>BTHU01000013.1:17349059-17771559 GCA_036184795.1 Tokudaia tokunoshimensis | reverse complement strand
GTAAGCTCAAGGAATTATACTCCAACCGAGAGACTGGTTGGCATTTTTATTATTTACAAATGACAGGAATGTAACCTCCTTGGGACAATGTGGTGTGTGTCCTGGTGTCCCTGGTACCTGGCACAGCACGGAACACTGGGGAAGGAGCCCAGCAGAGCCTTGCTCAACAGCGGGATGAGCAGAGGAGTTATCCCATGCCTGCAGGTTCACCAGGCGGTTCTCGCGCCAGGCTCCCTCCAGCATACCACGCCAGAAAGGCGTTCTGCAACACGCACCCCCACCCCACCCCCCGAAAGTCGCTGCTGACTTGCCGCAGTTCATTTCGATGAGAACAGGGAGCTGCAATCTCACAGCTCTCTGCAAGCAGTTAGGAAAGAAACACCAGGGATGAAGTAGAAAGCCCAGCCGTTCTGTCTGTCAACAGAATTGCTACTGTCTCCCAACCTCAATCTCTTTCCTGAGAAAATTCATCTTCAGATGAATTCTACTTGTTAAGTCCCCTTATCAAACCTTCAGCCAGAATCAATGGATAAACGATCCTCTGAGTATAAAATCCTCTGAATGCCCGCCTCTGCTTATTTCTTCCGTACTCCTAATAGACCCACGGTAGCTCCACATCAGCCCTCTTCTACGTCCCTAGTGGCAGTGCTTCCTTACCAGGTGTCCTGGTCCTGAAACCATAGCCACGGTGATGGCCTCTCTTGGTGTTTGGGGCTCCTTAGATTACACTGTCATGAAAGAGTCAATGCTGTTTGAGCAGACAACCCAAAATAGCTTGTTTTGCCTGCTACCGAGACATCTGACAGCAAAGATGGTGATCCGTATTATTGAGGAAATGGGGATCAAGCAAAAAAAGCATGTGGTTGCTGCACTGTTAATCTTCTTCTGAGGCCTGAGACAATGTCAGGTTTCTGTGGACTCTCTAGCCCGTCAGCTACTGCTAATTGGAATATGGGGGAGGACGCTTTTTTTTTTTTTTGACTTCTTTTGGCTTTGGCTTTCTCCTCTGGGCCTGGCACCATGCAGCAAAAACTTGGTGCTTGCTTGGTCATATTTTCATCTGTGTGCAGGCTGCCCCCTTGGGGTTTGAACATTAGTATTTGTTGATTTTTTCCCCCTGCCATGAATATTGAAGTGCAAAAACTTACTTTTAGCTGCAGCAAGGCCTGGAGGTGTGAGGGAGTATAATTTTTCAATAACGAACTGAGTGTGTATGAAAAGGTAGTGGGTGGTTTTATATGGACTATTTATAAACTCCTGAGGGGGGAAAAAAAAGCTTGCTCCATTCTTGCTATTAAGATAAAGCAAGCTAGACCAAAAAGCTCTATTCATTCTGGCTTAACCGATTTATATCTAAAGATTCGATAGATGGAAGTCAGTATTGTAGAAAAAGAGAAGGCCAAATTAAAAAAAAACACCATAGAACATTAATCTCAAGTAGCACTCCCTCCTGCAGATTTCAAACCACTAGCTGTAAGAAAGAGGCATAAGACAAGATGATTCTGTTTTGCATCTGATAACCTAGCTGCTACCCAGCATTTGGTTTGAAAGTCTCTTCTTTGAAAACATCTTTTTGGCTATAGACCAGATTGACCCTAACTAAATATGATCTACGTTTTGAGTTTTTGTTTACCAAGAAATACATTAATTCTTCTAATTGTGTTAAGTAAGTATCCCAGCTCTTGGGTACCGTTTCTTGATTGTTAACTGTCCACTGGCAACTATTCAATCTTTCTTTTTCTGAGTGCTCAGATATTCACAAGTACTTGGACCAAATGCTTAGGAGCTGGGTGTGTTGTTAAATGTGATAAAACATTTTGAAGATGCCAGGACTGTCCTTCATATTTCAAGGTGGCCATCCACTTCAGTAAGGTAGCTTGGCCACAAGCAAGTGAAAATGTGGGCTGAGTCCTTTCCTGTTCTATTATCCAGTTTTTGATGCTGTAACAAAACACCTGAGGTCATTAACTTAGAATTATATTAAAGGTTTCAGCCTGTGGCCACTTGGCCCCATTGCTTTGAACCTGTGGCTGCACAGGGTATGATGGTAAAGGTGTCTGGTAGAAAGATGAGAAGACAAGAAGGAAAGCTGCTAGGACCCAAGAATCCTTTCCAAGGCCATCCCCCCAGGGACTAAACCTTCTCCCACTGGGCTCCTTCTCCTAAGGATTCTACCATCTGCCAACAGTGGTCTTTACAGGAAATTTAAGGTCAAAATCATAGCATATTGAGGTAGCCTTCAGTGCCTCAAGAACAATGCATTTTGTTCAACTACCAGGGCAAATCATTCCAGGGCAGGGTTTCTTGATTGTTAGTGAATAATAGACTCAACCAAGAGGCATTTGATGGCACCCTTAGATGTCCAGATGCTATCCTTGGGTTCAGTTAATTTGGATCCAGTTAAGTCTGGAGTGAGGTAGACAGCACCCAGGGAGTTCTGGTAAACATTCTAGGCTGTGAACTAGTGACCTAAGGGGAATAGATCCATTGTCATATCTCCAAGCTTGAACATGTTGTTGAAGAAGTGTCTGGGCTAGTTCCATACTGTAGCACATGAGAAGGCTGAAGAACTCATTATGGTTTTCCTATAACTCATGAACTATATGGTCAGGCAGTCAAAAAAGTCCTCCTCCTCTCCCTCCTCCTCCTCCTCCTCCTCCTCCTTCTCCTCTTCCTCCTCTAAGCCACAAAGCAGATAAGATACTAGGTGGTTTCCTTGTAGGATGAGGAGTGAAGTGATTACACCATAACATGTTGAAAGCATTTTCTCCATTCTCTTGGAGATGCAGGAGTTCCCTTAAACCAGGTGACCTTCTTACTGGGCCTACAGGACCAGGCAAGTGCAAATATCCTCCCACTGTTAACTGAGAGCAAACACCACCAAGACTCTTCCCTGCTCTTCCTGCTGTCCCCTGGAGTCCCTGTCAGTCACACTCATCATTCAAAAGTGATCTAGTTGTCATTGTGTGCCATCCTTGTTACACAGGTAGCCCCTATAATCCAAAAATGGGTTCCCTTGAAATATAAACAAATATATTGAAAGTTGTTTGTTTTTGTTTTTGTTTTTATTTTATTTTTTTTAGCCTGGAACTCTTTCTGATTTTATGAAAGTATTTTCATATCATGCATCTTGTACCTTATATGGACACTAATACCTCAGCTTTCTGTAGTTAATACAAATATTTTAAGTTTATTTTTGTACTTCCAGGGGCAGGGAGACCAAAGCATTAAAAGTTGCTTTAAATTTTGTTTAGGCAGTCAACAAACCAATCACATACCTTTGTCTCATGAACCCCAGCCCTCTAGCGAGGTACTGAACTTCAAAAAAGCCACACTGCTAAGGGAAGTAATGTCTTCTGGATAGTTCTGAACATAGAAATAAACTTTTATTAAAGTTCAGGAGTCTTGTCTGTTCTCCATTGCTGTGACAGAATACCAGAGACAATCAACTTTAAAAGGAAGGATTTATCCTGGTTGGTGGCTTCTGTCCGAGGGCATATGCTATCTAGGTGCTTTAGCTGAGACAACATATCACAGCAGGGTCAAAGGAAGAGCATTGTTCACTTACAGCAACCAGAAGCAGAAAGAGGAGCTGACTAGGATCCCTGTACCCTGCTGAAGGCCAACTTCCTCCAACTAGGCCCTGCTCCTGAAGATGCTACCCCTCATGATAGCACCATCAACTGGAGACCAAGGTGGCAACACTTAACCTGTGGGGGAAATGTTTACCTACGTCATGATAAAAGATGATGGAGCACAGCTGTTCTGACAGCCACAGCAGGCCACAGCAGGCCACAGACACAGTAAGCTGAATCGGGAGCTTGGATTTCACTCCCACTGAAATTTTCTTTTCTATGTTATATCTGTGATATTTTTTTCAGTTATATTTTCCTCAAACGGGCTATCTGTCCTACATTGGATAGGAAGAGTGATTTAATAATAAAACATGATTGATTTTTCAAGGACTATAGAAAGCGATCCATTCGTCTATCTGTCCAACCATCCATTTGCCCATCCACCTGTCTGTTGTCCTACCTCCCTCTCTCCTTCCCTCCCTCTCTCCTTCCTTCTTTCCCATCCTCTCTCCTCCCTTCCTTCCTTCCTCCATCTTCCCTCTCTTCCCCTTCCCTTCCTTCCTTCCTTCCTTCCTTCCTTCCATTTTTGGACTTTCTGACCCTACTACCAAAATACCCTAACTGATTTTATTTTGTATAACCATCAGAAATCTCCCAGTCAAAATAGCCTATAAAGCATAGAACACTGATAATGAGAGAAAACTTAAACATCCTATCCACCTTGTCTTTTACAGAAGCTTTCTTAAAGTCTTCTATAGAATTTAAAAAATTCTCCCTCATCATGGGTGAAGCACATGAAAGAGGGGATGGAACAGCACCAGAGGCTGAGAGAACAGCAGCAGCCACTCAGGAAGCCACGCCCAAATGCCACACCCATCTGTGGAGTTTACTTTGAGAAATAGTTTTTACTTCAAAAGAGAGAAATGTTTGAGTCAGGGATGTTTCCTTATCAAGATAACCTGAAAGAATATTATGCTCTGTGCCTTCAAGTACACAGTCTATTATAGTTGGCCCTTTAGAAATGAGTGGGATAGGCTGGGGAGATGGCTCACCGGATAAAGTGCTTGCTGTACAAGTATGGGAACCTGAGTTCAGATCTCCAACACCCACGTAAAAAGCCAAGTGTGTTGGCATGTACCTGCAACCACAGGATTGGATGCTGGGAACAGCATCAGGTGGATCCTGCAGGCTCACTAGGCCATAGCAGAAAGAGCAAGCTTCAATTTCAGTGAGAGAACCCAACTCAAAACTAAGGGTAGAGGGCTTGAGGAAGACATCCCAGTGTCAATCACTGGCCTACACACACACACACACACACACACACACACACACACATCAGGAGAGACAGAGTTAAAAACAGGGCTATTGGAACCATTTCTCATTTCTTTGCTGAGTAAGACATGGTTTGTTTTCTCCTGCCTCCCAACCAAGCTCTCAGGTGTTATCTTCCACACTCATCTTACTTTGTGAGCTCTGGGGAGACCATGTGAGGAAAGCTATCTGAACACCAAGATAGAAAGTCTTGGTCCCCAAATATCTGCATGGAACAGAGACTCCTACATCAGACAGCTACTTCAGAAACTATCCTTTCCTTTCCTGTTACAGCACTGAGGTTAGGCTGTTGGTTTTCCCAGCAGCTAATCCTTACTTACTGTTAGAGTCTGGGTCTTAACTGTCATCCAGAGGTCCATGTGTTGAAGACAAGGCCGCCCAGCTGAAGCTGCTGTTGGGAGGTGATAGAGCCTTTGAGAGTGGGAGTCTGTCCATAGGGGATGTCTTTAGCCACCTGCCTGCTGTTTGCTTCCTGGCTGCCAGGAGTTAAGCAGCCTCCCTACTATGCTCTCAATCCCCATTGTGATGTGTTGCTTCCTCCAAAAGGCAAAAGGTCAAGTTAGACTGAAAGTAGAGTAAACCTTTGCTCCTTTTAAGTTGGTTACGCCAGGTATTTTGTCATGGCAATGGTAAGTTCACTAACATGCCTACTCTAGTAGCAGTTTTTCTTTGACATGTTATACATACATATTTTTCAAAAGAATACTGGATTTTTCTATTTAAATGTCCCTTTTGTTGTGCTGACATATTTACATACTTGCCATTTAAAAATGGAAACTCCTGGTTTAAATACCCTGCATCCCTTGCACTTTAGACATTCTATACAAAGATGCAATACTTGGAGCTGCAAGTAAAGATGGCCAGATAACAAGAGCTTCAGCAAGATACACATGAGCTCTTCTTTTCTCAAGTCAACAAGTCCTATTTTTATTTTAAAATACATAAAATTTGAACAAGACTAAACACAGTCATTCTCTGTCCACCTAGAGCTAAGTTGGCACATTTGCTTTGTTTTTGTTTTTTTAATGTTTGTTATTTAATTTTAAAGTAAAAGTTATATATATATTTAAGAAGTATAATGTGAAGCTTATATATGATCTATAGTGATATGATTACTGTAGTCAAGCTAATTAGCATATTTTCTCTTCTGGTTACATGTATATTATATGTATGTGTGTATTTATGTATGTGCATGTATAGAAGTGTATATATATGTATGTGTGTATGTATATGTATGTTTGTGAGTAGGTGTATATATATATGTATGTGTATGTACTTATATGAGATTATGTATGTATATGCGTATGTATGTGTATATACAAGTGTTTATATGAGTATTGTGTATGTATATGTGTATATATGTGTGTATATACAAGTGTGTATATATGAGCATTGTGTATGTATGTGTATATAAATGTGTGCATATGTGTGTATATGAGTATATATGTATTATGTGTACATACATGTGTGCATGTGCGTGTACCTGTGTGTGTGTGTGTGTGTGTGTGTGTGTGTGTGTGAAGAGCACTTAAGAGCTACTCTCTAAGAACATTCTACATATGTAACAGGACTGAGGTCTGGGGAGATAGCTCAGGTGACAAAGTGCTTGCTACGCAATCAAGAGGACTTATGCTTGATCCCCAGAACCCATACAACTATCTGGCAATGGTGGTATGTGCTCGTAAACTGAGCACTGGGGAGGCACAGAGAGGACCCTTGGGGCTTGCTGCCCTGCTAGTCTAGCCAAACGGTGAGCTCCAGTCAGAGAGGTGGACAGCACTTCTGAGGGTAGTCGAGGAAAGAAGGGTTTATTCAGGTTCTGTGAGTGAGGGCACTGTCCATCATAGTAGAGAATGCAGGACAGTGGGGGCTTGAGGCAGCCACTTGCACTGCACCTGTAGCAGAAGCAGGGAGCAACGGATCCTTAGAGTTAGCTTAATTTCTTCTTTTACCTGGTCCAGGTCAGCCAATGAAATGTTGCTATCCATGGTGAGTGGCTCTTTCTGCCTCAGTTACTCTAACCTGGATAATCCCTCACAGGCATGCCTGGAAGCTTTCTCCTAAGAGAGTCTATAGCCCATCTAGTTACAATCAATAGAAACCATCACAGGTATGCACATCCCATCATTGGGGTCCATTACATCAACCCAAGCTCCACCCATTACACATACGTTTCAGACATTAGATAGCAACGAAACAAAAAGACACCAAAAGCATGTGGACTGTCTCTTAACGAGGCCCAAAATGCTTCCATTTACATGCCCAGAGCTCACCATATGGATATCTAGCTGCAAAGGAAGCTGGGAAATGGTTTATAAAGGCATCATGTACTTGAATTTTATCACTAAGGAAGAGAATTGCTGTGAGAGTAATGACCAGGAAAAAAAAAAATCACTCAAGTTAATCACTGAGAACATACTCCTCTTCGGGAAAGTCAGCTTATACAAAGTGCAATTTTAGATATGCATCTGTATACATATACATACAGACATTTTCTTGTTTGTAATTGTTTATAATTAAAAATAAATAAGCAGGGTGAGGGCGTAGCTCAGGGGCAGAGCTCTTGGCTTAGTGTGAATCTCGCTTCCATCCTTAGGACCATAAAAGAAATCAGATGGAATGCAGATGGTTACCACATCCATCCCATTCTTAGCCCATCAGAATTCCTCTGTAGTCAGTGAATTAGGCATCGTCTGAAGTGTGCTATCACTTATATGCATCCTACAGGAAAGGAAGGAGTCCACTCTGCATTGCAGTCCTCGCCGGGCAGAGAGAAAATTACACGCACATACAGGCATATAACAACGGGCTGCAATTGTCTCAATATCTGCAGCAGCGTTGAGACTGTGGTACTGATCTGTGGATAGATAATCTCTTCTGAGCCCATTTATGTCTGTGAATGTGTTCGTATGAACAAAACCTTGCTTTATTTTCTTTCCGTCTCTGGGATGCCAACTACCAAACAGAACCATGGAGAAAGTATGGGAGAACAAACAAAGCATAGACAACTCTCTTTAAATTAGTTAAAATGATAGACACCTTTATGTTTCCTTTCTGTGGACTATAATTTACTGGTTGGTAGCATATATACTAGACTCATCCCCTCCCATTTCCTACAATATTACTTATAATTTGTATCACAGTGCAGTATGTTTTTAAATTGTATCTATTCTTAACACCATATTTTCCCTAATGACACAGAAGAGCTGTTTCATACTAAATGTCTGGAGGCCCGAGTGTCCTCAGCGATCTGATGATGGGGACATCCAAAACCTGATTCTTAACAAGCTAGAGTCAATGGACTCCCTGCCAGATAGGATCTAAATTCCCACTGAAGGTGCATGCTGTTAGTGTCATGACTGTTTTTACAGAAACAGAAACTACGTGTGTGTGCTGGTCCCTGGGGTGCAGCGAGGCAGCTAGCCCGATGTCAGATGCAGGTGGTCTGACCAGAGACAGACTGCTTTCCCACGGCTGCACATCATCTCATACGCCAGCAGAGCGATCATGTCGACCAGGCACAACGGCAGAACACTGCCACTGATGTCGTATTCTGCTTCAAGACACTTCCCTCCGCAGGACAGCCTACTGTCTAGTTAGAAAAATAGCATAAGGATATACAATGACCTGACTCTCAAATCCCCTATCCATAGGAGCACTGGACATCAGCTGAAGTGACCTGGGAGGTGTGGAACCAGTACTGGGTGGTTCATTTGGAGCTGCTGACTTCCGTTGGTGGGACACTTTGCCTTGCTTTGCCTCAGGAAGACAGATGGGAACCTTCGAGGCAAAGGTGTTGGGGGAGATTTTCCTCCATGCAAATTTTATCTTGCTACGGAATCAAACACCAGTCTGTTTCGGTACGCGCTCGCTCATTTCCTCCGCGCCACACGAGTCGTTTATTTGCAATCACGTTCGCATATTCTGGGCACTGCACATTGGTTCAGTTCACAAGGGGAAGGAAACAGATAAAGATTTTGTTAATGGATCTCTTTGTGCATAAAAAGAACTCCCATCTCCCCTCCCACATGCTGTCCTGAATTCCCCTCTTCCTCCTCCAAGTCTTACTTTTTCTCAGAGTGTCTGTGTGTGCCGCCTGACAGTGATTTTCCCTTGGTAATTGCCTTCTTCAGTAAGAAACTTTACAACAGTGAACCCCCACTACACTTACGTATAAACCAGGGCTGCTTTAAGGCAAAAAATCAAGTTGAAAATTATACATCGTGATTTTTGACATTAAAAAATAATAGTAATAAAAGACTCCCTTCAACACGAGTAGAATTTTGACCGCTACCCAAACATTTATATTTAAATGATAGCCCTCAACAGACCTGTGCACACTTGATTTTACAGTACAACGCTCAGAGGAGATAAATCATGACTTTATTTCAGCATATTCATCTTACAACTCTGCCTCACTCTGCTTTTTTACAAAAGTAGGGTGGGATTCTATGTAAATCTCAGTCATGGAAATGGAAGTGCTCATGACTCCTCTTGGTAATACAGGGGGTAGGGGGTGTGTACCCTGAGATGGCAGTGGCCAGCCTGAGGTGTGGGAGAAGCACACCTTCTCAGAGTAACGCCCCCCACCCCCCACCCCAGAAAGGATCATGGTAGCAGTAGCTCCTTCCCTTGCAATAGCGACAACAAAATGATGCCACAGACAAAAACTGTCATGTCCCACCCACTCCATCTGTCCTCTGCTGTGCACCCACGGCTCCCTCATTCTACAAATTAATCTTTCACACATTTTTCAACAAAAAAAGTGTTAATGTTATAAAAGAAAAAAAAACAAGGAAAACAGAAAGGGCTGTGTAGAAAATAAATTAAATTTAAATTTGATGGCAGTTATGACTTTTTTTATTGACTATAGGAGCAAACAGTCACATCAAATTGGTGCCACTGGCATATAATTAAAACTACAGGGCACCCTTAATGATCTCTGACAATGAGCGCGTGTGTGGTTTTTTTTAAATATAGCATGCACATTTTGTCCAATTTGGGTCTTTTTTCCTGTTGCTTTTGTCCTCTTTCTGAGTGGGTATTATTCATGAACCGAGTCTTTATTATCTATTTGGCCATCTGCATAGCATTGGCCATAGTCCCCTGTATTGTAATTTTGAGTGAAAATAAGGGCTATGGGAGATTGCAGCCCTAAAAATAATAATACTAGCTGCGAGAACTCAAATTTTAAAAAAAAAGCAGGAAGGGAAACACTGGGGTAGAGGTGAGATTTGGAGGCACACGGCACGGAGGTAGGAGACACATAAACCATTTTGGAGAATGGGATCTGGACGTTCGTTCTGAGCAAACCAATATTACTCCCATCGCCGGGAGGCCCTGCTGAGTGGATGCTTCTTCAGGCTCCAGTGTCTTTCAAAGAAAACAAAAATCTCTGTTTTTTCATAAGATCTCCTTGTTTCAGAAGATCCTCCTGTTTCAAAAGTTTGTAGACCTCGTAGTTGAGTGGTGGCCCCAAATTCTAGTGCAGTGCCCGGAAGCTGATTGATGAGCAAGACATTAGGTCTGGAAAGTTCATGTTTGCCCATACCGCATCCCTTGTTTTTAGTTCAGTGAAAGGAGATTTTCCTTAAAAAAAAAAATTAAAACATAGTATTTTTCATGAAAAAGAAAAGATTGTGGGGATTGTAACTATAACTTAGTTTTAGGTAAAGCACTTGCCTCACATGCATTCACAAGGCTTTGGGTTTTATCCCCTAAAACAGGATATGTATACATGCATGTGTATATGTGTATACCTGTATGTATGTACATATGTATGTATGTACCTGTATGTATGCACATATGTATGTATGTATATGTATATATGTATGTATGTGTATGTGTATTCCTGTATGAATGTATGGTATATGTGTATACCTGTATGTATGTATGGGTGGATGTGTATACCTGTATGTATGTACATATGTATGTATGTATGTATGTGTATGTGTATTCCTGTATGAATGTATGGTATATGTGTATACCTGTATGTATGTATGGGTGGATGTGTATACCTGTATGTATGTATGGGTATATGTGTATACCTCTATGTATCTATGGGTGTATGTGGATACCTCTATGTATGTATGGGTATACGTGTATACCTGTATGTATGTATGTATGTTTGTATGTATGTATGTATGTATGTATGTACCTGTGTGTGTATATATATATATGTATATGGGTATGTGGATACCTGTATGTTTGTATGTATGTATGTATATACCTGTGTATATATATGTATATGGGTATGTGGATACCTGTATGTGTGTGTGTGTATATTGGTGAAAGATGAATGGACTGAAAACTGGTAAAACCTTCTAAATGTTGCCTAATCTTATTTGGCTCTCTCCATCTGCTTTGCCTCCTTTTGGCCTTTCCTTTCTGAAATTCTCCTCTTATCAAGATTAGATTACCTTTTCTGTCTACTTCTCAGATTTTCTTTCGGCAGCCTATTAAAGGAGCCTATCAAAGTCAGCTGATTGAAATATGAATTGCCAAGGACACATATTCCTAGGAAAGTCAGCTGATTGAAATATGAATTGCCAAAGACACATATTCCTAGGAAGAGTTAATGTATGGTGTTACACTATACGTATGACAGAGACATTTTAGTCTCAGATGAAAAGGCAAAATATTCTACTTGATTTTAATATTTCTTCTAGTCTTTTCCTCTTGTTGAGTTCTATTACAGGAATATACAATTAAAGCTACACACACACACACACACACACACACACACACACACACACTGTTTGGGCTTACTACCAAAGGAAGATGTAATCCATCAATTATCTCATTATTTAGAAAATGAATTATTTACTTATGCTTAATTGTGGCTTAAAATAACTTTCTCTTTTGTATTTAGCTTTCTTTCTAAATTGGTTTATGTATGTTGATAGTAACAACCTACATGGCATAAAATCTTCAGATTTGGAAAGTTCAAGCTAATGACTTTCACAGCCATACTTATTTACCTAAAAATAATGCAGCAGCTCTCAAATAAAGAAAGACAGCCCGGCTTCACAAACTGCCATTGTGCCAAGGCTTGTGTTAAGTAAAACTTAGGCTACATTATTTCATTGAGTTTCATAAGTAAATAAATTATTATGGGTTAAACTCAACTTGCATAGATAAAGAATACTGTCATTAAAAATGATTAAGAGTTCACCTGGATGTGATGGCATATAATTTTCACCCCAGTGCTTGGGAGGCAGAGGCAGTTGGCTAGTCTGGTCTACAGAGCAAGTGTCAGGCAACTGAGGGTTACATAGTGAGACCTTTTCTCAAAAAGAAAATTAGACAGCATTTAGAAATGAGAGATTAACTCATCCTTAAGACAACTTTGATTATAGGTATTATAGTGGTCTAGAAGTATTAACCTTTTAGTACACTGACTGGCATGCAGTTTTTAACTGGCATTATAAATTATATCCTTGTATATGGTAGGAGTATAGATTACCTCCATGAGATATGAAGAAAGTAAAACTATATTTTAGATGCTTGTTGTAAAGCTTGCAGTTGAATTTCCATTTAATTGGAATTGAAATTATTGATACTTTCCAATCTTATCCAGATCTGGCTCCTGTGTAGTATGTGTGAGGCCCTGGGTTCAATGCCTACAACTGGGGAGTGGGAAAGGCTAGATTTTCATTTAACATTTAATGTTTCATATTTGTTTCTTCAAAGCTCCCAATCCTTCCTTAACAGAAAATTCATGGGCTTAAGCACTCATATAATCAAGGCCAGAATGATTCAAAGTCATGGATTTAAAAGTATTTTGGAGATAAGATGTAATGGAGATGCTTTCAATAATATTACTCCACTTTTTAAAATGTTTGGGCCGGTATCTTTTGCTTCAGCCTTTCTTTCACATGACTTCTCCATTCCTCAAAGTATGACCCTATGCTAAACTCCGTGCGGATGTTAAACAGGGCGTCTTAGCCACAACTTCCAGTTGCCCCAATAACTGGAAATTCCACAACAGCTAGTGCCCAGGATCTCTCTCAAGCCTCACTTCAATGCTGCTGTAGTTGTAGAGTTGATTAGCAAGGCAGAAAGGGGGCAACGGGTAGGTAGAGCCCTTGCTCCAAGGGTCTTCTAGCTCCACGGCTGTCTTTAAGTACCAGACTGACAATCTCAGAAGCCACGCGAGAAGGAAGAATCTCAAGCACATTTCTGACCGGATCCCTCCTTATGGCTCTGAGAGTTTAATTTTCATTTAAACAACAATAAATACAGGCATAAGGGTTTGAAATGAATTATGTAAGCCCTTTAGCCATAACCGTTCCATTCTGCCACCGAATGAGCTGCTGTTCTCACTTTGTTTTATGGGCCTCCGCGTAGCCCGTGTTATTATATCTGCCAAATAAAAGCCAGCAAACCATGCAAATGAAAATATAATCTTTTATCTCTCACAGTCGCAGAATGCACCCAGATAGCATTTTTATCCAGCCCTCTCCAGTGTGGCTTTCTCTGCTCTCAGAAGCTTCTCTTCTCATCAGCATCTATGGAGAGGAAAGCATCTTCATTTATATCCACCGACAGTGTATGTTTCCACCAGAGATGATGGAGATCATCTATTCTATTCTATTTTTAGCTTGTCTGTCTGGTTCAATAGAGATTATGGACTTTTCCTTTATATGTAGGAAACCAATAGATAATTTCTTTATAAAGTACAACAAATTCTGGTTTGGGTTTTTGGTTTCGGTTTTTGGGTCTGTTTATTTTAGATAAAGGTTTTTATTTGTTGGTTTGTTTTGTTGTTTTACAAGAAGCAGAGTCTCACTCTATTGGCCAGGAAAATGCTCATGCATTGTCCTCCCCTGTGATTGGCTAGCTAGCACTCCAGGTGTAGGCTTGATGACCATGATGAGTTAGCTCTTGAACCTACCAGTCTTGATTTAGAATCTTGCCAAGTCACTTAACCATTCCTTCCTCCAGGTGATGAAAATAACACCCCTTCCACCTCTAAGTTCTGAGAGATAACTCATTTATAAGGATGAAGGGTTTTTTCCCTTGGGAATCTTACTAGTCTGCCTAGGCTGACCATGGCCACCCCAGTTTAAACGGTCTTCCTGCTTGGGTCTCCTGGGCCCCTGGAATTTAGTACCATAGCACGTAGGACAGAGATGCTATGATCCTGCACATCTCTACCATACACACAGGAAGGTTTCTCTGCTGGATCACAGTATACCCATGAAAGTAAATTGGAGGGTCATCAAGCTAGCTCCACAGGTAAGGATGCTTGCTGTGTAGACTGACCACCTGAGTTCAGTCTTCAGCACATTTATGAAACTGGAAGGAGAGAACCCATTTGATGAAGTTGTTCTCTGACCTCTGCATGCACTCTGCGGCATACATGCTCCCACATATTGTGCACACACATCACACACACAATAACACACAAAGGTTTTCGGTTTTAGAATTTTATACATAAGTACACTCTTCCCTCCCCCTCCAACTCCTCCTGCCCCCAATCACCATCCCCTCTAGAATTCAGGTGTTTTTTTTTTTTTAAAGAATGCAAATTGTGTGGGCAAGGTCATAAGTGCCTGTAATTTTAGCTCTTGGAAGGTGGCGGGGAGGAGGGGTACTTGGATACAGATGAAAGAAAGAAAGAAAGAAAGAAAGAAAGAAAGAAAGAAAGAAAGAAAGAAAGAAAGAAAGAAAGAAAGAAAGAAAGAGAAAGAGAGAGAGAGAAGGAAGAAAGGAAAAGAAGTTGGATATATATTCTACGAAGTAAATTCTGTATTAAGTTCTGTAGTTTGAAGGCAGTTTTGGCCATATAAAACATTGCTTTCCCCCAAGCCCCCATGAAAAATGAAAAAGTTTCATTTTCCATGTGTTCCTCTTATCCCTTCTTTTTAAAAATATTTCTTGAGTGCTTATTTTGTGTCAAGCAGCATCCTATATGCCAAGGACACAAATCTTAGCGCCACAGAAGAATCCTACAAAGAAGATAGGGAAGAAAACGAGTCACTGGGTGAGGAGTGTGGTTCTGTGGTAAAGCACCGCTTAGCTTGAACAAGCCCCAGCACTAAAATAAGACAAAATGAAAATAAAAAGCGGGAAAGTATCCTATATGGTACAGATGATCCTGGATTATATTTTCAGAGCAACTCAACATTCTTTCTTTATTTAAAAAAATTTTTTTTAAAGATTTATTTGATCTTTTAATTATGTGTGCGTGTGCGTGCGTGTGCGTGTGCGTGCGTGTGTGTGTGTGTGTGTGTGTGTGTGTGTGTATGTGTATGTGTGTGTAAGGGGACATATGCAGGTGAGTACAAGAGACCTCAGGGGTTAAGAGGAGACTGTCAGACGCTGTGGAGCTGGAAGCTGGAGTTAACAATCTTCTGGAAGAACAGTAAGAGGTCTTAACAGCTAAGGCAGCTCTCTAGCCCCTGTAACCTTATTTATTTCCAATGCTAATTTATGCACCTGGTAGGAGATCCTGGGCCTAGCACAGGGCAGAAATTCTACAGGACCCATGAGAATGGTGGTCCATGTTTGTTTCTCTGACACGTTCATTGCAAGTCAAGTGCTCAATCGATAACTTTGGAACAGATCTTTACCTTTTTTTTCCTCTCTGCCTGTCCAAGTCCATGAAGAATGGAAATAAAGCAGACCACAGAAAGCCTTCCTTCCCTGTTTGGAAAGCAGACGGGTAGACACCGTTTCTGTCTTTTGCTCAGCCACTGCCACTGAACAATTGCATCCATGTCCCTATTTCCAGGCCCTGGATCATAGGGGTTCAGTGACTGTCGAATTAATACATTTATTCTAAAATATGATTAGTTATGTTAACAAAAGTTCACATTCCTCATTGAAAAGGCAGTACAACCCTACAGTAGGGTCAATGTGTGCTATGAAAAGTCGGAGCCTATCTTAAGAAAATCTAGATTGCACTAAGCAGGTCTCATCAGAGAAACCGGCCTAACAAATGGACAAGTTTACAAGTGTGAATGAATGAATGCATACACCAAGGCGGTCAGCAAGACAAAGGTTCAGAAAAGACAGTGGCAGTGATGGGCAGAGCCCTGGAAGGAGTGTTGGCTTTATTTCTGCTGCTGTGGTCATTGCTTCTCCGTGCTCCTTCACCATGCATGGACCACCATTCATTTCCCCTGGCCGTCTTGCCTTCTCTCCATCTTCAGTTAATCTATAGTTGCCATCTTCTTGTTCTTCTTTAAAGCCCTCCCTCCCCCTTCTGTAAGGCTCTTCCCTCTTACACTGCTCCTCACAGCCTGCATTTGTCTCTGTCTAAAAAGTTCTGTTGTGAGTTTGTTGTTGTTCCCCAGTCTCTGGGGGCTGGCTGGTCTGTCTTGGGGAGCTGGTGTCTCTGCAACTGTCCCCTATCCGAAGTGCTAAGGTATGGCTTGACATTGTAGACTGTTAGTTAGGTTTATTTGTTTTGTTGTTTGAGACAGGCTCTGTCTGCTTAGTCCTGGCTGGCCTGGAACTCACTATGTAGACTTTGCTAGCCTTGAATTTTCTTTGGATCTCTTGCCTTTGTTGCCCCAGTTTTGGAAGTACAGGCATGTACTACCAAAACAGATTGCTTGTTATTTTTTTCCCCCAATGTTTCCATTTGGATGGGATCTGGTTGAATAGCCTCAGCGCTACAAAGTAACTTTCTGAGCAATGGGTTCTCAGTACAAGCTGTGCCAGATATTAGCTTGCAGAGACAGAAAAAAAGTCCCCAAAGAGGGATTTAAAATCTGTTTGCTCTGAGTTCATACTGAAGAACCACTTTTCCTATTGTCTCCCACAAAGTCATTACTGTAGATTCAATTTAAGATGCTTATTTTTTTTTTTACCGAGTTTAATTTAGATACACATTTGCATTGTAAAATGGGTACTTTAAAAATAATCATTTTAGTCTTAAGCATAAATGCTAGTTCTTTGTAAAGGAAGTAACTTCCTGTATTGCATGTGATCGCTAAGGGCAAAGTAAATTCTGGAGTGAGATCTAACCTTCTGTCTGCTCTTATTACAGAGACTAGTTTGAATCTGGTGTGTATCAAGACTTCTGTGGTAAATGTTTAGAATTTCTTTATCATCAAGGATTTTAATTAAAAGTCTTTTAAAATAATGGTTGCAATTGCTACACATTTATCAGACATCAATATATTAGCCACTGAAATGAGAATCACAATGACATCTATACATAATAGAATAAATAAAGGGGGTGATATTAATCTATGTATCATTGGCACCTAGCACATGGCAGAAATCCTGCAGGACCCCTGAAAATATCGGTCCATGTTTGTTTTTCTGACACAATGCAGGTGCTCAACTGATAACTTTGGAACATGTCTTTATCTTTTTTCCTCTCTGCCTGTTCAAGTCCATGAAGGATGGAAATAAAGCACACCACAGAGAGCCTCCCTTCCCTGTTTGGAATGGAGATGAGTTATTAAGTATTTTATGGGATTCTAGAGAAAGTCATACCCTTAGAAGATTTATAGTAGGGAGGGAGAAAGGAAGGGAAGGAGGGAGAGAGGGATGGAGGGAGGGAAAGAGAGAGAATGGAGGGATAATAATGTCATAATCTCTCTTGCTAGAACTTACACATTTGGAAAAGCCATGTATGTTAAGATTATTGTAGAAAAACCCACAAACGAAATGAAGGCATTTTTCAGTGATCTAAATTAATGTGCCTTTCAATACAACAGTTATGTTTCAGCATTTGGTTTCAGGGGTCTATGTGTGATCTTTAAGAATGGTAGTGCTGCCTGTATCTGTTTATTAGGCTGACACTTCAATAAATGCTGTCTAAACTCCCAATAAGAGATGGTAGTGAGGCTTTTTGTTTCGCCAGCTTGGGGTGGAGTTGGGGCTGTGGGTGGGTGGTACTGCACTTGTCTAGATACACAAGGCCTTGAGTTCCATTACAAGCATAACTGGGGAGGGGAGGAGGAGGAGGGGAAGAGGCCTCATATTACATATGAAGCAAATGATGGATACGCACAAAGCATGCACAGAGTGACTATTAAAGCACCACTGTGTGTTCTTAAACGTCCATATGCCTTATGGCATAATGTATATTATAAGAGAGAAAAGAAACTGAGAGAACGGGCTATGGGTTGAAAAGCTATTGAATGTTTGCTTTCCCTTTCGTCCTAAAGTCTTGAAAGTAAACAGCCCTGGTTCCAAGCAAGCCTGAACTATTGCCTCCTTCAGCTGCTACACTATCAGAGCTCCAGTTTACAGTAAGCATCGGAGGACTTGCTACACAGGAAAAACCATTCTGGGAACATGGCATTACCTGCTTCTCTGGCCCTTAACCCTCAGCTGTTTTGAATTACTGGTGTAGCTCAGTCTGCTCTCAGTCCAGGAGTGACCCTACTGCCCCTGCACCCCGTGCAAGAGCCTTTCCTCAAGTTTCTAACTCCCGCCACTGTTTCTGGCTTTGAGGCTGACAATAATGGAATTACCTCCATTGCTGGACAACCATCGTTCAGAGATTTAATGTATAGGCTCTTATACCACACAATCTATAGCCTGGGGAATGACTTGATATATAATGTGCTCTGCAAGATTATAAACGTGTGCAAATTTATTTAAGTTTTTTTAAAAAAATATTGTGAAGCGGGACATTTTCTGTGAGTTCAAAGCCAGTCTTTTCTAGAGAGGAAGTTCTAGACTAGGAAGGGCTACATAGTGAAACCCTGTCTTTAAAAATTAAATCTTTTTATTATTTTGTATGTGTGTGAGTGTGAGTGTGTGGGGGACTTAGAGGACAATCTTCAGGAGTGTGCTCTCATCTCCCACATTGTTGAGGGGAAATCTTGCTACTGCTGCCCTACAGCTTTCTCCAGACTAGCCAGCCTTCAGTAGGTCTATAGTTATAGGTGCCCCTAACCCTATGCATGCATCAGGCTTTTTAAAAATGTGGGTTCTCAAGCTTGTGCAGTCAATACTTTCATCTGCTGAATGATTTCACTGGCCCCAAATGTATGTATTGTCTGTCTCTCTCATTCTCTCATCTCTCTCTCTCTCTCTCTCTCTCTCTCTCTCTCTCTCTCTCTCTCTCACACACACACACACACACACACACACACACACACACACAGAGAGAGAGACAGAGACAGACAGACAAGCCTTTAGGGAATACACTCCATGTTCACCCTTGTGGCATGAGTTCCAGTTCATTTACTTTTAAAAAATCACTTGCAGCTGTGTGTCTGTGCCTACTCCTTCCTTCAGACCATTTCAACCTGCTCTTTTCTTGGAGCCAATGGAAGGGGTTGGGGGACGATGGGAAGCTGAGGCGGGAGGATTACAGATGTCAAGCAGTCCACAGTATCTGTCTCAAATAGAAACAGAAAGTGAATACATTCCCATTCACAGGATGTATGGAAGGTATAAGTTTAATAGAAGCTTGAACCAACTTTTTTAATTTTAGTGTGCCTTTTCTCTACAGATCTATAGATTAAAAATCAGAACCAAGCATGGTAGCTGTTTGGGTTGCAGAAACAGGACAGTTACTTGACCCTACAGCTTCATATGCAGCCTAGGCAACATAGGAAGCTCTTACCTAAAAGTCATTAATCATATTAAATTCTAGTCACACCTTGATACCTATAAAAGTTGTTACAAACCTCACACCTTGGGTTATCTTTTATTGTTCGCTTCTAATTCTACTTTTTTAGTAAAGGTCCCAACTACACATGAAGTTGGTAAGTTTATGAACCCAATATTTAAAATTTACTTTCATCACGATTACATTACCTGTCATAAGACCAGTCATGGCTTTCAGTGCTCTGACTCGTGGTTCACCGGCCACTGGCTTTATGGCGCTATTCATCACATCAACATTTACTCTGTTACAATTGTCATTTCTGAAAACTTGTTCTCTAGCAAGAACTTCAGAACTCCCAGAAGAGTCTGAGTGAGTCAGAACTGTGCAGCGACCGCACTCCTTCAGAGAGGAAACAATGGAGTATTTTCTCCAATAGGTTAGTGTTGGTGGGTTTTTTTCCCCCCGAATTTGTTTTCACTGTGTGAGATGGGCATTGAGGGTAGTTTATTAGCTTTAAAACAACAATGAACTCCGTCAAGTCTCTTTGTTTCATAGGTAATTTGTTTAAACTATTCTATAGGAGTGGTCAGACCTCTGCCCAGAAACATACTTAAGGGGAGTTATCTGGACTCTGACTTTTTATCTTCCATGGATCCAATGGATGGAGAATACAAACAGTAGCCCTTCTGCATACAGCACCTCTGATACCAATCATACTTTATTATTTCTTTTTGTATGTTGATTTCCCAACCAGAACTAAAGGTACAGTTTAGATGAAGCTGAGGGTGGGGGAGGGAGGAAAGAAGATACAATTGCACCAGGGACCTTGGCTATAACTGTCATAGTAGTGAGGGGTGACAGACTGGCTTCCTTAAATATTCATTTAATCTGTATTTCCTGGACATACTTTTCTGTTCTCAAAATGGATTCTAGTTATGTCTCACAAGGAAAACAGCTCAAAATAAAGCAAGCCATATTTACGACTTTCGACCCACCAGTGTCTTCTGTCTGTCTCTGGGACTGTTAGCTCCACTTGCAGGTACATCCTGTAAAACTGTTGTCAGAGCTGTGATTTTGTTCTGGATACCATATAACTAAGTCTAAGTTTTGGTGGATAATCTGAATGTCCCAGTATTCTTTCAATTTATGATTTGATATCCTGACATTAGCAGCTACTTTACATCTATTTATCAAGAGGTTTAATTCCCTATTGTTAGCTTTTAATTGGTAAAATATGGCTATATGAATACAAACATCTTTTTCCTTTTAGATTCTTTAATTCTCCATGAAACATATAGATTCCTTTTTATGTTTTTAAGTGTTTCACTCATCTAGAATACTGGTAGCCGTGTATGTGTATGTGTGTGTGGTGGCTCATGCCTTTAATCCCAGCCCTTGGGAGGCAGAGGCAGGCAGATCTCTTTGGGTTCAAGGCCAGCTTAGTCTACATGTGAGTTCCAGAAAAGTCAGGACTATCTATGCAGAGACCCTGTTTCAAAAAGCAAAAAACAAACTACAACAAAAATCACCTGTAAACTCCCATAATGTGTAACAGATTAACAGATTGAGAGTGACTTTCTTCTGGGAAGCATGGGGTAAGAAATTCCGGGTTGAATCTAAGACAGGTCCTGACCCTCCCCCCCAACCTCCCCCACCCCTCCGCCCCTGTCCAACATGAGGATATAAGAGAGTTAAGGGAATAGTAGAAACCATTACTGTTTCCAACAGAATATCAAAGTTTTAGGAATTTGGGGTAGTGTGTGTGTGTGTTCATTAACAATTCAATATGTCTGATTTGCCCACACAATTACTTTCAACTTCTTTACTCATTTGTCCTGGAAGAAAGAGAAAGCAGATTTTGCTCAGCTGCAAGGTTTCCTGGTGAGTTGGTTAGCAACAAGGCTTGCCAGGCCGGGTTCACATAGCAAAGAGTAAACACATTTCATTTAGACAATTACTAGTGTGTTGACTTCCTCGCTATGCAGCTTTCTGTCTTACTGTCTTGAATCATTTTTCTCCCCTGCTTGTTACTCAACTTTTTACTTGTGTGTCATTCTTGCCTTCCATTATTTTGAGAGCAGAAATTTTCTACATTTCCTCCTTGCTGGTTAGCCACAAAGAACAGGTAAGGAGGAAGTTTATCTGAAGGGAGAGGTGCCACACAAAATAACGTCTCTCCCCCTTCCTTACAAAGCCGTGGCTCCTTACGCACCAATTAAGGAACAGACTAAAGCGTCTACAAGGATCAATCTCACTGGAAAGGTCTAAGACTGGTCTCGGGGCAATGTCTCTGCTTGACACGAAGAGTACAGACGGGACGCGGGGATCGTGAAAGAAACGCAGCTGCAACTTGAACCGAGGACGCCGGGAAGAGGCGCCTCGCACAGCCGCTAGGATTGCAACTCGCGGGCACCTGGCGACCGACACGGCAGGCTGGAGGCGGCGCGTCCCCGAGGACGCGGCCCGGGCGTGCACCGCAGGAGGGCCAGACCCAGCGGCCCCAGGCTGGCCCTGGCCAGCTGCGGCCCCGCGCGCTCGGCCTCCCCGGGACACCTGCCCCGAGAAAAAGTATACTTATGGCCGTCGCGGTGCACGAGGGCTCGCTCGCTCCACACCCCCGGAGCGCGCTTGTCTCCAGCCTGGAAGCAGGCCCCTCCCCGCGCAGCTGTCGCCGCCGCCTGCGGGCTCCTTTCACTTTCTCACGGCCAAGTCACCCAGAGGGGAGCCACTGCCGCCGCCAACGCCGCCGCCGCCGCCGCCACCGCCGCGGTCCGCGAGCCCCGCCCCTCCGCGAAAAGGGCACGCCCACCCAACAGTCGCTGCCTGCGATTGGCGCGCGCAGGCGGCAGCTCCTGACCGCCACTCCTATTGGTCGAGCTGCCCCGTCAGTCCCGCCGCTTCTCCGCCCTCCCGGAATACCGCTCTCCTACTGGGCGCCACCGAGGCCGGGGGCGGGCCGGGGACCGGGGCCCGCCGCTTTCGCTCAATCGCTGAGCGGCCGGCACGGGGCGGCCCGGCCGGGCGGGGCCACATCTGGGCCGCGCCGCCGCGTGCGTGCGTGTGCGTCGTCCGCCCCCCGCCCGCGCCCCGCCCGCCCCGCCCCCCGGCCCGGCGCCGCGCTCGCCCGCCCGCCCGCCCGCTCCCGCCCGTGCGTCTGGCAGGCTGCGGCCGCCGCTGGGCTGCTGCCATGGGGAGCCGTTGAAAGAGTGGGGCCCTGTGGCTCGGCCGCGCGCCTCAGGCTGCCAGCGCGGGCGGGGGGCGGCGGGGGCGCGCGGGGCCCGGGCCGGGGCCGGCGGGCGGGCGGGGGCCGGCGGAGGACGCCCACAAGTCCAGCGGCGGCGGCGGCGGCGGCAGAGGAGGAGGAGGAGGACGCGGCGGGGACGCGGCCACTCGGGCCGCTCCGTGTGAGTCCCCGCGCCCGCCCTGCCCCGCTGCCGACCGTGGGCTCCCGCCGGGCGGAGTTAGTTAGTGCGGCGGAGGGCAGGCGGTGCGGGCTCGCCTCGCCTCGCCTGGCCGCGCTCCCCGGCCGGTGCAGCTGCGGCGCGGGGCGGACTCGGTGCAGCTGCGGCGGCGCCTCCCGGTGCGGAGGGCGGGCGGGCGGGCGGGCGGGGGAGGGGGCCGGGCCGCCGCAGCTGCAGCGCCCGGGACGGCCGCGGCTCCGGGGCCGGTGCAGCTGCAGGGCCGGGGGAGGGGGAGGGCGCGGCGCTCGGGTTGCGGTTGCCGGGAGGCCCCGGGGGCTGGCGCGCGGCAGCGGCAGCGGCGGGGGAGCGGTCGCCGCGCCGCTTCTTGGCGACTTTTCTTTTGTTGTTGCCGCGACCCGAGTCTGTTTTCTCGGCCCTTGTGGAAGGTGCTTTCCTGCTGCACCGGCTCTCTGCCCTGCACCTTCTTCCCCGTGGTTTCACCCTTCCTCTTTCCCTGAGTGCTTTATGCACCGCGAACTGCGCGAAGATTTGCATCTCCTCTCCCACCCCTGAACCTCACACACACACCCGGGGCACCCCTGCCCCCACCTCTGAAAAACAAACCCCCTAACCTCACAGAACCTCCGAGGGTCCGCGGTAGCGATGGACGGGTTGATCCGTGGAGTGGATGTCTTCGGGCCATTGCGGTGCTTGGGACTCATTAAACTGTCACTCACCCCACCACCACCACTCCACTGGGTAAACGGGGTGATTAATGTCGGATATAGTGGAATGGGGCGAGGGCATCTGTGGAAAAAAGGGTGTGTGTGTGGCAGGGAAGTAATGTACCTATCTGCGCAGAGTGCGTCCCGAACGAGTCCAGAATTATGTCATTCACCGCGAAGTTAGAGAAAGTTAGGTTTGTGACTCGTGAGCGAGAGCAGGACACAGTTGGGGTTTTGTTCTCCAGTTCCCTGCCTCTGTTTTCAAAGGCGAGGCTAAGTGGTTGTCGCCTGGGTTGGGACTCTTGCGCCTCAGGCCCCAACTTCTTTTTTCTACTCCCCAACCTCCCCAAGGGTGGGTGGAGATGTGTCTGATGTTCATAGAAGTCGCAGCACCTTGCAGGGCACCCAGCGACCCAGCCCCGGTTACATTAACATTTCATCAGCCATTAGAAAAGATCCACAAACTGTAGCCAAAAAAGTTCTTAAAGTCTACACTGGGCCTCCCACCCCTACTGATGATCACAATCTCTTTGCCCAAAGTGATAGAGACCAAGGGCAAGACAAAAGTGAAGACTTTTCTGAGCAGGCAGACAAGATGTGTGGTCAAACAGCCGTTCTAAGTGACTGTAGCAGGTTTTGTCAGTTTATTAATTTTCCTCATTGAACTGAAATACTTTCCAGGATTTCAGAAGGGCAGTTTGAGTTTGTTGATGCTGAGAGTGGAAATTTGCACTAACGGTGGCAGTGTGAACTATTTTCCTGGGAGGTAGTTCCAGATAAATTGCTTAGGTAAGAGTAAAACAATAAGGTGAACCACGCTGAAGTAATAGTTCTTAATAAGTCTGCCAACATTTTGGAGAGGTCTGCCATTATCTCCGCAGGGGAAGGGGAAAAAAAAAACATGCTGTAATAATGTTGAAATGGGACTAGAGATGTCAAATGGGTTGGTTTAAAAATATCCCTAAGCTGCCTTTGAAACTAGACGTTGGAGTTGAATAAAAGTGAATGTGGGTTTCCTGAATAGCACTGAGCTCGAGTGTGCTGTCATATGTAAGCCAGTCCACCAACTTGAGGCAGAAGTGTTGCGATTCCATAAATACAGTAGGACTCCATATGCTGAGTTTTTCAATTTCTTCTGTTAGAAAGTTTGGGGGGAAAAAGGAAGACTTTGAAGTATTTTGTTTATACTAACAGAAGAGAAAAGTTCTCCTAAGAAAAAGCTGGTGGCAGGAGTGTAGAGGAGTAGCATATGGCATTAAAGGAGCACAGCTGGAGGTAGCATTTCCATCTGAACATGATGTCAGAGCAGCTGACAGCCTGCCATCCCTCAGCCTTTTATTCTAACACACAGACAGGGAGTTAGTGTGTGCGGATCTGTGGTGGAGAAGGTATCTCATTCCTCTCCAACATCATCTCCACTTTGCATCTGTCTCTCTTAGTCTGCTTTTTTTCCACCGATGTAACAGACCTGCAGCCAGCAAGACTCCGAGGGAAGGACTTAATCAAGTTTATGTGTCCTAAAGGTAGGAGTAGCAGGAGACTAGGCTGAGCATCTTTGTGCTTGGGTGTTTTATTTAATTTTTTTTAAAATCACATTACTTTTCTAATCCACTTTATGAATAATATGTGAAATTGAGCATGAAGTGATGGTCTTACTGGAGTTGAAAGTCTTGTGCTTGCTTGGTTTACAATTTTATTTCTTCTCTTTGAGCAAGTAAATAACTTTAATACACAGAAATATTTCAAGTTTTCAGATGGTAAGAAACGCTTTGGAATATGGCTTTTGGAGATCACTGTGGATTAAGATGTCTTTTGTTCACTGCTGTTTAGATTCCTTTTGCTTGAGGGGGGCAGAAATAGTAAACTGTCTGGAATCCAGCTTTCAAACTTACACGAGAAGATTATTCTGGTTAAGCTAGGTTGTGTAATTAATTCCACTGTGAAACTTTATTCTTCAAAACATTCTGCAAGCATTACCGAAAGCAGCGTACAGCTGTAGTGCTTTTGAAACCAGAGGGTTTTTGTTGTTGGGGTTTTTTTTGTTTGTTTGTTTTTTGTTTTTTAAGAAGGAAGGAAGAAAGAAAGAGAACTTTTGTTCCTAGGAGAATAGTTTGACCAGTTTCCTCATTTCTCTTTCAAATATATATTTAAGAGATCTTTTATTTCAACATAACAATAATTATTTGCAGGAGTTTTTGTGTTAGCGACTAATTTAGAACTTGTAGATGTGAGCTGCCTGAATTGGCCAGACAGCTGTAATCGCACTCCTCTATTCTTAATCTCTTTATCTGGGTAGCAGCTGCCATATGGCCACAGTCAGCTGGATCAGATGTTTATACGCTTCCTTCTTCGTCCCTCTCTGTCCTCTCAGCCTCCTAATTTGATCACGGCTACCTTGTGAGCTGCCCTCCAATCTTTATTTTTAGCCCTCTCAAGGATTAGGATTGATGTTAGCTGTGGGGCACTTAAAGTGATTGTATTGTAAATCTTAGTTTATTCTATTGGTGGTGTCTTTCAGAAGGTATGGGGGGTTAGGATGAAAGTTTCACTGTCTCAGCATAGTGTGGAGGAGAGAAGTCCTTTCTGAATATTAACTTCATATCCATCCTCAGATGCACTTGCTGAGGTAGATGGTGGGGAGTCCTGCCTTTGGTCCCAGGATGGGGAAGTGGGTTCCGCTGATCTTAAGGGAGTTTTAGCCACTACAGATGAATTTTGACCGATCTTTGCCTTCCCTTCTTTCACCCTCCTCCGTTGCCCAAACATGGCAAAGATGCATAACTGGAAGAATAGAAGGTACTGGGAAAATAAAATATATCAAGTTATTATTGAAACAAAGTATTTTTTGTTCGATACCTAAGGCAGAGTCAGAAAAAAGTTTATTTATTTATTTTGTTTTTTCTAGGAAGACTTTAAAAAATACTAAATATTTAACTTACAAAGTTTTTGCTCCTTATTTTATAGTGGTAAAAGTTTGATTCATTTTAATATGAAGTTTCTTTTGCCCTATAGCAGATCAAGTTCAGATGAAAATTTTCAGAGTTAACAGCCTCTCTGGTTGCTAATATTGTTGAGGTAGAGGATCTACAAAGAAACAGACAACAGACCCCCCCATTCATTTTTAAAATGTTTGGATTTGTTCATAGTAAAGATGATCTTTCCCATCTGTCGGTGCGGTTGTGTCTGATCTGTGTGTGCAGTACCTGCGAATCTTACAGCACCAACATCTGTTCTTAGACATAGGGCTTTTGTTGTTGTAACACTCTGACTTTAAAAGTAAGTTGTTTGCTGATTTCTGGACTAATTATGCAATTTCATTTTTTTTCCCCTCAATTCAGCCAAATGTGTGTGTTCAGTCTGTGCTTTCTAAGTAGTAGTTGGTTATCAGAAGTGATACAAAGAATCACTGGACACGTTTTCTTGACTCTTCCAGAATTTGTGTGGGACTTTGCATGATATTATGAGTTCTTTCCCTTTGAAGTTAAAGCTGTCTTTTAGGTTTTGTGGGATGTCATTTAATGAGTCGTTGGTTAAATTTCTGTAAGAGGTCTGAATTCTTGTTCTCAGTAATAAGCTAAAGGAAGGCTTTAAACTTGACCAGGAGTTCTGAGAGGGGTGAGCGAGTCCTTGGCGAGTGCTTTTAGGTCGAATGTGTGACTTGGGAGTCCTTGGGGTGTGAGCCTGATTTAAAATTCAGACATGTAACTCTCCACCACTAAGGCAGATATTTTTTAAGTGGGGACTAGAGTCTAAATTTCTGACTAGGCTCTAATGAGAAACTCCTCTTTCCCCAGGTTATGAAGACAGTATGGAGTTTCCAGACCACAGCAGACATTTGCTGCAGTGTCTGAGCGAGCAGAGGCACCAGGGCTTTCTTTGTGACTGCACTGTTCTGGTGGGAGATGCCCAGTTCCGGGCACACCGAGCTGTACTGGCTTCATGCAGCATGTATTTCCACCTCTTTTACAAGGACCAGCTGGACAAAAGAGACATTGTTCATCTGAACAGCGACATTGTGACAGCCCCCGCTTTCGCTCTCCTGCTTGAATTCATGTACGAAGGGAAACTCCAGTTCAAAGACTTGCCCATTGAGGACGTGCTAGCAGCTGCCAGTTATCTCCACATGTATGACATTGTCAAAGTCTGCAAAAAGAAGCTGAAAGAGAAAGCTACCACAGAGGCAGACAGCACCAAAAAAGAAGAAGATGCTTCAAGTTGTTCGGATAAAGTCGAGAGCCTCTCAGACGGCAGCAGCCACATGGCAGGTGACCTGCCCAGTGATGAAGATGAAGGCGAAGATGACAAATTGAACATTCTACCCAGCAAAAGGGACTTGGCAGCTGAGCCTGGGAACATGTGGATGCGATTGCCCTCAGACTCAGCAGGCATCCCCCAGGCTGGCGGAGAGGCCGAGCCACACGCCACAGCAGCTGGAAAAACAGTAGCCAGCCCCTGCAGCTCAACAGAGTCTTTGTCCCAGAGGTCTGTCACCTCCGTGAGGGATTCGGCAGATGTTGACTGTGTGCTGGACCTGTCTGTCAAGTCCAGCCTTTCAGGAGTTGAAAATCTGAACAGCTCTTATTTCTCTTCACAGGACGTGCTGAGAAGCAACCTGGTGCAGGTGAAGGTGGAGAAAGAGGCGTCCTGTGATGAGAGTGATGTTGGCACTAATGACTATGACATGGAACATAGCACTGTGAAAGAGAGTGTGAGCACTAACAACAGGGTACAGTATGAGCCGGCCCACCTGGCTCCTCTGAGGGAGGACTCGGTCTTAAGGGAGCTGGATCGGGAGGACAAAGCCAGCGACGATGAGATGATGACCCCAGAGAGCGAGCGGGTGCAGGTGGAAGGGGGTATGGAGAGCAGTCTGCTCCCCTATGTCTCCAACATCCTGAGCCCCGCCGGCCAGATCTTCATGTGCCCCCTGTGCAACAAAGTCTTCCCCAGCCCCCACATCCTGCAGATCCACCTGAGCACCCACTTCCGAGAGCAGGATGGCATCCGCAGCAAGCCTGCCGCCGATGTCAATGTGCCCACGTGCTCCCTGTGTGGGAAGACTTTCTCCTGCATGTACACCCTCAAGCGCCACGAGAGGACTCACTCGGGGGAGAAGCCCTACACGTGCACCCAGTGCGGCAAGAGTTTCCAGTACTCGCACAACCTGAGCCGTCACGCCGTGGTGCACACCCGCGAGAAGCCGCATGCCTGCAAGTGGTGCGAGCGCAGGTTCACGCAGTCCGGAGACCTGTACAGACACATCCGCAAGTTCCACTGTGAGTTGGTGAACTCCTTGTCGGTCAAAAGTGAAGCACTGAGCTTGCCCACTGTCAGAGACTGGACCTTAGAAGATAGCTCTCAAGAACTTTGGAAATAATTTTATATATATATATAAATCATATATATATATACATATATATATATATACATAGATCTCTATATAGTTGTGGTACGGTCTAAAAGCAGTCTTGTTTCCTGGAACTGAAAAGTTGGGATCTTAACTTGTTTTTGCACTTTAGAATAATAGCATGAGAATCTCACTAATTTAGCATTCTGATAAAAGAAACTAGAGCAAGTCACAAGTAGAGAGCTGTCTTTCTTTTGAGGGTTAGGCCAAGTTAGCCAATAAAACCTTCTCCACAAATGGTTCTGTCACAAAATGCTTTCACATGGCTTACTTTGTACACACTGCATTGTCTTGAGCGCTTTCCCAGTGCTCCACACTGTTCTGTTTTGTTTCCAGAGTAGAAATCCCCTCCAGTTTATTAGCCTCCTTATATGTCTCAGATTGCATGAATATTTTCTGGCTGTTGGAAACCTGAATGCTTTTAGACCCAAATGGAAAATTTCTGAAATGCTGGATTATCTATTTTTAAACAAGCAGTTGACTTAAAACTTTCTGTGGCAACTTCTGGTTTTCTGATGGTCCCCAGTGAGAGAAATCTGACAGTACACTGGGTCACTGGGACTGTCTCTGTGAAGGTTTGCTTGAGATGAAAAAGGATATTGCAGCTTCAGCAGTGTTGAACTGTGTGTTTAAAATGTGAATTACTGTTCTTGTATACTGTAATTGATTACACGGGCTGGGGGGGTGTCAAAGAACTTGACAGGTTGTGTTGATGCTCTTAGTTGAGTCTTGAAAAGTAAATATTAACGCTACAGAAATGCATGAGTTTCAATATATTTTTTGTCTTTGTTTGCATTGTATAACTTTAACGAGTGAGTTTAAAATTATTTAATTTCCTTAGAAGAATAGCACCATTTGGGGAAAAAACTGGTGTTACGAAGAACATAAATGTACTGTTTTTATTTTTATTTTTATTTTATATAATTTAAATTGACTTTTCCCACGTTTCTAAGTTTGAAACTGTTTAGCTGAATAAAAACTTAAGCTGCAAATTGATAACTTCGCTACATTACAAGGAACATATAAATGTTTACAAACAGCTTAAAGAATTGCATGTGCAGTGTGCATTCATACCACACTTGTAATTGCACAGAACCCATGCCAGCGCAGAGTTTAGGTGTACACACGTACCCAGCCGAGTGTTTTTAGAATAACTACTGCACAAATTGACAATAGGTCATAGGTCATTCTCTCTCTCTCCCTCCTTTTTGCTTCCCTTTTCTTTTTCTCCCCCCCCCCCCCCCGTTTCCTTTCCTTCCCCCTACCCCCTAACTCATGAAAAGATTCTATGGACTGAAAAAGCCCCAGGCTGAAAGGACTGAACCGCCTTGATTGACGTGGGGAAGGGGGTTAGTAGACTGTGTATCGGCAGCAGAGGCTGCAGCCCGATGCCGTGTGGCTCTGATGGCCAGCGTGCAGGGCAGAAGCATTTTGCACACTGTTTGTTTTCCTGTCTTGCACTTACAAATAAGGTCTATGGGAGTAGCATGGAAAACGGTTGTTGTTTTTCCCTTTTTCTTTTTTTGATTGCTTTTGTTTAAAATTTGATCGCCTTAACTACTGTAAACATAGCCTATTTTTGTGCTTAAGATACTGAATGGAAAACTCCATTGTGTGTTGCTGGACTGTTTTGGAAATATTTGGTCAAATGTATGTTAATTTGGCTGTAATGGCATTTAAAGCAAACAAACAAACAAACAGAAAAAGCTGTGAAAATGGCCTTGGAGCATTATCTTTAGTTACTTGAAGAGTTTCTAGTTTTTTTTTTAATACAGTTTATGTTAAAATAATCTTTATTAATTTAGAGAAGACAATCAATGTCTGTGAAAGAACGGACTTTTTTGAATTTTTTTTTTTTGTGGTCATTGTGAGTGATTGCTTTTCCTTTCCCTTAGTTTCACATTCTTCCTTTGTTCTAAATCTTAGACTGACATCTAGCTTTGACAATCATAGTATGTTTTATTTCCTGAGGGGGAATAACTTATAATGCTGTTTAGTTTTGTACTATTGGTGTGTTGGTGAATTTTTAAACTGTGTGCTAACTGCAATAAATTATATGAACTGAGAATTCCCTGTGTGCTTTTTGTATTATAGTCGCACAGCAGATTTTGAAGTTGGTATAGTGCATGGCATCTTCATTATTAGACTGATTTAGGGCTACCCAAATGGAAATGTGCACATTCTCACTAAAGAAGACACTGAATGCACATTGAAAAAATATGATCCATCTCTCCAGTGTAGATCAAGACTGTTGAGATAATTCCCTAGAAATTATGAATGCAAAGAACTTGAAGTGGCAAAGGTAGGTTTTCATAATAAGCCACACAACTACAAAACCCATACACAATGCAAGTCACTTTCCATGCGAGATTTTATCCTAAGTTGATTGATCAAATCCATTCTCCCATGTTCTGGCTTTAAGTGGAAAATTGAAGGAGACCGGATGTCTTAATTTGGAAGACTGCTTGGCTAATGAGTGAAAGTCTAGGCAATTGAATTAGCAGGCATTCAGTTGTTCAAGATGAGCTGTGTTATGTCCGTTCTTACTAGCACTCAAAAGATCTTAGTGTTTGAGTTCTAATTTTAAAACATATTTAAGTAAGGCACCATTAGAACTATCCCTCCCCTTTGTCGTTGCCCCTGCCTCAATTTCTTGCCCGTCTTGTTGGGTTTGTGTCTGGTGAGGGCTGGCTGACTCTTGGAATTCACAGAACACATGTATATAGAAGGACTTCGGCACACTGGCCCTAGATTGCAGTGGGGCCCAGGTCCTGAGGTGGTATAAATGCTAAAATCTTAAACTATCCATAACTCCTAATCCTAAAGACAAATATGGAAATAATAATTTTCCATTACTACTGTCAAAGATAATTACACCAAAAAGCCCACAGTAAGGTTAACTTTTTTTGTGGGGGAATTCAGAGTGTAAAACACACCATTTAGAAGCTCTTCGATGGCTTTGGCTAGGAACCCACAAAGATTTTTATCATAAAGTACAATAAAAATTTCCAGTTTGGAGTGATACATTCAGTTTTTAACGGAGGAAATAGTACAACTAACACACCTCAAAATTGGCTTTTTTAAACAACTGAACATTGCACATAAAGGGGCAATTTTCATTTGGTCTCTACACAGGTATTCCCTGAGCAGCTAGCTAGTGAGAGACTCTTCTCATTTTCCTGTGAGTTAAAGCTTTCAGAAGAGGCTGAGGGCTTACGTATCATCAGTCCCACGACTGTCTTCATAAACGCTACCTTAACAGACTTCACAGGATAGGCTCAACATCATTCTGACTATGATTTAGAAATAGCTTCTTACAATACCGCACAACAGGCATAGAATGTTATTACACAAAGGGTCACGTTTGGCATGTGACGCCCAAGAATCCATTGTTCCTCCACTGCACTGAAGAAAGAAAGTTGTCATGCAATCCAGTTGGAAACCTGTAAAATCAGGCCCTCCTTTGACATCTGGCTGATTCCTAAATACATGCTAAAAATATGGTTTCGCTTACTTTTGAAAACATCTGTTTCTTTCAGATAATCAATTAGGCCCAGGATTGCTATGGGCCCAGCATTGTGTGCTAGGTGTACCCTGGGGAATAGCCGAGGACTTGAAGACACTAAGGATGCCGGTTGGGGATTTCCTTCCTAGTTAATTATGCTATCAGATTAATAGGTGAACCAAGTAGAGTTTACTCTTAACGGACTTCACATGAGCCTCTAAAAACAGGTTTTTGGAAGGTTAGAAAAAGATGAACACTATTTAAAATGATATATTTACTCATATTTAAGTATTAAAAAAAGCTTGTTTCCCAAAGTAAATTTTTTATTTGAACTACTATAAGAGAAATAGCTGTATTTTCTTTAACCTTGAATTTCCTAGTTTTACAGATCAAATACACATAAAATGCATTTTCAAAAAAACCTTGAGCAACTCCATTTTTAAAAATCAGATACAATCTTCTCTTTTTAATCTCTTAAGATCTCAAAATTTCCTGTACTGTTTGCCTGTATGTTTTCATTCCTCTAACATTTAAAATCTTTGAGTTCTAGTCTAATGAAATCTCACATACCTCTGGGTAGGAAAATTTTAATTGTAGATACCGAGCTAAATTTTGATTATATTTATTTGTTGCGATGTTTGAAACTGCTGATAAAGTATAGTGGATGAGGTAAGTGTGAATTTTAAAGTTCAGGACAGAAAAGCTTTGTCACTTTGATTAAAGTCCTCTGCCACTAAAATACTGGAGATAATGTCATTTTAAAAATAAAGCAGTGGCTTTAGTTTTTAAAAGCAAATAAATGACTTTTAGGAATTTAATTTTGGCCAGAGTCCAACTTTATTACACTGACAGGGTTTTGTCCCTTATGTTAGAATATTTCTATTTATTTATTTATTTTTACCTTTTGCCTTCAGAAATCCTGGCAAAATATCCGTGATTCCTTGATCTAGACGTGTGCAGTCACTTATCTGACTTCAAGTCAACTTGGCTCCAACACTCTCTGTTTCCAGCCTCACTCCTGTCTTAGAGAAGAGCACCAGAGGGTTAGCTGCACCTAGGGGGCCACTGAGAGTTTCAGAAATTCATTTTGATAGATCATTCAGAAATTAAGCTTTTAGTATTTTTTGTAAACCAATACCTTTAAGACTCCTCACCTACCTTCGTGATTTCTTATGGAAGAAACTGAACCCCAAATATGAAACACTATGAAGAGACGGCGGGGCTGTGTAGAAATGAACCAGCAAGCACCAATAGTTTGAACGGTCCTTTTTTTCTTTAAAAATCCAAATACCTTATCATGCCTCTGCTTATGCTAAATACATTTCAATTAATTCTCCAATTCAGACATATATAAAACAGCTTTACTTTCCTCTAGTATATTCAAGTCCTTGAGAGAGAGAGATCAGCTTTTTTGGCGGGGAGGGGGGGGCAACAAAGGGGGGTTGAAGGGAGGGATGAAGTATCCTGTTACCTTTTCTAATTCTGCTCTGATATTTACTAATCTCATCAATTTCAATCTTTCTGTGGGATGATGATTTTTCTTTAGTTGAAAGGGTAACTTTAACAATATCCTTTAAAACCAAAGGCTGTCTTGAATTTGTGGTCACTTATTCCCTCCCAATAAGGTATGTCCCTTTTCTAAGCTTTGGGAATGGATTTACCATTAGGCTGTTGGAAGCTGCATTTCTTTGGGGGAATGAGAGGAAAAACAAAACAAAAACCTATTTGGGTTTAAAATGTAGCACACTTTGTCAGAAACAGCTTCACTGAGTGTGGGCAGAGCCGCGCTCAGAGTACCGGTGACACACAGATTCTGTTCACTCACACTGCCGGCACACAGACTCTCCTGATCTCTGCAGTTAATCATTAAATCAGGTGGCCTTTGTTACATGTCAATGTGCATGCCTAACGTGACTCTGGAGGAATTTTTAAAAGTTGTTGTCCCAAATATTCAAATTTGTCACAGGTATACTTGTAGTTCATTTAAACTGGAGCATGAACAAATATTTTAATATTGGTAAGCATGTGTAAATAGATTATATCTGTTCTAATATAGAAAATGTGTGGATGTCACTGAAGCGGAAAGACTAGCATGATTTTATTCATGTGTCATACCAGACCAGAGCTAACTTTTGTTTTGGTATGTGAAAGAATTTAGAAAAAAATGTATCAATCATGTATGAATATATTTACTCAAACCTATAAAAAGAATATGCACATTTTATTGATAAAAAAAATCATACTTAATGCAGATCACCTTACCTCCAAGAGGATTATTAATGACTCTAACACTTTGTGTATAGTATTATCTGAGATGAGCTTTGATCAAAGTAAAAGTATTTAAAATTTTCTTTCAAGTCTCTTAAAGAATTTTTTTAGGAGATTGAAAATATACATGTACCTGTTCTTTGAAACTCTAGCCTTGGCTTGGTAATACTGAAATATCATTTGCATGTTTACTAGACAGCAATGCCTCCTAAGCAGGTCATTGTGGACAATTTCGCAGAAAGCACAGTAGTACAATAATTAAAATACTGAAGAGAAATATCTATGTTCAGTGAGCTGGAAATGCCATAGAAGGTAGTGACATCTATGTGTATTTAGTGGGGGGAAACAAAAATCCCATTTTCTAACTTACAACAGTTCTCCATCACTTAAAATCCTTCTCAATTAGAATAAATTGGAGCAAAAAAAACCTCAAGAAATAAAATAAAATAAATCTCAAAATTTATGAAGTTATTTCTGTAACTACCTAGCTATGAGAAAGAAGGTACCCCAGTATGTGGCAGGAGGGGAAATGACACAGGTTTACAACCTGCACACTGACATAGGACAGGTGTCTCTTAAATAAAATTTAAGATCTCTACCAAAGCCTCAAGATCTTGCAAGTGAATGATCTAAAAAAACAACCTGATGTCTGCTGGGTTTCCTTGGGTCTGATTATTGCTGAGGCACAAACTGAAACTCTCACCTTGGGTTCTGCTTTCTCCATGTCCGTTTGTTTACCACCAGAGGGGAAAGTGTCGAGTGATCTTGACACCATGGCACAACTGAATTTTCTAGCCAAGTTGTCTCCATGTCTTTCTACCATTTTGGGGCAGGGGTGGGGGTCGAGAGACATAAATTTGAAATGAAAACTCCAATTTAGATTGGCCTAGTTACTGCCCTGAGTACCAGCTATCTATGCGTTAATATACCCAGGTGGGGAGGAGCTGAACCTGTAGATAAGGGAACAGACATTTCAGGGGCTCCTTACAATAAATGACATCAAACTGGATGAAAACCTTCAGTGAAAGGCAAAGAAATTAGAGGATATGTTGGGGCACAAAGAACTTTTGCTTTTCATAGTAAGTGTGAAGTCTAGAAAAACGTGGTGGTTTCTCACGTTCTATTTATATGTTATTTTACTTGAGGGATGCCTCAAAGCGATGCTAGAACCACTTCTGTGCAAAGCGGGAGGGAGGGGAGGCTTGTCATCATTTATTCAGTTTGCTATGTAAAGGTGCTTATCTTGCAGTAAAAATAATACTTTAGTGAGAATATGACAGGCGTTCTGTAGGCTTGACCAGTATGGAAGGGTTTTTAAATGATTGATGTGTTGTTTAAAAGTCAGTCAAATAACACCCTCGAACAATGAGGCTCTCAATCTTCATGTTGTTTTTATTTACTAGTATGTATTTTTTAATCTCTCTAAAAATAATATTTAAGCCTTATAAGCAAAAAAAAAGAAAGAAAAAGAAAGAACAAAAGAAAAAGAAAAAAAACAAAAAACAAAACTGTATCTCAAATCTGAATATTTGGATTCTGGGCTGATAGTCTTTAACATAATAAATTAATTTTTTTGTTCAAATTATGAAAATCTAAGGTCTAGCTAGAAAGGCTCAGAAATTCTCAACAATGTCAAGACCTGCGGTGTTTGTCCGATAGCCTCTTCTCACAGGTGGCTGCAGGGAGCGCTCTCCCAGGTAGGCAGTAACCTAGGATGGTGAACACTTGAAGCTCCTGGCACAGTGGTGACTTCCAAGTCTCTCACTCTGGTGCAGTGAGACGCAGGCTGAGAGCAAGGTGTTGGGGAGAAGAGGTTCGAGCTCTTTGTGAGCGTCTCACACATGCCCCAGACCTTGGATAGGTAGCATTTTCAAGATGGCTGGGCCTCTTATCCTCTTAGAGGCCAAATTTGACAATGGTCAAATCCCTTGCTTTAGGTCCATCGTCGATCAAGACCAAGTCTGAAATCTCCATCCTGGTTATACCTCTGAGGTCAAATTCTCACTATGATATTGGTCGCGGTTACCGTACCTATTGTCTGCTACAAACAGTTACTATTGGACTCTCAAATGGAATGGTGCTGCTGCTGCTATTGTAGGTTTTCCTTCCAGTCTGACCCAGTTCTCTGCTCTGTACGGCAGGGTACTCTCTGTCTGAGTTCTCTTGGCCTCGTCACCTTCACCTCAAGAACTGAAACCTGACAGCATCCTCCCAGCTCACTCTCGCATCACATACTCCCAGCTAGGAAGGGACTGCTTGGGTTTCCAGAAAGCTTGTTAATTGTTCAGCCACAACGAGGAGGCAGTGCTCAGTACAGGCGGGGACAGGCAGGGACTCAGGGAGGCAGAGAAGTGTGGCCGGGTGCTGAGGTGCCAGCCCCCAGGAACCTCAAAACTCCTCTGCTGCCCAAGGGGGAGTCTCTGGGTTTCCCTTTACTGGCCCCATTTTCCTAGAATATTTCTCACCTCCTCTCACCGTCAGCTACTGGAAAAAAGCTTCAAAGGAAACTCAGGGAGCCTTATCCATGCCTCAAATGTGGGGTCACACGCTGCCACATTTCTTCATTTCTAAGAACAAGAGGACTATAGCCTGTTACTTCTTCCTTGACACAGTGCGGCCGTGAATGTGCATACAGGCTACTAAGCGCTCAGAGGAAAGACACTATGAAAATGTTAGCGGACAATATTGCTATTAAAATAATCTGTTTTTACACCAAGGTGAAAGTTTTTCCTATCACAAAGCCTTCCCAGCAACGACAATTTTTTTTTTAATTTTTATTCTTTATTTGTATTTTTCAATGTGGATTTTTCTTTTAAAAGACATTAAACTCAGCCAGCGCTAACAGTTTCAACTTTATTTCATTTTCAGCATGCCCTCATGGAAAGCAATTTCTCTGTGCTGTGTGAAAATTAAAGGGTCATAATTGTGAAAAGCTTACACACTCTCAGGGGGGCTCGTGGTGCAAGTTCCCTTACTGGGGTCACACTGCTGGTCCCTTCTGACAGCTTTCTCTGTGCCCGTTTTGATTGATCTAGGGTACCACACCCATATCACTTCTTTGGGGGGGGGATAAAAGGAAGACTTCATTGACATCAGAGAAAAGCTGCTATGTCAAGTGCCTCAACCCTTCCACTAATGCTGAAGAAATCAAAAAATTTAAAAACCTGTGACTGATGGTCACTGGAGTATCTTAAGTATAAAAACCACTATGACGAATAGACAGGATGTCAACAGATGAATGCCCAATTCCCATGTAGCCATGAGAAGGTGGCGCATGACAGGTCAGAGCTCAGAGCATCTCGGTGTCAGGCCTCGTGTCACCGATGTGCCCTGTGTGTTACCATAGCCATACTATGGTGCCGTGCAAATGGGCGTGAGCCTATCCACTGGGAGGACAGCATATCTACCTGAAGAGCAGCAGAATAAGACTGCAGAGTGCCTATTCAGTCATTTTTAAATGATCCAAGATCGTGTGTGTGTGTGTGTGTGTGTGTGTGTGTGTGTGTGTGTAGCTGGACCAAGTACTGGATGACTTCACAGTTCCCAATCAGCCTGTCCACTTCCCTCTTTTCCACTTCACAAAAGCAGTCGGGCCACAGTCATCTCTCTTCTCTTTTCTTTTCCTTCTTGTTATTATGATACAATCTTCCCTTTTGATCTCACCGATTTCATCAGTTTTTGTAAAAGGCAATGAGCATAACAATACATGTTTGGTAAAAACAGTTCTTTGTTGCTGTGTTGAACCATTTGTTTTTTAAAAAAAAACAACAACAAAAACAAAAACAACCAAAACCAAACAAGCACCCCCTCCCCCTGGGGGGAAAAAAAAAGGACACAACCTTCGCTCTGCTTGATGCCATAGACAAGAGTCCAAAGGACATTAGCTGCTTGGTTGCACACATTGGAGGGCGAGATTGCTGCGGGCTCTGGTCTCCCTAATAGACTGGCGATTTTGTAAAAGATTTTAGAGGGTTTTGTTTAACCAATTCTGCATGTGTTTTTAATGAGCTCATGATTCGTAACAAAGGCCAGGTTGTGGGGTTTGCAACCTTTTTTTCGGACCCAATCCCTTCCCGCTGACCTGCAGAGTAGGCACCTGTGCTCCTTGCCTGGTTCACCTATGGGAGTCAAGGTGGTGGGGCCATCTCCGGGCCTGTCTTCTTGCCAGGGATGAATCATGCGGTATGCAGAGCGGAAGGAGTCTCTTTGTTGACAGCTTTCCATCTGGACTTTGGATACGGCTGGCCGTTCATGGAGAGCCTGGGTTAGCCGGAAAGGAGCGCTCTGCTAGAGTCAGCTCCTCCACGAAGGCCCTGGGGCAGCATAAAACACTAGCAAAGGAGCTGCAAAGCAGAGAAGTGTCCCTCCCGGGGCCAGGTACCCAGATTTGTGAATGTGTATGACTCCCGCTTTGACAAGTGGGTATTTAATAGTCAATAGGATCATTTACAGCCTCATTCAAATAATCCGACGGTAGTACACCTGAATAAATACACTAAGCTCAGGTGGCCGAGCGCTAACCCCTGGGAGTTTAATAATTAAAATAAACAGACCTATTGAGATGAATTCCAGTCTTTTCATGTATACATGTAAGATGCTTCACACAGGTTGGTGTTTGTGGTTCACACAGGAATATGATGGATAGATGATACATGTTCCATCTATTTAAGAAAAGAAGAGATTATCTTAGCCATGGGGTAAAGTTATGTGATAACTGGCCCAGTCTGATTCTGGGCCAGTACGGAGATTTTTCTTCCTTTCTCTTTTCTTTTTTTTTCCTTTTCTTTTCTTTTCTTTCTTTCTTTCTTTTTTTTTTTGTGAAAGATTACTTCTTGGCAAACTAGATATGCAAACGCCAGAATACAGTAAAACCACATTTAATTGGACCTACTTGCCAACTCCTTGAACACAGCTTGGATTATCCCACTGGAGGCTGCTTCTGTTAAAAGCTGAGGGAGGAGGAAGTGGCACACTGACAAGGCCTCAGATAATTTTTTTTCCCCTCGAAGTACAATTATGCAATGAGCCAAGTTTGGAAGTATTTTACTATGTTTAATAATTATTATTAAAGATATTGTAAAACATATGCATTTGTTAAGTGGAATGTAATGGGAGTTAAAAAATCATGTCATAAATTTCACTTCGGATTTATTTTTCTATTTTGTGTTTTATTTGACAGCCTTCCAACTTGAGTCTAGCCCAAAGCCTGCACTCTAATACATATCATACTTGATATTAAAGTGAGAAGGGGGTGATTTATAGGAGCTGCCTGAGAACGGCTTTCTTCTTCCGGGCCAGCCTATGTTCCTATGTACCTCTGTTCAGGTAGCAAGGAATGCGAAAACCGTTCACAGTGTGATGGCAGGGATGGAGAAAGCTTCTCCACTCTCCCAGCAGGAGCTCTGAGAACCACATGTCCTAGGCATGGCTCCGGTTCAAAAGAAGATGGAGCACAGAACAGGGTACCTAGCTAGCTCTTTGTGCGTGTGAATCTTGGAGGAGTGAGGGCGGGATGGGAGGATGGGCTGTGGGGCTGAATTCCCATCCCGACCTCTCACCTGGGAAGCCGGAAGCCGGCAATGGTCCGTCGCACACCTTGAGCTGAAAGAAACGCGTCTTATCTGTACAGAGTCTTTTCCAAAGAGGAGGAAATGCCCCTGAAACCCCACTCCTTGACTTCGAGCAGAGGTGCCATCGCTAATGATTAGCAAGACGCTCTAGGTTGTTTGTGCCGAACTCCACCTGCGCTGTGAAATCCCCATGATTTTCTTCTCACATTCCCACTCAAGCTGCCGAGCAACTGGGCTCTCTCTCCTCTACGTGTGGCTGTGTCAGTGTGACTTCTATGCGCCATGCTACTGGGTTGTTTTCTCGTGCCCCACCGCAATTTATGATGGGCTGTGGGAGGAGGCTGGCAGGTCACAGGAAGGCAAGGTCCCTGTATCCGCAACCCCCCACCCCTAGTGGGCTCCCTTTCCGTCCAGTGGGGGTGACATCCTCATCTCTGCTTTTCTAGGTATCCTTTGAATATTATCCCCCAGGGCTTTGAATATATATATATATATATGTATGTATGTATTTTGTATACATATATGTATTTTGTATATATATTTGAATATATATATACAAATATATGTATATATATGTGTGTGTGTATCTCTGCAGCTCTGCTGTCTTGTGGCGGGACTGTGGCAGCGTGAGGCTTGCATGTGCAAAGGTGATGTGAGGACGTTCGGACCTCATGCCTGAAAGCAGAGTTCTAAGACATGCCCTCCCACAACCCAGCAACACCAGCCCCCAGTGCCCTGGAACTTTCTCTGAACATCCACAGCTTTGCCTCAGGCAGGACTGACCAGGAGCTGAAGAGAGGGTTTGGGAGCTTTCTGGAAAGATCTTGCATCTAAAAACCAGAAACCAGAAGGGAGGCTGGTGACGAGAAATGCGCTCTTGTTCTTTGCTGACTAAGTCGGAACAAGAGACTTTATCGGTTCATCTTTAAGATAAACGTTTTGAGCCAGATGCCCCTGAGGTCCATCCCAGCTCTCAGTTCTAGGGTATCTTTTACCTATTTAGCTGAAACGCTGATTGAACTTGAACAGGAAAATATTTTCCAATTAGAGTGGAAATGGTGACTAATATACCAGTTGGCTTCTGAGGTGCCTGTGATCAAAGGCATGCTTGCTCAGATAAGGGTGGGCAGGGGTAGGGCTGGGGAGGGCTTCTCCCGGCTGGTGGGATTTTAATATCTAATTGCACTCACATTTACGCATGTCAGTCATGTGCTAGGCATATGCTTTCTTGTCTGTGGTCAAGTCCAGTGGGTTTGGGGTTAATCTTTATTTTTTAACAGGCAAAACTCCCTAGAGATTTTGAATAAATATACTGCGAGAACTTATTTCATGGTTTGTTTCATTTTGTTGACATTCTTAAGAAAGTGGATGGAGTTAGAATCGGGTGTGTTTTCCATTTCATCATTAAGGTTATTTTAACGATCAAAGATCACAGAGTTCGCCTAGCTAAGCATGCTCCCTATTTGTTCTGTAAAGGGATTTTCTGTCTCAGTTTCTCCACAGAATTTTTTTTTTTTTGACAGCGCTCAGCCACCTTGCATCACAGGTCCATGTGTATGAAAAGGCCGCTGTCAAAGGACAGCACACAAAAGATGGCCTGCTCCTCAGATACAGTTTGTGGGGCTTTGAGTGGCCAAAGGGATTCCTCTAGGTCTAGAAGTCAGACGCTATCTAGGTTAGCTAGATTATCATATGAGACCACACTGTTCGTGCAGATGGGCTTTAAAATTAGAGAAAGGAGACTCTCTCTCTCTCTCTCTCTCTCTCTCTCTCTCTGTGTGTGTGTGTGTGTGTGTGTGTGTGTGTGTGTGTGTGTGTGATATGTATGTGCATGCACGTGGATGCCAGAGATCAACTTTGGTGTTATTTCTCGGAAGCACTCCACCTTGTTTTTGCGAGACAGGCTATGTATCCCAGGCTGGCTGTCCTGAAACCTAAAAGTGATTGACCTACCTCAATCTTCCAAGTGCTGGGGTTACAGTATGAGCTGCCATGCCTACTCTCATTTTGTGTCTCTCCTCTTACTAGGAGGTAGGGGTTGGTAGTTAGCCTCCAGGCTGGCTTCAGGGATCCGCCTGACTGTCTCCACCGTCTCAGGGCTGGAAGAGCCTGCTACCATGCTGAATTTTTCATGTGGAGTCTGGGGAGTAAACTCGGGTGCCTCTGCAGCCTGCACTTCACACCGTGTGGCACCTCTCCAGCCAGACCCTAAGAAGACTAACTTCTTAATGGAGAATCTCACGACACACCCATATTTCTAGTGTGTTCTTAATCCACTCCTGACAGAAGAAAATTCTCCCAGAATTTTTCTGTGCCGAAGTCATCCAGGAGCATGAATGAGTGCGAGTTAATTTGTACGGGAGTCTAATTAAGGTATTTTGATTTTTCTCTTTGCCATTCTGAAGTCACAAATGATTGAGAAATTCAAACTTGACACAGATTGAAATGGGGGCTATGCTCTCATAAAACTCTTGGGGTTGCAAAGGAGAGAAATCCAACTTAAGTTAGTTGAAGCCAAATTTTTTTTTTTTGTCACGAGGCTACATGGATTCAGTGGGATCCAAAAGAGGAATATGGCCGGGCCTGGAGAGCAGCTAGACCGTACGGCTCAGAGGCTGTCTGGATTCGTTCTCCCTCTCTTGCCGCTGCTTCTCTTTCTGCTGATTGGCATTTTCCATCCCTCAGTCCACATGGTGGATCAGGGCTGCCAACTGCTTCTGCATTCACATGTCTTCATTTTCAGACACTCAGAGGGAGACTGACTTCTTTTTGTCAGTTGCAGTTCCCAAATCTTGGGGGAGGACTCTGATTGGTCAGCTTGGATCAGGTGCCTACCTCACCACCAATGGCTGGGGCCCAGAGTGCGTCCCATTGTGCCAACAGGCAGACTCCCGTGGTGCCATATGCACGTTCAGGGGCCTGCATGTTCAGGGGGCCGGGGGCAGAGGAATAGTTCTCAGGAGCCAGGGACACAGTTCCCAGAAATGAGGCCGGTGCTAGGCTGACAAAACAATAGGGGCCCATCATGTTTCTGGACTGAATTTAAAGGAAAACTATGAAAAGATACTTATTTGGAAGCGAGAATAATATGTTCTCCCTTGTGTGTAACAGCGGTTAATTTCTAACCCACGGTCAAGCGCTAAGTGAAATAATGCACGTTTGTTAAAGCACTGCGGAAAATTAATTTTCGTGTCAACTCCCTCCCTTATCATTTCATAGTCTTGGAGCGTCTCCACGTGCACGTTTCCGAAGGTGTTCTTACCTGGCTCTTTCTGCACAGTCCATGGATCCCACCTTCAAACACGGATCCTCTTACTGTCTGCTGACCGGTGTGCCGTGGGAGCCCAGCAGTGGGTAGTCAGACAGAGCAGAGAACAGAGAGAGTACATTTGCTCTATTTGTTTGGAGCCTAGAAGGGTGGTTCTGTGTCTACAAAGGCTGCTTCCTGGCACAGGCGAGAAAGGTGTGTTTTCCACCTAAGGACGCAGGAAGCCATGGAGGGGCTAGGTGTTACTGATACGAATTAATGTGCGTGACGTTCGCAGAGTCTGATTACTCACTGACCACCAGCCAGAGTGTTAACTACTGGGCTGTGAGCTTATGAGTAACCCTCTCATGGCTGCCTGCCTCCTGGGGAGACCTGCTGTCTAGTACCCAGGAAAAAGAGCCACATAAATTGGTTTAATGGAAGACAGTTCCTAGAAGCTCTTGTTCTTAGGATTTCTATTACTGTGAAGAGAACCATGACCACGGCAACTCTTATAAAGGAAAACATTAATTGGGACTGGCTTACAGTTCAGAGGTTTAGTCCAGTTGTCTATTGTCATGGCAGGCAACATGGTGGAAGGCAGGCAGTCATGGTACGGGAGAGGTAGGTGATAGTTCTACATCCAGATTGGCAAACAGCAGGAAGAAAGGGTCACACTGGGCTTGGCTTGAGCATATGGGACTCCCAAAGCCCACCCTCAGTGACACACTTCCTCCAAGAAGGCCACACTTCCTCCAAAAGGCCACACCCCCCTAATAGTGCCACTCCCTGAGGCTGTGAGGGCTATTTTCATTCAAACCACCACAGGCGCTGATGCTAAAGATTCAAAAGGTGATCTCTGAAGGTCAATGTGGAAAAGCATTGATTCTGAGCACAGCGAATCTCTAAGTCTGGCTTCTGTGTTAAAACAGAATTTCACCAACTCTCTTTGAACGACACTGTCATTGAGTTGACACCATCTAAACAGTGCATGCATTGTCTCAGCCAAGACGCAGTTGCGGGTGACAGAAAATTGACTCAGACTGGGTTCAGAAAAGAATTTATTAAATCATATAACTGAGGAGTCTAGGGGGAATGGTAGCCTTCACAGTAACCAGGTAAAGGGAGGAGCTGAAGACTTGGATGATAACATTGCTCTCATTTTCTCCCTCTCCCTTTCCCAAGTTTCTTGGGTTTATTCCCATAATTCCAGCTGAAGATAAGCTTCTCTTCACATGATAAGATAACCAAACATGGACAAAGATGATCATATCCCAGCTAGTGACCCCAGTGGGAAGGGAATGGCACCCTCTGAATGCCTGTATTTAACTCCTAAGGGAGGAGCTATCTAGGCTACCCTGGGAAGGGGATCTATGTTTAGGCCAGCATGGGAATAATACATAAGCCTTGGTTCAGGTCTTCTAGGATGGAAATAGTAAGGCCTGAAGGGTAGACCAGAGAAGGAGCTTCTATGAGGAAGTCATTCTGGGAGAATAGGAAGCAGAGGGGTGAAGTGGATAACATGATTCTTATGCTCTGAGACAGGTTCTCATGTGCTACAGGCTGGCCTCAAACTCATTATGTAGCTGAGGATGGCCCTACAGTTCTGATCTATCTCTCTGGTGCTGGAATTACAGGCATGTGTCACCAGGCCAGTTTATTTGGGGAAGGATTAGTGTATTGTCTGGTTTTGTGTGTCAACTTGGCACAAATTAGATTCATCAGGGAGGAAGGAGCCTCAATTAAGAAAATAGTTCCATGATATCCAGTAAGACATTTCTCAATTAGTGATCAATGGAGAAGGGCTCAGCCCATTGTGGGTGGTGCCATCCTGGACTGTTAGTCCTGAGTTCTATAGGAAAGGAGACTGAGCAAGGCATGAGAGCAATCCAGTAAGTAGCATCCCTTCATGGCCTCTCCATTAGCTCCTGCCTACCCTGATTGAGTTCCCGTCCTGACTTAAGGGTGATGAACAAAGATATGGAAGTATAAGTCAAATAAACCCTTTCCTCCCCAACTTGTTTTTTGGTCATGGTGTTTTGTTGCAGTAATAAAACCCTGATTAAGACAGCTGGCATGGAACCCAGGGCTTTCTGTGGGCCCCGGGAGGTTCTGCGATGGCCAAGCTTCATCCCCAGAACCTTATAGTTGTCTCTAGAGCAATTTTTAAAAGCTGCTACTGTACACTTGTCTCTGAACACAGAAGTCCCTACCATGACATTTACTGGGGATTAAAATAAACAAACAAGCAAAAAACTGTCATAAGCCCTCAAGAATGTTCTGCAAAATAAGAAGCAAAGTGGTGGATAGGAACACACAGCAAGTAGGGCCAGCTTGGAGGATGTGCCAGAGACTTTTCTAAGGAAAGGACAGGAGGACAGAGATTAGCCGGCAGTGAGAAGGTGGAAGAACACACTGGAGTCAGGGATGGGTGTGCATATGCTAGGAACCCGGAGACCCAGGCACCTTGAGGCCTTGTCCAGCCTAGTCAGCCTGGTTGGAGCACCGTGAAGAGGGTGTTTTATCATCTTAGAGCCACTACAACAAATGCACACAAACTCGGTGACTAAAACACATTGTCTTGTAGTGCTAGAGTGCAAAAGAAAGAAAGAAAGAAAGAAAGAAAGAAAGAAAGAAAGAAAGAAAGAAAGAAAGAAGAAAGGAAGGAAGAAGGGAGGGAGGGAGGAAGGAAGGAAGGACGGAAGAAAGGAGAGAGGGGGGAGAGGGAGAAGGAAGGAAGGGGCAGAGAGAGAGAGAGAGAGAGAGAGAGAGAGAGAGAGAGAGAGAGAGGTTGGTACAGCCTTACAGCCTTGCTCCCTCCAGAGACTCCATTGAGGACTCGGTGTTCCTGTGGCTGCAGTTTAACCCCTGCCTTCATTATGTGGTCTCCTAGCCTATGCTGTCTCTCCTTTCACTTCTTCTGAGGACACTGGTCATTGGACTCGAGGCTGATATGACAACATCCTAGAGTGTGTTATATCTGCAAAGACTCCTTTTCTAAGTAAGGCCACACTCACAGGGTGCTAGGGTGAAGATGTATCTTTTAATAAGCCACCATTCAACCCATGACAGAGAGCTAAACACTGAGTATGTTCTGGGTTTTGGATAGGGTCAGTTCTTATAGGGTCTCTGGAGTAAGGAGAGTCATTTCCATACACATTCCAGAAGAAATCCTCATTATCTTCTGGAAGCAGATAGGTAGTAGCAACGGGGCATCTACAGTGCTGGAGATCACTGCTGGGGAAGAAGGTAGGGGACTGGCTAAATCTCACCAGAGCAAGGGGTGGGCAAAAGTGTTTGGTTTATAGGTCTAGTCAGTCAATATACTTGGGGTAGTGGGGCAGTAGGGTGGCTACAGGGTAGAAGCACTACCAGGCATCGTACACCATTCTGATCTGAGTCTCCATACTGCTCTCCCAGAAGACAGTCCTGGGAGGTGGGAAGAATGTTGGCAGAATCTGTGTTCGAATCCCAGACCTTCCTTCCGTTTCCCAGATTCTTGATGTTCGTGATGTTTCCCAGGACCCGAGCTGTGGTTTTCTATTCTAAAAATGAAATGGCGTTAGTAATATAGATTTCACAGATCTCTTGAAAGAATTAAAGATAATGCGAGCAAGGTATGTATAGGTCTAGGGTTTGGTACCTCGTGGGCATCCAGCTGTACTAGCTCTTCCTCTTGCTGGGCCTGCCCCCTTTCCGGCTGGTACTTTCCCCGGGCTTAGCTGTGCTCAGCTTGTACTTCTCTTTGCCACTCCACCTGCAGCTTCTGTCCCCTGGGACCTGTCCTTAGAGGAACCCTCTCCACTGACCTGGAACATTCAGTCGATGTCTTTTCCTGGTGCCTGGGAGCAAGTTGTGAGGTGGGTAGTCTGAGTCCCTGAACGTCAAGTGCTTGCTTAGCTTATTTCTATGGTTGTGCTCTCTCTCTCTCTCTCTCTCTCTCTCTCTCTCTCTCTCTCTCTCTCTCTCTCTCTCATCACTTACCCAGCAAACATTCCGAGCAAGCTGGCATTGCCTGGCTCTAGAAAACGCAAGCTGAATCGTCCTTTTTCCTCTTGGTGTGTTTCGGTTACCCTGCTTTGTAGCCCACTCCCCCTTGGTAGCAGATACCCCCCCACACACACACACACTGGTTTACTGTCCCCTGCTGTACAGTTCTTAACTACCTGACTTTCCACCATAGCTCACAAATGCCCCAATGAGTGATGACTGATACTGAATCTAGAAGAAGCCTGGAACCAGTTTCTTTTGCCTTGGATTCGATGGCCCAGAAATTCAGATTAGAATGACCAAAGAGGGTCTTGAAAGCCACAAAGAGGGGTTTCAACTTAGTCAAATCTCTGGCTCAGATAGATGATGAGAAGTGACTGATCTACAGCCACATAGCTGGGTTGTAGTGTGGATATGAGACTTGGTTTTTTGGTTTTTTGTTTTGTTTTGTTTCCCATTGTGCTTCCTGCCTCTTGCTACTACTCAGAGTGGTAAAGGAGATGGCTGTACCCCACATCATACAAAAGCAGAGACCCATTGAGACCATCCTGTGTTTGATGGAGAAAACTACCATTAAGTATTCTGACTGTGCGTGTGCACTGGGGTACCCAAAGCTTGTCTGTGCCTTCTAAGAGGAGTTAGACTTCCATGTAGTCAAATACTGGCCAGCAAACTTAACCCTACTGCATCTCCTTTTTGTGTTTGGGACTCAGTTTACATTTAATTGATGTTCAACACACTGTGAGCTAGGGTTGAGGAGGGGTGCTTGCTTTCTGTGGGGATGTAGATTTGAGGTTCATTGGGCAGGTTCCAATCTAAGAAGGAAGCAGCCTCTTCCTCGTTGGAGTCTTTCTGGACTGTGTATCAGGCTCTGTGTATTTCCCACTGACTTGGTTGTTCTTAGAAGCACAGACTCACACAGGTCTCAGGGAGGTGGGTTTAGGAAGGTCTGGTGGTAGGGAATCAGGCGTCATCCATGTAGGCTCCCAATCTCCGCTCCCAGACCTAGCTTCTGTAGCAGATCCCTTCCATCCCTCCATCCATCCCCCTTCTTGGAATTGAGGGGGAGGTGAGAAGGGGCTTGGCTCTGTGCCTGGCACACAGCGATCCTCCGAGAAGGTGCCAGCTATTACTACAGCTACTGTTGGTATTACTGTCATAGCTTCCACACCTTCTACACCACCCACAGGCTGCTTCCTGCCAGCATCTCGACCTGGAGGGAAGGGAGAGAGGTGGAAGATAGGAACCATTGAGTGTGGAGGTCAGTGCCTTCCCAGGCTTGTCCTGGAGAGACCCTTGGCTGCCCTTCCTAGCCTTCCGTGCTCCTTCTGTATGGTCATTCCTACATGTCGTGGCCTTCACTGTCTCTAACCTGAGTGTCTGTTCTCATTCCCATTGAGACCACTGAGACCTACTGTGAATTGGGCATTTGATAGTGCCTCTCACAGTCTCATATCAACCTCAGGAAGCTGGTGCTTCCCACGAACTGTGATACAGAAGAACCAGGATTCCAAGGGAGAAGCGGCATGCCCAAGGTCACGACAGAGTGACGGGCTGGGCTCTGCCTATCTCCAAAGCTGTCACGACAGAGTGATGGGCTGGGCTCTGCCTATCTCCAAAGCTGTCACGACAGCTGCTTACTTAGGGACCCCTGCTGCCTGTCACCAGCCGCAGTCACCAACACTTGGTCATCGTTAGAGAAGGCAGGTGATTTTCCTTTGCATTTCTTAGATTCTGGGATTTCCAAGCACTCCAAAGGAGCCTGCTATCATTGTGTAAGCGAAATAGCATTGATGGTCACTAACGGCGCACTGGCTACAGGTCATCTTATCTATACCTTGTATAATCTTTGTTTTTCTTCCTCTCTTTTTTCCTTTCCCCTCCCCTTCCTCTCTCTCATTCCCCTCCATTAATTTTTGTTTGTTTGTTTTGTCTGTTTGTTTGTTTTGAGACAGGATGTTGCTACATAGCCCTGGCTGCTCTAGAACTCACGGCTTATTCCTGCCTCTGCTTTTATAATCCAGCCCATTTCCTGTCTTCTCTCTGCTTCCTGACTGCTGAGGAAAGGCAGGCTGCTTCCTGGCTGCTTTTGCTAACGTTCTTGTCCACCATACTAGAATATATTCCCTTGAACTGTGAGCCTGAATATGGCCACCCTTCCTTAGGATAGTTTATCAGAGCAACAGAAGAGACAGAGAAGGCTCATGTGCAGAAAGGTTTGCCTTTGCAGTCTAAGCCTATATGGGGTTCGGTGGAATCCTTAGGAGTGGGACTTAGAAGGTAGAAGTTAGTTCAGTGTAGATGTGACCTTGAAAGAGATCATAGGACCCTAGTAGCTCCTTTCCTGGTTCTCGAATTGTTTCACAGTTATTTGCTCTACCAAGCATTCCCTTGTTGGTGTGCTGCACCCACAGGCCCCAAGGCAATGGGACCATAACAGATCTGGGAGCCCAAACAAACAGAAAGCAGATAAACAACAGAACTCCTTCCCTCGTAGAAGTCACTTGTCCCAAGGTCAGAAAGCAGAAAGGACTCCCTGTGTGTGTCCCCCTTTCTGCATTTCCTGCCCTGCGCAGTCCTGACCTCTTTCTCATGTGTGACTTTGTTCCACCTTTCAAGTACAGAGGTGTATCCTGATCACATGGGGTCTGGAGGTTACTATCATGGAGCCTTATACACACTGAGCATTCCCTGGTTTGCTGAAAGAACAGGTGGGTGAATGAGTCATTTTGTAAAGAAGGAAGTTCATCCTTGGGAAGCGGTTTGGGACTCCACCTAACTGAGTTTCCCAGTGGGGGCTGTTCATTCGTAGTCCTTCACTGGTGGCAAGCAACAGAAAGGCAGGAAGGATGCACATCTGGCTGGGGAAGCAGAGATCAGCTGGGGCGGTGGGAAACCTTAAGACAAGTGACCAGAGAATTCCTGCCTGGGCTGGCTACGAGGAGTCAGGAGTCAGCACGAACCCTGACTAGAGAAGAGCTGTCCGCTGCAATCTGGGAGGATGTGCCTGACGACATGGTGGCGTTCCCACTGTATTCTTTTTGAATACATTGCTGCTTAGAGAGCTCTCATTTCACAGTTGTAATCTTCACAGGGATGGGGAGGAGTGGGCTGGAATGCCTTTTTGCCTGCATCTCCAAGGGCTATTATCAGGATTAAATGCACATTTAAATGCAAACAAATTATGTAAAAATGCTTTGTAAGCCATATATCCCACATTGAGATTGTAGGTTATTGTTACTATTATCACCGTTTTGGATTCATTCCTCTTCTTTCCCTTCTAGAACTCACCATTCCCTTACCCCTGTGTTCTTCTTATAGACTCTGTATCTCTGCCCCAACTCAGCTTACCTGACACGTCATTGCTCCTCAAGCCTACGTGTTCCTTGGCTCCAGTCACCAGTGTGACCAAAATGATCTCGACCGTATTATCTGCCTATTCTTCAGATCCTGGGTGTATTGATCAGCTTTCTACTGATAACAACACACCAGAGGTTCCTTAAAAAGAGGAGGGGGTTTCCTTGAGCTTTTGGGTCTGGAGACTTCTGTTCATTATCAATTGCGTTCATTACCTTTGGGGAAGCAAGCCTGTTCCTGTCACTGCAGGAGGAGGAAAGAGGTCCTTTCGAACCCTACCTCCATCCAAGCCCCACCTCTTAAAACTCCCACTACTCAGTAGTGCTCTCGAGTGCTCCCCTCGATGGAGCCCAGGTTACTTTTCTATGTGTAGTATGATGATAATTATCCCGTCCAGCCCGCCTAAGGGGTTGTAGTCACAGTCAGCAGAATATGGCCTGAATTACCCAGCCCCGCAACCCGATGCTTCCTCCTCTCAGTTCTGAGGAGACGGGACCCACAGAAAGCATTTATTGATAAGTTTTGGCCAAAGAAACACAAAAGGGCAACTCTATGATGTAGTTGCACCACCCTCTGTGGGGGAGATGGGTGGATGGTTGTTGCAAAGAGGATTGTTGTAATGACAGCATATGGGATTACTCGTGTAGCAATGGGTCATAAAACACTAAGGAATGGATTCCAGGACCTGTGCTCACAGGCTCCTCCCTCTTTCATCTGCCAGAGAGGCCAGATCCTGGTAACCCATCGAACTCTGGGTCACAGCCCCTGGTTCTAGGCTCATGGCTTCCACATTCAATACCTCCCTCAAAAGGAAACGGAACGCTGTCCTTTCTACTGATGCAGTCGGTCTTACTTAAAGCAAACAAAACAAAACAAACAACCACCCTCCATCCCATCAAGCTATGCCTCTGCCTACTTCTTCCTTTTCACAGTTCAGCATCTCGATGGGGCTGGATCCATACTGTCTCCAGGTTCTCAGGTCTATCCTTGCCCATCTTAATCTCTATCACTGTTACCCCTGATCGATCTATCTATCATCTGTTTATCTTTCTATCATCTATTTATCTACTTATCATCTACCTATCATCTATCTATCATCTATTTGTCTATTTATATATCATCTATTTTCTATTATATTTATCTACTTATCATCTATCTACCTATCATCTACCTATCATCTATCTATCATCTATCTATCTATCTATGTATCATCTATCTATTTATCTATCTATCATCTCATTTCTTAATGAGCCATGTTGTCTGCACTTCGAAATCACACAGGCATATTTCCATCTTCCTCATATGACAATCACACTTTTCTTCTCAATATGTGTTAATGGGTGAGTTCTTGGAGTACATGTGACAACACAGTACCTGTGTGCAATCCTCCTGTAGCTGTGCCTCCTCATTCTCTCTGTGGTCTGGGCTGCATTCTTAAAACTACTGATTTGAGTCCTAACTCCTGCTACCTAACAATACCAACTTGTTTGTAAATGGGAGCTTTGCAAATATAACCCAGTCAAAATGGGGTCACAGCAGGTTAGGGAAGATCTTGGTCCAATGTCTGCAAGAAGAGGGACGTTTAGAGGATGTGGTGATGGAGGCAGCAGCTAGCGAGGCACCCCCAGGACAAGGAATGCCAGCAGTGGCCAGAAGCCACCAGAAACTAAACAGAGGCAGAGGAAGGTCCTGTCCAGAGTGCTTAGGGAAAGCACATGTACACATGTTCATTTCAGACTTCCTCCCTCTGTGACTATGGGAGAACAATAGATGTCCGTCGTGTAAGCCCCCAAGGTTGTAGCGGTTTGTTAAGGCAGCCTTGGATATATTCTCCCAGGAGCAGCTGGCATTGGATGTGGATTTTCATAAGACTGTTGATTTGTGAAGGATTTATTTTGAGTTACAGCATCAGAGAGCTCAGTTTCTAGACAGTACAGACCTGCTCATTTCATGGTGTTCAGGAACCAGAGAGATAAAGAGTCAGAAAGAAAGGAGCCAAGGGAAGGCCCAAGGGCATGCCCAGGGTAACTTATCTCCTCCAACTGACCCTCCCCAATTTTCCAGCACCTCATGATGTAGTGCTCCTTAATGGGGCCAAGGTTCTAGCACTTGAGCCTGTAGGGGACATTTCACAGTCAAACAGCCACACCTAGCTCTAGACTCTAATGTTTCTCTATACAGCTTTCTCTCTAGGTGTCCTCCACCTACCCTTCAGTGGTAGGTTCTCTTACTTGTAAAATCTCATCTCATTCCCACCCACACCTTCCCCATAGGGAAGACTTCTGTATGAGAGGATGCCGCCATTCCTCCCTTTCTGCCCCCTCACTCCTAGGTCAGCCTCTTTTGTAAGCTGCTGCCCTCTGTTCCAGAATGTTCTCTGGCAGCAATAGGAGGTTGGGGTCAGGTCCTAATGCTGCAGAGTTGATGCAGCAAGGAGAACTCTGTTATGTCAGTGGAGTTGGTGAAGATATGATCCAGCTTCTTGTCCCTCCTCTGGCCTGAGCCATCTCCTGGAGGTTTCAATGGACCAGACTCCACTTGTCCCTGCTCACTAACTGAAGCCATATTGATTTCCTTCCTACTTCACATTCCCTCACTCTTACCAAGTCAAGATCACCTACCAAGAGTTTACTTGCAACAATATCCTTAGCTTGGGGTCTGTTTGGGGAAGGGTAGATTTAGATACTTCATCTTATCCAGTCTGCCAGTCTGTGGTGGGCTCCCTGATGATCCTTTCTAATAGAGTGTAAGATTTGGCTACTCATATGCAATGGCAATTTGCTGGTATGCACTCTTGTGTGATTATTGACTATTTGCGGTGTTAGAACGGGGATCAGCAAACAACAACTTTCTAGCCAAAGTCAGCCATGACTGGTTTTCTCCATGTTGTCTATGGCCCCTTGGTGACAGCAATAGAGTTAAGTAGTTTCAACAGAGGCCTTATGGCTTACAGAGCTAAAGTAGTTACTATCTGGCCTTTTTCAGAGAAAGCTTATTGGCCCCAGTCTAGGCTGAAAGCTCATGTTAGTTAGCTTCAGCTGCATAAGAAACTGCTCCCAGGACTTAATTGTTTAGAGTAAATATAAGGTTTTTTTGAGCTTACATTCTATAAGTTTGATTTATTTTCAGGTCTAGGCTTACTCAGCCAGTTTCTGTAGGATCTCCCATGTGTCTGTGGTCAACCGGTAGATAACTGGCAGTGATCTTTTTCTTTTTCCTTTTTTTTCTTGTTCTTTCTTTCTTACTTTTTGTTTTGAGACAGGGTCTCTCTATGTAACCCTGTTTGTCCTGGAACTTGTTATGTAGACCAGGCTGTCCTTAAACTCACAGAGCTCTTTCTACCTCTGCCTCCAGAGAGCTGGCATTAAAGGTGTGTGCCACCATGCCTGGCAGTGAGCTTAATTAAAATAGTGTTGATCATATTCTTTTGAAGTTGATGGCTATTGGCCATTGAGACAGTGGCAGTCAGGCTGTGGGGCTGGCTTGGATTCCTCATGTGGCTTTGTGAGCACTCAGACAGGACAACAAGCGGTGTGCTTCAAGTCTGTATACATTGCACAGATAAGAGTCAGAGTGATGGCTGAGTTCACCGTCAAGTGCAAAGGCATTGGCTGGGAACTCAGGGATGTGGATGCAGGGAAAAGAGCTTGTGGCTCGATTTCCTACCTCAGGGAGAGCATAGAACCTATGTATGCTTGTCTACCTTTCTATGGAGAAGGGAGAAGCACAGTGACTGGCCCGGGGGCATTGGATCCCCCTACAGCTGGACTTACAGGAGGTTGTGAGCCATTCGGTGTGAGTGCTGAGAGATGAAACCAGATCCTCTTCAAGAATAGTACCTTCTTTCAACTGCTAAGCCATTTCTCCAGCCCCCGTATTTAAAAAAGGTTTTATTTTATTATTTTTAGTTGCGTATGTGCGTGTGTGTGTGTTTGGGGGAGGGGGGTTACATATGAGTACAGGTGCTTGCAGAGGCCAGAATAAGACATCAGATTCCCTGGAGTCAGTACAGGAGGTTATAAACTGTCTATGTGAGTTCTAGGAACCAAACTTGGACCTGCTTTTAAGTGCTGAGTCAGTCTCTCCAGTCCCCCAACTATATCTTTAATTGCTTGAATGTAAGTATCTTTGCCTGAGCTTTTGCTACACAATTGGCCGACTTTAAAAACTTCACATGCAGTATCTATTGCTTGCTGTGTGTTGTGTATTTCAGATTGGAACAGAAAGGCCCCTCAAATACCCACGCCATAAAGGCTAGGACCCCACTATAATACTATTGAGAGATTGTGGGACTTCTGAGAAGTGGGACCTACTAGGCAGTTACTAGGCAGTTAAGAGTGTGTCTTGAAGGGGATTATGGAACAATTATTTCTTTCTTTTTGTCTTTTGTGTCCTAGCTATGAGGTATGATAACTTAAGACAAGCTCCAAAGCCAGGAAGCTAACCCCCAAAGTACAGACTGAATTCCCAAAAGCCGTGAGCCAAAATAAACCTTGTGGTTTTCAAAATGAGTTCATTTTAGATATTTGTTATAATAATAAAAAGCAAACAGATTATTTACAGTAGAAATAATCAATAAAATGGAGGGTAACTCTCCCTCTCTGATAGAAAGAGAAGGTGAAGGTCAGACTGAAATGAATTTGTTGAACTCCCAAGCCTGGGCTGCTACTCACTACTCTAAAATGTTATAGTTCTACTAAAGTTTGTGTTCTACTAAAGCCTTTCTTGTTTTTTAGCTTAGAGTGTCACCCTTTATTTTGCCATTAAAACTTTTAAGGTAGAACACCGTGTTCCCTGTCCCTGCTAGCCTCTTCTGCTCACCCTCCTAGGGGACCCAGAGGTCCTGTTAGCACCTCATAATAAATCCCCCCATCCCAGCACCAGGCAGAACTTTTGGCTTCCAAGGTCAGCTTGTGTGGCAGTCAACAGCCCACACTTAAAGTTACCGGTTGACCGAGCAGCAAAGTTGAGGGCCAGCTTTTCACTCCAGAGGGCAATAAATCCAGCCCCACATGAGCTCCGAAGAGAAGTGCAGAAACCATTGTGTTACCTTATCACCTGGACCATTCAGGTCTTGCATGAAGAAATCCCTGGATCAGAGTCAAAACCAACTCCAGCCAACATGTCTTCTAAATAACCATTGTTTATTCAGAGTTTGATAATTAATCAACTCCACAAACATTTATTTAGCGCTTACAGTATTCCAGGCGTTGCGCTGGTCACAATGGGGGAACGTAAGTGAACAAGAGTCCCTGTTGTCAGGATGCTCAGCTAACCAGATAATTAATTATTTGACAATGTATTGAATATGCTGGTGGAGACATGCCCACAGAGTACACAGCAAGGGTAAAGAGGCTGGGTGTGGTGACACACACCTGTAATCCTAGCATTTAGGATGTAAGAGGTGAAGATAGGAAGACCAAGAAGCCGAGGTCATCCTCAGCTACACAAGATCAAGGCTAGCTTGGGATACGTGAGACCCTGCCTCAGTCTCTCTCTGCCCCTTGCCAAAAGTGCAATGACCTCAGCTTGATTGAGGATCTTAGAGGGGACAAGAAGTCTCTTGACGCAACTTTTGGAGTCCAATTCTGACTTTCAAAAGAAAATCATGCTTCTAGAACAGTACGATTAATTGAGTGATCAAAATCACGGACTGAGGGGAACAGATAGATTTCTATTTCTGATATGTGGTTGTGACTCAGTCTTTAGAATAGAAAATTTCTCTAAGTCTTAATGTACTCTTTTACAAAAATGGGCTAAGAGAATCTCCCTTATAAAAACTTCTGTGAGGATCAGTTAACTAATAGACATCCTTGTGCATTATGCTTGGCACAACTTTGGGCACATAGTAAGTGTCTCACAGTCGACAGGTGGTTACTACAGGGTGGGGCTAGAGCAGTACCAAGGTACATCTCCAGCAATACTCCTTACTGGTTCACTCATTTGACAGGTATTTGCTGAGTGTCGGCCATCTGTCAGACTCTATGGGGAGCACAAAATGACAAGCTGCAACAAAGGCTTCAGTATAGTGTAGAGGAGACACAGGAATGAACTGTTCTGCCCCTGTTCCGATCCAGTGAGCTCCTACAGGAACAGGCCTAGGACGCTCCCGCGTCTCCATGTGAAATGTTCCGACTCATGCTCGGCGGTCTCCATCCTGGACCCCTGGGTGTCTTTCTCATTGCTCTCTACCTTATTTTTGAAGTGGGTTCTCACTGAATCTAGAACTCTCTGATGGAGCTAGGCTTGCTGGACAATTAGCTCCAAGGACCTGTCTGTCTCTGCCCCTCCAGTCATAGTGTTCCAGGCCTCTGCAGCCACTCCTGGCTTTTCATGTGGGTACTGAGAGTTTGAACTCAGTTTCCTCATGTTTACACAACAGGTGTTTTACCCACTGAGACACTGTCTCACAGCCCCTACCCACATTTGCGTGTGTGTATGTGAGTGGTGTGTATATATGTGTATGTGTGTGTGTATGTAAGTGTGTGTGTGGTATATTGTGTGTATGTGTGTGAGTGTGTATGAGTGTGAGTGTGTGTGGTGTGTATGTGTGTGAGTGTGTGTTAGTGCGTGTGGCATGTGTATGTGTGTGTGAGAGTGTGTGCGTGTATGGTGTGTATATATATATATGTGTGTGTGTGTGTGTGTGTGTATGTATATATATGTGTGTGTGTGGTGTGTATATAAGAGTGTGTGTGGTATATTGTGTGTATGTGTATGTATGGTGAGTGTGTGTATGAGTGTGTGTGGTGTGTATATATGTGTATATGTGTGTGAGTGTGTGTGTGTGATGTGTGTGTATGTGAGTGTGTGCACACGTGCATTTTCCCTGTACATCTGCAGCCTTACTTTTGTTTCTTTGTCTTGGTGCCTGATACAATTCTTTCTATATTCACGGGTGGCTTTGGCTTTGAGCTGCGGTTAATTGTATGATCTGAAGTCACTCTAGATAAACGTTTATCCTGGGAGGAAATCTGGCCCCAAATTCATTCTGACAGCTCAACTAGAAGGCAAAGAAGCTAGAGATTTAAAAGACTCTTTGGGGGGCTGGCATGAAGGCTCAGTGGTTAAGGACACTGTGCTTCCAGAGGACCTGAGTTTGGTTCCCAGCACCTCCATGGCAGCTCACAGTCATCTATAACTCCAGTTCCAAGGGATCCAAGGACCCTCTTCCAGTTTTAACAGATACTGCAGGCCAAATGCTCATACACATCAAATAAAAGTAAATAAATCTTAAAAAAAATAGACTTCAAAGTTGGCCAAGATGGTACACACCTTTAATTTTTGCACATAGGGGGCAGAGGCAGGAGGACCTCTGTGAGTTCAAGTTCCAGGCCAGCCAGAACTATGTAGTAGTGAGACCTGTCTAAAAAAAGAAAGAAAAAAGGAAGAGAAAGGGAAAAGACTCTTTAAGGAAGAATAAGAAAGCGCTTAAGGAGAGCCAGTTCTGGAGTAGGTATCTCCAGAGCGGGTTGGTATGTGGGAAGTAGTAGGCCCCTATGAAGCCATCCATTTCTGTGCAGCTCAGAGCATCCATTTCTGTGCAGCCTCCTAGCTGCCCCCTTCATCACACTTCTTGTTAACATTTTCACAGAGCCTTCTGACTATACGCTCGCACTGTCTAAAACTCCATCAATTCACTTATTAATTATAGCAAACTAGTTTCAGTCATGGGAAATTAGAAGCTAATTTTTCAATAAGCCTTGTCTCCCAGGATAGTTCACAAAATAAAAGAGGAAAATACCTGGCCAATCTAATTTATTATCACAATCCAATAATGCTAACTGACTATCTGTGGGATAAGCTTAAATCAGGGGATGCTACTAGGAGTTCTCATCCTTACTAATTATTTACTGACTGGCCAGTTTTAATTTGTCTCCAGTTTGTGGTTAGAGGTCAATTTCAGAGTCAGAGCATACTTCCTTAATGCAGTCTGCCCTGAAGCAAGACATATGGAACTGTCAAACACTTGGGGGAGATTGATTCTCTTCTCTGGGTCTTGAAGTTCTCATATATGAATGGAGAAAATAATACTGGTTTTGTGGAACTACTACAAGGATTAAATTAACCCTAATGCTAACCCTAACATTTGACTGCACTGCCAAGATGCTGGGCAGTAGTGGTGTACACCTTTAATCCCAGCACTGGGGAGGCTGAGGCAGACTGGTCTCTGAGTTTGAGGGAAGCCTGGTCTACAGAGTGAGTTAGTTCCAGGACAGGTCCAGGACAGCCAGGGCTACACAGAGAAAGCCTGTCTGGAAAACTAGATAGATAGATAGATAGATAGATAGATAGATAGATAGATAGATAGATAGATAGATAGATAGATAAGCAAAATAAAATAAATAAAAGCCAAGATGTATTAGCTGCTTAAAATAGACTAGGAACGTAAACGAGTCCCTAGCACTGCAAGTATGTTATATTTATCATTTAATTTTTGTAAGGCCCTGCAGAGCAAGGTTTTTACTACAATTTTACAGGTAAGAAGGCACCTGGACCTTTACTAATTTAATCAAAGTTCTCAATATTAATAAGCAGTACAGCAATCTTTCAAATTCTGCTATCTGGCTTGTTATCGTTGGTGCTATTCGGGGATACTCTGGAAGGTTTAGGAGATGGGGCTTAGATAGAGGAAGTGGCTCACTGGTCTGGCTCCTTGAAGTGAAGGCCCTAGTCCCTTCCTGCCTCCCTCTCTTTGCTTCCTGGTGAAGAATCTCATCTACCACACACTTCTGCTACCCAAGGACCAAGCAACCATGGCCTGACGCTCTAAAACCATGGATCCAAATTACGTTTTTCCTTGTTTCAATTGTTTCTGTCAGAAACTTGGTTACAAAGAGAAGAAAGGCTAATCTGGAGCTAGAGAGGCAGCCCAGCAGTTAAGGGTGAGTTATCTCAACACAGCCTAACTCACTGTTTAAGCATACTGGGTGCTCAGGAATCAAAAATACAGCTGTTACTGAGTTCTCAACAGATCTGTAAGCTCTTTAAGGACACACGGTTGTTCACCTGTATATCAGTCCTTCACAGTTGATAGCATCTGGACTTAGAATAATAGTGTGAGTTTGTGTGTGTGTGTGTGTGTGTGTGTGTGGTGTGAATGTAGTTTGGTGTGGTGTGTGTGTAGTGTGGTGTGCATATGTATGTATGTGTGTGTAGTGTGGTGTGCATATGTATGTGTGTGTCTGTGTGTCTGTGTGTGTGGTGTGGTGTGTATGTAGTTTGGTGTGGTGTGTGTGTGTGTGTATGTGTGTGTGTGTGTGTGTTTATATGGAAGTGAGACTGAAAGAAGGACTGGGCAAAAAAAAATCATAGCAAGATTTTACGGCTAGCATAAGGCAGCCCAGAGTCTAAGGATACAATCTTCATGCAGCCTTTGTTGAGAACACTTTCTCTAACAAGTACTTTGTCAGTGATAGACTAAACTCCACTTGGACAGCCCTGGTCTGAGAAATCAGGCCTGTACACACTCTTTTCGGGAAATACTGGTAGGTAACAAAGAAACAAAGTCGGAACAGTTGGTGAGCTAATATCTGAAATGCAATTCAGATGAAGTCATGTGGAGACTCTGCCAATTTTCAATTGCTCCCAGCATCTTAAGCACCACACGCCAAACCCTCCCCTCTACCTCACTCAGCACACACCTCCACCTCCCAGCCACTGTGTTCCAAACCCAGCCTTTGAGTCTCCTTTTCCCTGAGTGCCCTGCCCCATCAGCTCAGTTCCCAAGACCACAGAGCCAGTGTTCCTCCCGGGGACTGAAGATACCCACCATTCCTCCCTGTTGTCTACAGAGGCTCAGCCTCCTCATGACTGAGCCTTTGCATATCCCTGCCTTTCTCTGCACTCTGACGCTTTTATTTTCCTGACTGCAGTTCTAAGCACTGTGATCTCCCACTGAGAGATGTCCAGTGGGTCTCCATTGTGTCTTGGCTAACATACTCCTTTACCTCCAGCTCTGGAGGCTGTTATTGGACTTCACTGAGCAATTTGGTCTCTATTCTCTTTGCCCCTCCCTTCTTTTACCTCCACACTCTGCATTCTCACCCATGAGAATTCTTTACATCACTTGCTGTTTCCTCCCTCCTGGTATCTGAAGATTTCCAGTCTCTTCCCCTGAAACTCCCTAGTCTCCAAAATCTTTCCATTCATATATATGGTTATTGTGGTTTGCAAGACAACCCTCCCCCCCCCCGCCCCGCAATGTGATCAAGGACCAAGGTATTCCTTTATAATTTCTTTCTCAAAAGAGATATTATCTGCCACATTACAATGGTTGTCAGGATGCACCAGTAGTTTCTTCTTTACTTGATCTAGTCTCATGTCTGCCTTATCAATAGGTTGGGGAATAGATAGATCTAAGCTTTGTCATCTCAGGGACAGGTCTACCTCAGCCATACTTGTTTATTTAACAGCTTGGACTAGCTACTTCTGAAGAAGGTCCACTTGAAGAATCTTGTCTGTCTATGCAAGGAGGGGCAAAAGAGGCATGGGGGTGGGGGTAATGGGAAGTGGTAGGACAGAGCCATTGTGTCCAAGTGGCAGACATCACTCCTTTGACCTCTTCAGATATACATATAATTTATTTTTTAGTATGTAGATATGTGTGTGTACACAGGCAGTCTATAAATGTGGGTGCGCCCATGCCACAGTGGAAGTGTGAGTGTCAGAAGGCAACTTTGGGTGTCGATTCTCTTCTATCTTGTTTGAGAAAAAGTCTCTTATTAATCCTCTTCCTTGCCTCTCGCCTCCTCCAACACATATGCCCAGCTAGTTGATCTAGAAGCTTTCAGGGATTTTCCTGTCCTAACCCCCATCTCATTACAGGCATGCACTAGGACCACAGATGTGTACTACCATAACTGGCTTCATGTGGTTCCTGTGATCTAAACTCAGGTCCTCATGCTTGCCAGGCAGATATCATACCTGTTGAGTCATTTTCTCAGCTGAAATATATGTGCTGTTCAAGTACCTTGAACAAAGGTAGCTAAATCCAATGACTTTCCCCCTAAAGAGGGCCATGGTGAATCTCAGTAGAAGATTTTAACCAATAGAGAATAGATGACATTTATATTTAGAAAACTAGACTCTGCTATCACGCACCCATGAGAGAGTAGGGTGGACATTATCATCAGCCTGGCAGTAACTCGGAAAAAGACTCCATTTCTTTCTGGACTGTGCAGACTCTAGGGGACTCTTAGTGTGGGATCCAGCAGACCTAACTGCATCAAGCACAGAAGCAACAGCTTATCTCAGAAGTCTGTTGGGCCTCTCTCCAGTGGTGAGTAGTGGGTACCATTTCTCACCAGGATTTTATCCCAGATAACCTTTATCAAATGCTTCTGATTCTAATCTCTCTCCTATGCAGAAATTCCTGCAAAATACAGAGGTTTTAGTTGCCCAACAACCCCTTTGGAACTTCATGATATCTTTTCCCTCAACACATATTCAATCTAGGTTTTCAAGATTTTTGCCAGAGGACTGCAAAAATTTTAGTACCGCTAGCCCGTAGCCATTTACTGCCGGGCCTTTTCATCTTATGGAGGAAAAGATGGCCTAACTGATAACTTTGCTGAGCAGAGCCACCTTGTATGATCATAAAGGGACTTTGGTTATATAGAAAATAAGCAACAAGATCCAGAATCTAGAAGTAACTACTTAAGCTTCCCCAGACACACCTAACAAGTCAGTTAACTTTTTGTGTATACCTGCATGTTTATAGCAGTCAGCCAGGGGGTTGAAACAATGGAAAAATAAGAAAATTAATAAAACCATGTTTTATTAACCTTATTCAAAAGGAGCTACAGGTCATTCTTGTGACAAGTGATGGTTATGTTTGCTAACTTTCTGTGAACATTGGATTAAATGAGGACTAGGTATTATCCTAGCAAGAAATGTCAGACTATGGTCTTTAAAGCATCTGCTCACAGTTTGTCGATTAATCAATATATTTGGTGATGATTAGCTTTCACTGTCAACTTTATACAACTTAGAATCTCCTGGGAAAGAGAATCCCAAAGAGGAATTATCTGCTTTGGGTTGTCCTGTAGGCATGCCTGTGGGAAAGGACTGTTATCACTAAGTTGATTGATGTGGGAATACCCAGCCCACTGTGGGTGGTACAATTCCCTAGATGAGGTATCCTGAACTGTATAAGAAAGGAGAAATCAAAGTGGGCACAAGCAAGAAAACAAATGAGCATGTATGCATTCATTTAACTCTGCTCTTGTTTTCGGATATGATATGACCAGCTAACTCAAGCTCCCGCTGCTATGACTTCAACACGGGGAAGGACTACAGCCTGGAACTGTGATCTAAAATAGACCCTTTCTCCACCAAGAGACTCGTGGTCATAGTGTTTAATCACAACAACAGAAATGACATCAAGACACATCCTTATCTTAATATATTTCCATGTGTATTCGTATTCATTCATACACATTATCGATTTATTAATGAGCTCATGGCCAACTAACTTACCTGGCTGAGTTGAAATTGAATCAAGAACAGCTTTATGGAAATTATAACATTTGAGTGGGATTTGGAAAAGTAGCTTCAACAAATGGTGCACACACTAGTCACACAGTACCTGGTAGGATCTGCGCATGTGCTAAGAGTTTCAGAGTACAGATGTGTGTCGTATTTATTGGTCTGACCACTTACCAGGCACTAGAACAGAGGCTTCATGTGCATTCTCCCATTTAAGCATTGTATAGCCCAGTGTAGGGGATGCCACTGTCCCAATCCACACACACATTATAGTAAAGGAAACTGTGCTGGCTAGCCTTTGGTGACCTTGACACATATTAAGGCCATTTGGGAACAAGAAACCCCAGTTGAAACAATGCCTCTATTACATTTTCTTGTATCACATTGACTGTACCAAGTCAGTAGGGGCATTTTCTTGATTAATGATTGATGTGGGAAGGCCCAACCCACTGTGGGCAGTGCCATCCCTACCCAGGCATATAGTCCTGGGTTGTATAACAAAGGAGGGTGAGCAAGTCATGAGGAGAAAACATGTAAGTAGCTTTTCTCCATGGTCTCTTCCCCAGTTCCTGCCTCCAGGTTTCAGCTTTGACTTCCCTCAAAGGTAGACTGTAACATGGAAGTGTAAATCAAATAAATACATTCCTCCCAAGTTGCTTTTGGTCAAGATGTTTGATCACAGCAATGGGGGAAAGCAAAGTAAGACAAAAACGGCAGCTGTGAGGGTCAATAACTTATCCAATGTTGCATGGCAAGGAGCAAAGGAAGGTTCTGAACTCCGTCTCTGAAACTCCCACTTAATTTAACTTAATTTGATTTTTTAATTTGAGCCAGTTCATATTTCCCTATTTCATGTGAACTCCACACTGCCTAACTTAGCTGCGAAGCCGAGGTCAATAGTCTTGCCGATGATGGAAACAGGTTAGCAGACACACATACCACATGAGACACAGAAGGGGTGGCCCGAGATGAGGATGCCTCTGTCCCTTGTGTTTGGATAGTCCACCAGTATTTGCACACTGCTTTCACTTATGACACAGGTCCTTGTAACTGTCCCAGAAATTCCTCCCTGGAATTTTAATCATTGGAAGCTCATTGCAAGGGAGGATGAGGGACAGATTCCTAAGAGACAGTCAGGTGACAAGTGAGGGTAAGAACTGTAACTTAGACCTCAACCCCCAGTCCATTGTTCTTTGGCCTTGCCCCTTCCTCTAGGACCATTTGGAGGAAACGCAAGTAGCCATTTTTTTTTAAATCCACAGTTTCATTTTCTGTGGTTTTAGTTACCCACAGTCAACCACAGCTCAAAAATAAATAAATAAAATAAAATGGGAAGTTCTAGAAATAAACAATTCATGAGCTTTAAATGGCATGCCATTTGGGGTAGCATTATGAAATCTCTAGACATGAGTCTTCCTTTGGCTATGACTGTCCACACTGTATGCGCCACCCACCTGCTACTCACTTGCAAGCCATTTTTGTTATCAAGTCCACGATGTCATAGTCACAAGGTCCTCAGGTAACCCTGTCATAGTAACTTACTGTCCTGTGGCTATGCCAGACAGCTCAGTTCTCTTCACATAGCTACTGTATCATCTCCCATCACAAGAAGGATAGGAATGGTTCGTTAAGGTATTTGGAAAGTAAGAAAGAATACACTCACACAAACCTAACTTTCGCTTACTACACTCGTTCCAATTATGAGTCATTCATACTTTTCCAGATCCAACTTATAAACTGCTTTTACCATAAAGTTGTAGATGCAATCGTGTGCAGCGCACCCGAGATTGGGTTCCTTCTGCAGTGTCTGCATCCTCTGGGACCCTGAGACCACGTGTATGTGTGTTTCTGCATGTGTACATCTGTGCAGAGGTAATTGTCTTGATCTATTATTGTCCATCTAATTCCCTTGAGACAGGCTCATTGCTGAACCTGGAGTGAGGTGGGCATCCAGAAAGACCCTGTCTCTGTGCCTCAGCCACGGTACTGGAGCCACAGGCGTGTACAGCTGTACCCTGTTTGCACTAGTGCTGGGCATTGGAACTTGGGACCTCATGTGTGCTTTTTCTCCTGCTGATCCATCTCCCTAGCATGACTTTTGTCCTTTGAAACATGAGTGTACAGGCACACATTGGTGCCCCTTGCTCAAAGCCTCTCCCGATCACAACTCCTGGGCATGGGTTTGCTTAGCAAACACATACTCCTCTGAATCCTGGTTCTTTCATGGCAGAGTGGACACAGAGGGTTCAATTGTATAATTAATACTCTGAATCGCATACATGACAAGAATCTGCTGGGCGTTCAGGCTCAATTTGTGGGCTATTCAGCGGAGGGGATTTCCCGGCATCACAGAACAGGTTAATTAAGCAAAGTTGCTGGAGGGGGTTCCCTTGATATGGGGAAGGGGGATCATGGCAGCGTTTGAAGACTCCAGCACTGACTGGCATTCTTACCCAGCACTGGAAGGCTCTTTGGATCTGAAAAAGGGAGCCTTTCCTTGCTACTTGCAGCCTTGGCTCTGACCACCTCCCTCTGTCTCATAGTCAGTGTGCTGAGGTCCTCCTGGGCCCCTGTCCTGCAGCAGACGTGAGGGGACAATGGGGCTCTTTCTCCTTCCAGCAATAGTGGAAGGAGACTGAGTAAGGCCCTTCCCGGTCCATGCAGAACTGGTCTACGGGGGAGGGAAGAACTAGAACGAGATGCTGGCTCTGTTTCCCAGAATTAATGGTCGGCTTCTGCTGAGGCTATTTGCACTGTAAACGAAATTAAACAAAAATCAGAGACAAAACAAAACAACCGAAATGATCAAAAAGCATTCTGGCGGTGGGTGTAAAACACACTTTCTCTCCGCAATGCAAGTCTAAGTGTGCGTACCCACAGGAATGACCCGCAGATGACTGCTGAGCGGTACCCAGGAGAGGCCCTCTGCCAGGCAGACTGCAGAAGCAGGCATTTAAAGAGAAACCTGCCATCCTGAGCACAGGGAATTGTCACACATCCCTGTAGTGAGTTTTACATGTGATGGAGGGGTTTGATTTTAAAACGTAGGTCACCGGAGACAGACCTGCGAAAATTATCAAAAGGGTGGGTAAGAATTAGCAATTTTATTCCGTTAAGTAAGGAGTCATTCTTAACATCCTTCTGTCTTGTCAAGCGGTTTTGTGGTAGATTCATTCAGCAGTGGAAAGTTTTGCCTAGTTTTCCATCTGCCGTGATAACCACGATTAGTCAAGCAGCCTGCTGTCATCCTATCTCAGGCTGGGCCTTCTGTCATCCCAGCAACCCTGAGTAAGGTCAGTTCTTGGGAAGCTGTACCTGAGGGACTTAGAGGGACCACCTCCTTGCATTCATGAGCAGATTCTGAGGCAGAAACTTCATATGCTAAAAGAAAAACCAAACAAAATCTACACGCACCTTCCTTCTTTTCTGAGATTCTCCTTGTCCACACCGTGTTCATTCCCAGTATCTCCAATCTCCGTTCTCACCAACAGAATTGTCTTCCCTGAGACTTGGGGTTCTGTGATCTTTCTTGAGCATAAAAGTGTCCTTCTCAGGAACTCCAAGTCTTGTCAATCCAATTTGTCTGAAACTGCCACAGCCCTCTAACCAAAGCTATTTCTTTGTTTCTTATTTCACTCTAGTTTTAGAAAGTAATTTAAGGCTCAACAGTTTTGTTTTGTTTTGTTTTTTTAATAATGATTTGAAGGAGCCAGTGAGGGAGATCAGTGGATAAAGGGACTTGCAGTCAAGCCTGAAGACCTGAGTTCAACTCCCAGGATTCACATGGAAGAAGGTGACAACTGTCTCCCACAGATTTTTCTGACCTATATACACACATATCCATGCCACATGCACTTGAGAATGTGCACACAGAGAAAAGTTAAATAGGTAAATCAATGAAAAGCTTAAAAAATGATGTGAAGATCTTATACGTGTACTGGGTTAATTAATTACATGATACATGGCATTACTTTAGAGAGAATTAAAACCCTGGTACTGGAGGTATGGATAGAGGATGGTAACAGACTTCCATCTTACAGTTGGGACAACAGGAAATTTCTAAATGTGACTTGGAGGTGAAGTCCATTATAACACAAGTTAGCCTGGGCACCTCAGACCGCCCAGATAAGTGAATATAATGAATGCTGTCCCTTGTTTATTACATTCATTCATTCATTTATTCTTTCATGTGCATAGGTGCACACACACATACCATCATATGCATGTACTGGTCATTGGACAACCTGGAAGAGTGAATTCTTTCCTTGTACCAGATGGGATCCATGGATCAAACTCAGGGATTTGTCCACAAGCTCCTTTACCTGCTAAGCCTTCTTGCCAGGCTGAACTGTTCCAACCAAGTTGTCTCTCCAGCCCTTGAATGCTTTTTATTTTTTAAAGCCCTCTAGTCTTCCAGAATCTCAGCTGTTTCCCATCGCTAGAAACTCCTGTTCTGTGATTGAGAGCAGCACTGGGGACAGAGTGTGGACTCTGGGACCATGCAAACTAGGGTCAAATTTGGGCTTCCTCTTTGAATGAGTTGCTTAAAACTGACCTGTCCAGGAGACCACAGTAATGGTGATTTAGTTGTGGGATTGCCCCGAAGCTAGAAGGAGGCTGTGATATGAGTCACTTAGTGCAGTGCTCAACTTAACACATAACAACTGCACAAGACTTGATTGCGCCGTTACTACTACTTCTGTGAGTATGAGGAGACAGGAAACAAGTTCTAGCCAATCTGGACACATTTCCCATGTCATAGCTATGACAAGTTTGCTTTCTTGGGTTCTCAACTGTCTCTGCCTTGAATATACAATGTATTAGGGGATGGGTTAGGCAGGTCAGCAGGGAGAGGGAATTTGACAAATTGAGGATCCCCAGCAGATAGGATTAAAGCTCATCCTTTTGTGGAGGTTTTCAGGCTAGCTTTGGCTTACCCAGATTTCAAGTGAGCTAAAGATGATGTGGTCAAATAGTACAGACTTATTGGCACACGCTCCTTTCTTTATCTTTCTAGCGTCCTTTGAATCTCAAGTGTCCAACTGGGCATCAAGATTACCCTTTTCTGTGGGCTCCCCTTGTTCTTCTTCTGACTTTTGTGAGCCTTAAAATTTTGTTGTAGTTCCTTCCACACTGTCTAGGACATCTTGGTGCATCCTCACAGAGAGAACTGTTTTCTTCACATTAGAAAAAAAATCCCTTTTAAAAAGAATTTTCACACAGAACCAGGAATCCCTCCCAAGTAGGCAATATAGCCTTTTGCTTGCTTGTTTGTTTGTTGGGTTTTTTTTTTTTTGCTCATTGTTTCTCCCTCTGTACCCCTTCTGCCTCCATTCCTTTTGTCTCCCTACCCCTTTTCCTAAATATTTAGCAAGCACCTCAGAAAGGGAGCCCCGCCCAGCGCCCCAGTCCGAAGCAGCTGAGCTTGCCGAGCCACTGATTCAGCGTGGTCGAAAGAGAGAAAACAGCACACATCAGAACTTGATGATAAGTTGAAACAAGCTCTTAAGCGGGAAGAGAACTGAGCTTCCCCGCATTTTCTGGACGTAAGACGTAAGGCTGTTCACCTCCGAGAGGCAGAGTGTTGGAGAGAAGGGAAGTCTTACAGCTTTGGAAGGCACCTTAGACGTTGGAGTGGAGAAGAATGTGCCCAGGATGGGGTGCCCGTGGTGGGAGGCTGCCGCTCTGCTGTGACGGCCCTGGGCAGCTATGGCCCTTCTCTCTGTATCAGTGTCTAGAGGACACAGCAATCTCATATGCCCAGCAAAGCTTTCTGCACCTCCTACCTCAGCTCCAGGCTGCCTCTGGATCCTCTCTGTTTCTCACTGAAATGAAAGTGGAAAAACAGCTAAATGCCCCCTGAATGCATTTTGCCCCCCCCCCCACACACATACACTGTTTTTGGTGCTGGGAACAGAACCCTGGGCCTCGCGGTGTGCTCTTCCATCCAGCTACTTCTTCAACACAGGTGACATTTCTTTTATGCGGAGTTTCCTTTTGCTGACTACATAGTTTCAAATTCTAATGTTAATGTAACTAATTCCTGGCAGATGATGCATTTTTTTTTAAGCACAATTAAACTACAGCAGATTTTCTTTTGGTAAACTATTTTTAGTAAAATGCATAGGATTAAAAAAAAAAAAGCTACCCAGTGCTAACAATATGCTCAGTCTGGATGTGAAGGCATGCTGCTAACTAGGACCCGTGACACATTGTGTTAACATCATTTAAGTTGTGTACTGATGGATTAATCTGAGAACAATTTAACCTTGTATAAATAAGTATGGCTAGACTCTTGATAGATACGCCAGTGAAACACTTTAAACTATTAAAAAAAAGTGGACAGACATTAAATAGTAGACATACTACTTAATTCATATAAAAATGTTATGCCAGGGGTCACTATAAAAGAGAAAATGAGATCTCAGGATGGATACTCTGAGACACACCGGCTCAGGAAACGCTGAAGTGTTTGGCTCAAGTGTCTCCTCCATCTGTCTCCTTTGGGTGGGGAATGGTACTGAGGAAGGGACCCCTGCTCCTCAGTCTGCTGTGCCACCACACTGATCACCCAACCCTTTTATTTGTCTCAGAAAAGATGGAATCTTGATATGTTGTCCAGGCTTCTGACTCTTGGGTTCAAGCAATCCTCCTACCTCTGCTATCTCTGTAGCTGGGACCACAGGCTCAAGTCATTTATAAGTTGCATTAATGTAGGTCCTGCATCCTAAGGTAGTGTGACTGGACCATTGCATGCATAGTTTTGAAGAATAGCAAGAAGGTCCTTCCTTAAGGAGTGCTCTCTCTCTCTCTCTCTCTCTCTCTCTCTCTCTCTCTCTCTCTCTCTCTCTGTGTGTGTGTGTGTGTGTGTGTGTCACACACACATGTGTTCCACTGAAGAGAATTATGAGTGAGAAAATGCAGCCCACTGAGAAGCAAGTCCTCACTGCAAATGCAAAGGTTGGCATTCCTGACTTGATTGATTATCCTAGCGTCCTCCCTTCTCCCTGCCAGGAACATCCTCACCCCTGCCTAGGACCACAGAGCCATCCTCTCTGAGCTGCTCGCCAGACCCGTTATCCATTATGCGGTCCTCTCAACAGTTGTTTCTTGCTTGCTCGCCATGCTCCATGAGGGTTTTTACATTTTTTATTTTAAGTCTTAAAAGAGAGAGAGAGAGAGAGAGAGAGAGAGAGAGAGAGAGAGAGAGAGAGATGTTTATGTAGTTTTCATGATTTCATTTTGGGACCAACTAAACGGCTGTTCTCATTACTTTATTTGATACCACCAGCCTAAGCATCTGGCTATCTCAGGATAGACTCTCAGTGAGCCAGACTGGAGAAGGGTCACTGAGGATAAGGAGGGCACAGCCTTCTCGGCCTTCCCTGTAATGTCAGCTTCATGGCCAGTATCATGCTGTGGCCTTGCTGGAAACTGGGAAGCACAAAACACAAGTCAGGGACCATGTGGAAGGCAGGCTGCTGCTTTCCTTCCCTTCCAGGCCACCCCAAAAAGGGAACCAGTAGGTTCTTAAAAAGAGAAAGAACAGCAGAGCAGCCCATGTGCTTCCTGTTTCAAAAGACTGGACACCCTACGCAGAGAACTGGAGAGGCTCCATCAAACAGAGACAAAACAGAAAGTTCCCACTTCTGTCTCAATGTTCGTTCTAGGAAAAGTGAGTCTCGTGGCCTTATAACCAGACCATTTACATTTGTAAAAGGCTCTCTGTGTTTAAAAAAAAAATCGTTCCAGAGTTTATCCAAGGGACATCTATATCTGGTTCTGGCAACTTGGTATCTATCTGGGAGACACAGGAAGGAGATTGTGGTTCCATAGGCAGTCAGGTGACAGGACTGAATTCCCAGCAGACTGGTGACACAGCCCTATCTATCCCAGCTGTCTGTGAGCTGAGACAAGAGGGTCACTTGAACACAGGAGTTCAAAGCCAGCTTGGGCACCATAAAAAGACCCCGTATCCAACATAAATCAATCAATCAATACACAAATACACAAGTAAATGATAGGAAAAAAATGAATTGGGAATTGGAAGGCAATATCTCCATATTGTCCACTTTAATGATACTTGATGAGCCCAAAAACAGAGATGCTGTACAGCCCTGGAAGCATAAGTAATGTCACCTGCAATTCCCCGCCTTGTACTTCTTTCCAGAGAGTCTGAGTTCACTTTTTAAGTAGTTTGATTGATGTGAGGTGAAACTTTTCTTTCCCCTCAATTTTCTTCTACCTAGACATCACATTTATAACCCAAACTTAACATTTTATTACTTTGGGAAATATTTTTTTTTAAAAAAAGTTATCCTTCCAAACAAACAAAACCAAACACAAAACCCTAGAATTACCATGGATATGGTACTTGTAGTGTAGGGATTGTGTACTGAAGCGTCAAAAACCAGATCCTAACCCTGCCCAGTTGACAAATTCTACAGCTGTCGAAAGGTTTAAAGCAGTACAGCTCATCTGAGCCAATAAGTTGATTTGGTGAGAGCGAGATGCTAATGAGCCTTTGATCTGTGCAGAGGCCGGTGAGCTAGAAACACAGCCTCGCCCCACCCCTGATCCAGCCAGCTGTCTCACAAATACTTGCCATTGGTCACAGGGGGGACCAGGCAACCTGGGAGAGGAGATGGATCAGCTCAAATCCATCATCCCCCTGCTGTATCACTCAAGCCCTGGCCCTCGGCCGTGACAAGCCAGCAGCACCCGCTTCCTAGCGGAGATGCACACATTGCAACAGAGTTTGTTATTTTGTTATTTTTGAAAGTTTGTGTGTGTGTGTGTGTATTTTATTTCATTTTTAAGGAGACTCTTTTTCTTGTCCCGAAAAAAAATAATGTAGACTGGCATTTATTTCCTGATTTGGGGTTTTTTGAAGGTCGTATGTATGCATGAACACAGTTAGTGGTTATGGACTGTGGCTGATAAAGAAGATAAGTACGTATCAAGCTCAGGGAATACTTGCAGGTTGTAAGAACCACTGGTGCAGATGAGGGATGCCATGCTCACAGAGCAGTGTGGAGCAGCTGGGCCCCGGTGGGGAGGCTGACCACAGCAGCTGGGCAAATGCAAGAGGTCAAGAAGTATTTGCGGTCCCTGACTTATTCGGTGTCTCTGAACGGTGGGCTTCATCAAAGCCCTGTGCCGGGAAACAATACCCAGGGCAGGTTCTGTGTGTGACACTCCCCCCTCCCGAGATGCTTTTTCAGGAGAACATTCCAGTTCCACACATTCAGGATGGAGCCATGTGCTATTTTTAGAAGTCGGTTGTTTGATGGAAAACAACCCACATTCCAATCATATCAAAAATGTAAAATGTGAAAAGTTTTCTTAGCTGTCCGCTTACTTCCAATGATGAAAATACCTTTTAACATTTGCCAGGTTTTGTTTAGATGCCTACAGAATGGTATGAAGGGCAAGGCATAACAATACAAAGACTCATATGGGTTGGGTCCTTAAAGATTTCTATACAGACTCTATATTACATGTCCCTTCCCTTGTGACTTCTGATTTTGATTATTATTTCATAATATATAACTTTTATGTATTTAATAAGTGGGAACCAATTATAAGAACAATCAGAAAAATGGTATTAATGAAGGTCTAGGGGATAAGATGATCAATTTTTTCAAATTATTTATTTCCAAATGCATGGACATGATACGCACACGGGGTAAGAGGTAGGTAGAGACAAATGCCCAGGAAAACCAGAGCAGGGACTGAAAGCAGCATTCCAGTGTTCACAGGACTTGAATCCATGATATGTCAGCGAGTTCTGGCTTGTCACATAATGGAACCCAGTTTTCAGTGAGCTAGGCTCCCAAAACTGTTTTGTAGACTTGTTGTGCAGAATTTGGGATGCTTTGCCTCATGCTTATGAGGAGTAGTCATGATATCAGGGCTTCCGTGATAATACCCGAGAATGCCTTCTTTCTCTCTAGCATGGTCCCAGAACCCCATGCTCCACCTCTCACAGCCTCTGAATCATTGTATCCTAGCTCATGTTGTTCCAGTCAAGCTGATTCAATGTTTCACGATCTCACTGGGGTACTAACATCTCAAGACTTCCTGTTTAACTGCATGCCTTTGGTGCTAACCAATCAAGGTGGCCACTTCTTTCCCTTCAAAGAGACTTTCACTTTCACAGCCTACCCAGCCTCTGATGTCCCCTTTGGTCACCTCCTTTCCACTGTAGCCTTTTCTCCTCTTGTTACCACCACAGACACTTTCTGTCTGTATGATTTGGTCTCTCCTACCAGAAAGTAAACTCCTATGGGTCAAGGTACTGCTCCAGTTTCTTCTATGTTCATTCTTAGAGTGCCGTGTGACACAGAGTCAATGTCCAGGGAATAATGTTGAACAGATCTGGAATAAAAGGTATCTTATGCCAGACTTGGAGCTTCAACGTCCACCTGTGTAGCCAAGAGCAAATGGCTCTTCCCACATTTTTCCATCCCTAGGGGAACAGGCTTTTTCAACCCACTACAGAATCGGCTGAGACAAACAAACCGAGTCTGTTTGTAAAATGCCTTGACACATTCCCTCTCTAAGCCGTGGGTCTTCGTCTGTAAAACTGGAGCATCATGTTAGCTTATTCCTCAAGGTTGCCTAGTGCTATTTACACCCGTGGTAATGATGGAGAAGAATGGGAGCCTCTCTCTCCTGTTGCCTGGTACCAGTTGTAATGACAGGTGACAGTGGGTGAGTGGCTCTTTTACCCAGAGGTCTCCACTTCTTACAGGTATTAGGCTTCTAGCATGCGTTTCTTTGGGGTCCTCCTGCTTCTTGTGTTCCTGCGCATACAAACCTATATATAAGTGGATTAGTATAGACTTCTACTAGGCTCAAGCCTCCCCTGAGGCACTGTCATGGAACTGGGGCACTTGGAAAGATGAAAGCGTTCTGCCATCTACTGCTTCTGCAGAATTCTTCCGTGGGTAGAGACGAGGCTGAATGTATCGACAATGGTTTCTCCAAGGACTCAGGGAGCAGACCCATCAGACAACAACGAACCATCCTAACCATTCACAGCTCCAAAGTGGACTTGTGCCCACCAGCCTCCATAGTGAATAGTCCTTTTGAACTCCCCCACTGCCGTGACTGACCCCTCCGCCAAAAGCCCCATCTCCGCCAGTCTCCTGGGATTGCCTGTACCACCCAGGCTGTCCACCAGCACCTGCATCTCAGTGTTCACATTCATCTGGTAGCCTGAGCGTACGTGGAAATTTAAATTCCTAAGATTCATTTTAAATTTTCTTTTTTAATATGTCAAACAAACTTTTCCTTATAAGTCCTGAAATCACCTTTGAAATTTTAGACAAGGGCAGATGTCACTTGATGTGACTGGCAAATGTCCCACACGCCATTTGTTCTGTGTGGTTGTTGTTATTCCTTTTACTTCTTTTCTTTCTCCCTTTTTTTCTCTTCTCTCTCTCTTTTTTTTTAAATCACCATCACACTTGTAAAACCAATTAAAACAAACTTTGCAAAGATTCTCATTTCTGGCTATGATATTCCAACCTCTGACTTCTTCTGAAACACGAGATAAGACTTTCTGATTAACTGGGGGTGGATGCTTATCCAATCTGTTCATTTTATACATTATGGATAGTGCTTTTTAATTTTTATGCCATGCCAACGGCATATACTTTCTGAAATTATTAAATACAATACATACCATCAATGTGTGAAATTTAAAAAAAAAACACAGATTTCCATAGTTTGACATACAAAAAAATGTACTCACACACTTTTGAAATCTACTGTCAAATCATTTCACATCTGTACCTAAAGCAAACAGACATAATGCTAACAGCTTGTTCGAATTCAGAAATGCCACCCGCTAATCAGCCCACCTGTGGCATTCTTAGTCCATCTTGCAAGCTGCATAGCCGGCTGCCAAGAAGCTTGACAAGAAAATGTATATTAAATTATTGAATAAGATTGGAAATGTTGTACAGTGTGGGATAAAGAGAGTGCACGGCGTGTGGCCAACGAGCTCTCTGTACCTCTTCACTCTAACGTCTGCTTGGAGGTGACCTAGCTCCATCCCTGGGTACAAAGTTAGCCTTGAGGCTCTCGGGTTTTCATTGTTCCTGTGGAGGGGAGGGTAGTTGTGATGTGTGCCTGGCATCCAGTAAAACAGACAGCAAGGAAAAAAAAATGCAGAAAAAAATTCTGTACTGTGTGCCATAGAAATGCCCCATCTTCATAAAGCTCTCATTTCACACCGAAGAAGTTAAAACAAAGGTTTTCTATCATCCTGATGATGTTATCCCAGAAAAAAAAATGACTTTTTGATCTTTCTTAGGGGGAAAAGCAGAAAAAAAATTGCAAATGTGAAATAAAGCTGCTGAAACCCTTAGAACAGGACAGGGGTATCAGACCACCAAACAAACCATGGGTGCCTTCCTGGCCACACCCTAAGCTTGTGAAATTGGCTTGTAAACGTGACATTGCACAAAACCGTTACATTTTAACACATGATTAGTTTCACTTCTATGGACTAGAAGTGCTCTCCGGAATGATCTCTGGGGGTCTGTGGGTAAAAAACGTTAGTTTAGCATCTGTTCTTTTAAGGCTGTTTGCTCGGGGAAGGCAGTGTGTTTTGCCATAAATTTAGGTCATTAATTTGTATCTGTTCTTTGTTTATTTAAGAAACAGGACAAAAGGGCAGCTGCTGAAACATTTGGCTGTGCCGAGGGGTAGTGGGCTGACATGCTGGAATTCTGCACATGACCAGCTTGAGTTTGTATCCACAGCTACAGGACAGAACTTTGCAGAAACACTTTGCCAAGCCATGCGGTGCTCCACTTCCCTCTGCATCAATACCCTTTCAATTACCTGATCCCGAGGGGCGAAAAGTTAGAGAGAGTATCTGAGAGAGATCCTGGGACCTTCCAAGAGTCGGGATTTTCTCATTTCTAATAAAAAAAAATGTAATCAAATGTCTAGCAATTACTCTTCAGAACTTTGATATAAATTCTGCAACTAGCCTGCAAAGGTAACACTGTGACCTATATAATTTGATATTTATAAACAGAAGCACAGTGGTAGCCAGTCAATTGATTGTTAACAACATCTAATGCTCTGAAATTGGCCATTAAGTGCAGAGTCGTTTGAAAGGCGTTACTGCTATTATGAAGCATTGCAGAGGTTTTATTTATTATCATAAACCTAATGGATGCAGTAAATTAGGTGTATTTAGAAAGGTCATTTGGTGCTTGTTGATACTGAATTCTGAATACTTCAATTCAGTTGAACAGTGAAATGGAGCAGTGTTTTCAAGGATAGTCCGTGATTAAGCCGCTGTAAGGGAGCAATGTGGAAGCCCAGAGCCTTAGGCTTTAATTATAATGATAATGATAACAATAATAATAATAGCAACTGTCACAATTTGATAAGAACAGTAGCACTGTTGAAAATGTCATATTTCAAGATGATAAATGTTCAATCCAAAACTGTCTTTAAAAAAGAAAAAGAAACAGAGCAGAGTCGCCTTAAGGGAGTTTTACATGACAAAGAAATCGATGTCCAGGATCCTTCTTCTCCTGAATAAAATGTGATGTCCTTCTCTCCTCCTCTCTTTCCTAGGAAAACCCCTCATGAGAGGGTGTGGTCCCTCTGTAGCTCTCGGGTTGCTTGTGTAATTGCAACCCTGGGGCACTTTTTGGTGTTGGCTTTGTCAAAGGCATGTGAGAACTTGAATACTTGCATGGGCTGAGAAAGGTATACTCCTTCTGTTCAATCTACCTTTTTATGGGAAGAGAAATGGTTTGGTAAACAGATATTTTTAGACATTCTTTATGAAAAAAATTGTAAGTGAATATTTGGTTTAAAATTAGGGCTGCTCTTCCGGGGCAAATGTCATCTTCGGGACCAGTGTCTGGAACTCTCTGGAAGCTGGAGGACCGCGCAGGTATTTGTGGGGGGGGAGCCTCTGGCCACAGCAGGCAGCGTCTCCATTTAGAGATGACGGTGTGAGACTCTCACCTCAGTGAGAGCTAGCTTTTATTTCTTCTCCCTCTACTTTTTGCTTCCTGGGTTCGAGCGCACCAAGTCCTTAGGGAAGTGGTAGGTGACACCCAAGCCAGCGGATATTTCGATATTTCTTCAGCACCTACTGTAGGTGAGGAAATACACTACATAATGTGATATCCACTGACATCTGGGATATTATCGGGAATGTTAGTATGCTGAGACTATCAAGACTCATGGTAATGGTGATGAGGATGAGGATGGAAACCAAGGGTTTTCCCAGAACAAAGAGGGATGGGCGTGGCTGCACACACCAGCACTCCCAGTTTTTGGGGAGGCTGAAGCAGGAAGATTCCTTAAGACCAGCGATGGAGATCAGCCTGGACAACATAATGAGCTTTATCTCAATAAATAACTGAATATCAAGTAAATTATTATTTTAAGTGTTTCTTGAAAGAAAGACTAAACTCAGGGAGATCAGAATGTCTCTGTCTTAAAGAAATTAACCGCCTTTCCTCAATGAGTTGGGCACAGACCCCTTGTTGCTTGTCCCATGTACATTTCAAGTCTATGCCCTTCTTCTTGTTTTTATTTTGGTCTGAATCCATCTAGAGTCTTCTTCTCCTATGCTGGCCTCTACTTCCCAATGGCTTCGTGATTTAGAAAGCACACCCACATAGAAAGATGCTAGAGGTCCTCCCCCCCAACAGCCTAGCCAAATGGCATCTATCTAGGTCTTCGTGGGACTCTATGGCTATAAAAAAGATATTTCACATGCACAAAAATAATATAATATTGACGTGAGCTCTAGCTGATGAGGCTTCTCGATGTCTAGGCTTCCCTGTTGGTCGTCTCTCCCCAGTGTCCCTGACTCCCCCGCTTTTCTTGGGGGCTTTCGTCCTTAGTCAGCTCACATGCCTACCTCCATGTGATCATCTATCTCCCCTTGGGTGGCTGTGGCCTTTGGGAAGCAGTCTAGGTGTGAAGGGAATGATTATTCATTGTGATCTCCAAGCACAGAAGCCTTCCTCTCCTCATCGAGGCTCCATTCCCCAGAGAACAGCTTGGCAGCATTTTTCTCAAAGTGGAATAGAAATGCATCATATATATATATATATATACACATATATATATATATATATGCACACACACACTCACACACACACTCACATACACACACACACATACACACACACACACAAAACATCTCTCAGGAGATTTTTGATGCAGGTTCCATTTCTATCAAGAGAGAAAATGACATTGTAGTGGGGCAAAAAAAAAAAAAGACAGCAAATCACAACTCTTGGTGTCCCTTTCTGCTTTAGCTGATTCATAACTGGGGGTCACTCACAAGTCACAGGCCTTCTCCACGTCTCAGGCTCCCCCATCATAAAACTGGATGACAGGGTGAGGACCAGCATCCTCTCCTGTTCTGATCCACTCTGAGCCTGGGAAACAAGACCCTGAGCTTTTCAAAGAAAACTTCGCCTGCCCAGGGTTTGATGGTGATGAGCAAACCATGCAGCTTCTTCCCTCTTGATGCCCTGCACTGAAGCCTCAGCCATTTGTTCCCTTGTGCCAATGTTACTTTGGGAAGAGCATCTACTCATGAGAGTAATTTCCTTGAAGAAACTGATGGTTTTGAGTTTGAAATTGATACTGCTCCTTGTATGGCAGAGCCCTGGTAGTGGAAAGCAATAGAGAAGAGAGAAACGGGCAGCCTCCTCATCGTGCCTACTGGGTTGATGCATACTGTAGTGAGTGAGGTTTACTCTGAGAAGTTACTGAGTATGTGTATGGGGAGTTGGTGTGTGTGTATGTGTGTGTGTGTGTGTGTACTTGTTTGTGTGTGCGCATATGTGTATGTAAATACATGTGTGCACATTCACGCTGAGGCCAGAGGTCAGCCCTGGTGTCATCTTCAATCACTATGTACTTTATTTTTTAAGGCAGAGTCTCTCACTGAACCTGGAGCTCACAGATTCAGCTACACTGGCTGGCCACCAAGCCCCCAGGAATCCTCCTGTCTCCCTCCTCCCAGCACTGAGAAGGCAGGCACACAGCCATGCCTGGCTTTATCCTGTGAGTGCTGGGGATGCAAACTCAGGTCCTAACCCTGGGCAGTGAGCACTTTGCCATGCCAACTAAGCCGTCTCCCCAGCCCCAGAAAGCGGTTTTGAGAAGCGAACCTTTTCTTTCTGATTCCACACTACAACTGACAGTCCCTGCTTTCTATTCAGCCATGCGCACACTTTCATACACATGAATTATACTATTTGAAAATATAACGAGGAAACTCCCTTCTCGTTTTGTTTCATAAACACCTCATTCAATACAGTGTGTCGGTAAGTTTTTGTGCTGGGCGTGAATTTCAGATCTGCTTGAGAAACTGTAACGGATTCAGAAGGGAAGACTGAGTTAAGCAGCAGGGTACTTTGCAGGTGAGGTGCGGAGATGGAGAGAAGGAAGGAAGGACAAAGGACGGACAGACAGATGCTTGCATGCTAGCCCTTCCCACATGTGTACACTCTGACTGTGACCACGGTACCCGTGTTTGCAGCGTCCCCATCGCAACTTCTGAAGCTGTACTTTGCGGAGACTTCAGCGATGTGGGAAACTAGGTACTTTCCTAGCACACTAAGAGCAGAGCGTTCGGTCTGTTATGCAACATAACCTAGGAAATCCTTTTAACATATCCCGATTCCTAGCAGCAGTTCTGAAAGCAGAGGAATAACAGGGAAGTGTGTTCCCTGACTCTTGCTCAATACAACCGAGCGCACCATGAAGCCTTCTGAAATGGGCATCGGGCAAGCGCTCCTCAGCACAAAGATTGCCCGTGAGCATGCGCCTGACTCGCCCCAACCGCACTCTTGCCTCCGTTGATCATCTCACATCAGGACCCTTCCGCACGGAAGTCATGATCTTACCACAGCCGCCCCTTTGTTGCAGTTTGCATGCAGGGCTCTGCCCTAATGCGGCTCTTCTCCCATAGCCCCTCACGTTGCTCCTCTCTCTATCCACGTGACCCTTGCCAAGGCACCCACGCACCGTCGGAGCTTTTAGACTACAGGAAGTGATTCAGGCACTAACTGAAATCAGCCAGGCTTCACATGAGCCAGTGTCAAACATGGACCATCTACGGTTGTTCCCCAAGTCGATCACAGCTCAGTGTCTACACTGATGGGGCCCTGACTAACGTTTACAAGGGTTGACTGCTGCATAGACAGTGGACTGAATGTTTTCTGTGCACTGTCAAACTGAATTTTCTCAACTATTTCTTCTTTTCAAACAGGACTTTAGTATGTAACTCAGGCTGGCATTATACTCACTTGGTTGCTCCGATTACAGGTGTAAGAGTCCTGAGGGAGGTGTTATGCGTTTCCCCATAGGAAGCAACCGGCTCCAGATCACATATCCAGAAAAGGCATGGAAGCTACCAGGGCCTGTGACACCTAAAACAGTACCTATCTCTGCTCACCCTGTGTGAAGTGGCCGTATTAAATTCAGATGTGTGTGTGTGTGTGTGTGTGTGTGTGTGTGTGTGTGTGTCTTTACCATGGCTTTGGCAGCCAGCACCTTGACCTCTGAGCCATCTTGCTGGTCCACAGGAACTTTTCAACCACTCATGAACTTCCATTGAGAACTCACTTCTGATTTGAATGAAAAAAAAAATCAGGTTTGTGCAATAAGGAAGCTTTTAGACTTTACTTCTTAAAGCAGTTAGCTGTTAATCAAATAGGATCTCTACATATGCATCAGTTTCATCAAGAATTCAGGATCTGCTCTAGATAGTGATTTCGCTGTGTGCGAGTTCTTTGGGGAGACATGGGAGTCTGGAGCTATCACCTCTGGTAAGGTTAAAACAAAGCCCATGGTTTATAGAAGTCAGAGCTGTGAGAGGGCTTGGAGGCCTGGCCTATAGCATCTCTATTTGGTGGCTTGTTAGGTTCTCGTGGCCTACCGCTATTAGAGAGATCATTATTTCAACACTTACAAATGTGGCGTGGTCTGGGATAACAGTGCAGGCTGGAGATTGCTTGTGCGGTGAAGCTCTAGTTTTGAAACTAATGCACCAGGAAAGGCCATCATTTTCATTTTCCCCCTTTACTTTCAATCATGGAAAACACTATTGTATATGGCAGGGACTGCAATGATTTTATATTTTAAGTTAACAACAAAAAGGGCTGGAGAGGTGGCTCAGCAGTTACGAGCACTGGCTGCTCTTCCAGAGGACGGAGGTTCAATTCCTAGCGCCCACTTGGCGACTCACAACCGTCTGTACCTCGAGACAGACGGTTCCAACACTCTCACACAGACATACATGCAGGTAAAACACCAATGTACACAAAATAAAAATAAATAATTAAAAAAACAATAAAAAACAAACAATTATCTAATGCCCAAACATACGGCAACACATTAGGGGAATTAGAGATGCATTATGGGTATGCATAAAACCCACTGTGAATCTAGATTATAAACTCAATAGCTTGGCTATAACTCGGTGGTAAAGAACTATCCTGGCCCACACAAGGTCTGAGAATTAATCCCCACCACTAAATACATAAATAAATTGTAAAAATTAAAACAAATAAATAGACTCCAGGTCAGGTTAAAAGCATTGGATTGCACCTCATCGTTTCTCTGACTCCTGCTCCTGCACCCCCTCAGACATTCAGAACTGGGGAAACCTTTCCCATAATTTCTGTTCCTCTGACTAATTTAATCTTTTAATTTGCAGCCCAAGACTGATTATCCAGCTTTTTATACAGCAGTACATTCTCTCTCTCTTTTTTCCTCTCTGTTTAACACATCGCAGAGAACTGAGTGTCAGGTTTCTATCTCATATGCTCCACCATTCTGTGTTCTGGTGGGATGCCGGCAGAACCCGTGTAATTTGAGACAAACAGTAATCTTTCCAAGTTCCATAAAACAAATGCTTATAATTTATAGGGCTTAGAAATGCAAATATTGAGAGGCCTCGAATGGGCACGTGGCTACCTTTTCAAAATTTCAAAGGCATGGGGACTGAACTGACCCGACCTCTCTCAGAATTTCAGCTCACATTCGAGATTGCATGAAAATAAAGGGAATGATTTTGCTCAGAAAGAAGGAGAAAGACAACACCCACCACACCGTCACATCATCTGCTTCTAGTTTGGGAAGATGAACACGAGGTTCTCAGAGCTATGCCCTCTTTTTGCATGTCCACTTGGTATTGCAAGCGAGGCAACATTTAGGTGGGGACAATTGATCTGTCAGTTGTGAAGGTCTCTGCTGTCTATGCCAGTTGTTTCCCCAAATGTCTTCAAAATCTGTTTAAATAAAAATGTCAAACACTCATGATTTCTAAAGTTGTGGAGGGCATCTGAGGTGATATCCATCCCAGAGACATCTTAAGAATCTACTCATCTCTCTCAATGCCTAGCTTAGCATTTGGTCAATAATTTTCTGTTTAACCTTGAAATAAATGAATGAATCAAGTTTCATGGCTATGCCAGGACAGGCATCTCATCTTGTTTCTGGATATTTTACTAATCTTCTAGTCTATGACAGCTTACCTCTGAGGGCTCCAGAGCAGCCTTTCCCCTCCCCCCCCCCGCAACCCCCCTCCCCTCCGGAAACAAGAAACTAGTTCATCTGCCTATAGCTGTCACCTAGCATTTCTGGTCACTAATAATTGACCTCTTCTCTTTAGCTCAGGACAATCGAATGAACATTTTCAGACAGTTACCATGTCTTTCTTTAGGCATCTCTAGAATGATGCTCACAGAACCTCCTACCATTTATCGTAAGGGAGTCTTTGTTAAAAATGAAAACCCTTCTAGATTAACGATCAGTAAGCACACATTTGTGTCTCACCTCTGATTTTTATCAGTGGCATGGCCTTCAGGGAATCCATTGATCACTCTGGTCCTTTGTAGATTCATATGTAAGACAGTAATACTGACACTCATCTGCTTCCCTGGTAGTACTGTTTGAGTGAGTTGAACACTCTAAGGATTCAGTTGTTATACCATAAGACGGGTGGGGTGGGGTTAGTAAGTCTGGGAGAAGTTATGGGGAGGATTGGACATGATCAAAATACATTGTATGTGATGTATGAAATTCTCCAGGAATTGCTAAAAAATATTGTGCAACAACAAAAAGACGGTGTTAATATAAGACATTACTATTATTATTAATTATTATTACTATTATTATTATGTAGCTATTACTATAAAAAGATTGTATTATTATAGTTTCTAGCTAATTCATCTGGCTAGTAGCCTTCCTCTGCCAGTTTCTACAGTTCATCCTGTCCTAAAGTGGGAGTGTCCTGTGTTAAATCTGCTGTTCACCCACTGTTGGCCTCATGCAAACTATGCTTGAAAGAAAAGGAGAAGTAAAAGCTCATTGTAAAGTACAGTGTAGGTCAAGCCCTTCTTTCTTTTTTGGAGCACCTGTGGATACTCCAAGGTGAGGTGTGCAATAGGTAGTTAAGTAAAAAGCAAAGCAAAACAAACAAAAAACAACTTCGACATTTCAAGTCACTGGCTCATGTCATCGGTGTCAAAGGTCTCCTGTTCTTTCTGCTTTGTCATGTGCCCTGTGGTTTCTATTCTCCCCTCAACTGGTGTGTTCTGCTTCTACCACGAGAGCATGAGATTGGCATGTTTCTCTGCGGAACATTAAAGTGGAAACTTAAGGGTTCTTCGGAAAGTTGGTTGGATGGTGTTTTGCTGGGGCAAACAGCTGATGAAAGAATGTTCTGCTAAATCAAGCATGTGAGAGGACATGTGATAAAGGATTCTTTGCTAACAACACACATGTATTGGTCCACCTTACATTGTGTACTTAAGCTGCGTTTGTCAGGACTCCATAGAGAGAAGCGCACCACAAAACTTCTGGAGGTGTGCTGCAGTTTCTTGCCGCTTCTGCTGACTCAGGCTGATGGCAGAGTGATGTCAGCTGAGACAAGGCATGTGGAGGACACTTGATGTTTGAAGGGTATAAATGGGACTCGATGGACAGTGGCGGAGGCAGAACTTGGCTTGCTGGTGCAGTTAGCTGTGCAATGCTTGTGGGTCTCAAGTCTTTACTGATCTTCTCTTCACCGAGAGAGGTACAGTCCAGAACTTCTCCTCTCGGTTCCTCCTCCTGACCATGTTGAGGCTGAGGCCTGGCTGTCTCTACTAGGTAGTGCCACCACTGCTAGACTGCTGGTGTATCCGTGAAATGTTTGCGAGTGGATTGAGCTGCCGCTGCTGACCTGTGAACTGAACTGCCGATTTCTAGACAACACAGACAGGAGTTGCTCCAAAGAACCTTTCTAAACAAGTCCACTTCCCCCGTATCCTTTCTTTTCCACCCTCTGGTGGGTGGTGGACTAAAGGGAGGTTAAAGCATTAAAGAACCATCATTAAAAATAGGAGTTTGAAAAAACTTAAAGTTACAGAGCACTGTGCCAACCCATATTAAATCTACAGCAGCTCAGGGTATGAGCATCTCTCTCTTTTTTTTTGTACCCCATTCTGTTCATATACCAGCATGACAGGTGTAGGGCAGCTTAAATTCAAGATCTGTGCCAAGCTTGAAGTGATCTGACAGCATTCACACCCTGTGTCCATTTCATACGTCATTCAAAACCTTTGTATTGAATAAGCATCGGGGTTACAGCATTTTCATCTTTCCTATATTTTGTTTTATTAAAAAGCATACAGTTGCTCATCCCAACTGCCTTCATATATTCCTCTTATTCTCATTTTCTCTTCTCTTTCTGTTTCCCCTCCTCCCAAATCCTCTAAGAGGTTTAGTAAATATAAAGCACTCAAAAAGGTGCTTGACACATGAAGCATTGACTATGATTATTCATTTAACACATACCAATTAAGCATTTCCTGTATGCCAAGGACCATGACAGGCACTGGGTAACCTGGTGACTAAAGAGAAAGAAACATGAGGTGTGGATTTGCAGCAGTGGGGGTTGGGGAGGGGAAGAAAGCTCACGGTGACCAGTGTCTACTCTTAGAGGTTGTGATGTTAAGGCACATCCTGAAGGACAAAGAATCATGCCATAAATGAGATTTATTTGTTTGTTTTTCTGATAGTCTTGAGATTATATTTACCACTTCTTTGAGAACCTGACATACAGATTTGTGTTAAGCAGCACACACACACACACACACACACACACACACACACACACACACACACAGAGTAACTCTTCACTCAGCTTTGTCTTTAATTATCAGTGAATGGAATGTGGCCAGCCATTTTAAATGTGAAAGCAGTTCTCCTTCTTGGAGAAATTGAAAGCACTTAGAACTAACTTGGCTTTTTTTTAATTAATTAATTTATTTATTTATTTATTTATTTTTCTACCCCTAAGACACAGGCCTAGCTCTTCTTTGTTCCTCATGTCTGTGTCTAAATGTGTCCTCTGTGACCATTAGCACAGAGTCTCTGCCCCTACAGTAGACTGACCAAGGTTCATGAAAGCATCAGTCTTAATCACTGGAACCAGTGTTTATTACATATGTGGGAAAAGAGACTTTGAAAATGTGATTACATTAAGGACATGGGATTATCCTTGCAGACCCCAACTGTAATCACACATAGCCTTGTAAAAAGGAGGCAGAGGGAGAGCTAACACAGAGAGACAGAGGATGGTGCAGTGGATTGTCATGGCAGGCTGCAGGACCCTACAAGACATTGGGCAGTCAGGACAGAGTCCCCTTAGAGAATATGGACAGCTGCTGACACTCCTATCTCAGTCTAAGAATTCTTATTCTATATATTCCTGTGGCTTTAAGCCATTAAGCCAGCGGGCAATTTGTTACAGCCGCCACAAGCAACTAATACATCCTCTTCTGTCCTCCTCATACTTCTGTTTTGTCATCCTTTGCCACTGAACCTTCATTCCCCCCCTTTATTTTTCTTTACGTACATTATTTATGTTTCTATAAAATACATTCCGTATGTGTTCTTGTAACATTTGGACCCGCCAAACTGTATCCCTGCTTCACTGTGGATTTCTTAGACGTTATCATTTAGAGATCAGAAAATGTAAGGCACTGTTTAAAGAAGTAGATAATGGTTTTCAAACCTCTTTCTGAGGTTTTCAGATATTGATGATGGAAGAATGCTCATCTGTTACTTTTTAACAGAGGAGATCTTTTGTTCAGTAAATGAAATGCTTGTACTAAACAGTCTATTGATGCCAGGAAGTTCAATGAGCTGATGGGTCAAGAAGAGGTCTTGCTAGAAGATAGGGCAGACCAGAGACTGATGGGGGGGCCTCCTCTGAACCCCAACATCCAGTACGGCCCTAGAGAACCCCACCTCCTCTTTTAAAAATTATTTGTGGTATTTTTAGTTTTTTGTGTGTGTATACGTGTGCATGTGCATATGTGCAGATGCCAGGGGAAGACAGACGAGGGCGATTCCTCTGCTGTTGGAGTTACAGGTGACTGCGATCTGCCTGATGTGGGTGCTGCAGCCAAAGGCGGCTCCTCTGCAAGAGCAGGGCTTGCTCTTTGCTGCCTCTCGATCCCTTCAGATTTTTTTGCTTTTTTCTCTGTGATCGTCCTGTCTGAGCAGGGTGGTTGAGTGAATCTCATCATTTCCTGACTACTGTATCCTGTCCCATCAAAAATGTGTACTCATTAGCTAGAGAGCCATCAGTTAGGTGAGCTTGAATGTTACCAGAACACATAAAAATGTATTTTATAGAAACACAAATAATGTACATAAAGAAAAAGTAAAGGAGGGGAGAGGTTCAATCAAAGACGACAAAACAACTCCAGAAGTATGAAGACAGAAGGGAATGTATCAGTTACTTGTGGCTGCTGTAACAAATTGCCCTGTGATGATGATGATGATGATGACGACGATGACAACGACAACAACAACAACAACAACAGCCTGATAAAATCAGCTTCAAAGACGGAAAGGGTTATTCTGGGTCTTAGTTTTAGTCTATGGTTTCTTGATTCTGTTGCTTTGTACCTGTGGCTAATCAGTATATCCTGATGGGTGCATATTTTAGAGGTAGCCCATCTTTCATGATGTTCATAGAGAAAGAGAGAACGAGAAGGGACAGGAATGGGTTGGGGTCCTACAGTTCCCTTCGTGGACACACCCTAAATCATCCAACGACCTCCTCCTGAGCACCAGCTTCTAAAGGTTCCATCAACTCCGTAGAGCATCACACTGGAAATCAGCCCTGAACAAATAGTCTTCTGGAATATTCAAGAGCCACCCTATACTAAAAATACATTTCTTATTGTCCCATTTAGTGTTCAAAGTGACCAAATCTCAGAGAAACTATTGTAATTTAGGAGATCCCAGAACAGCCTATGTATAAAGGGTGTGTTTGCTCCACCCCTTAAAAAAGTATATACAGACACTATGAAGCAGGGCATACACACAGAGGAATAATTTATTGCCACAAAATTTGCTTTACATTTACTCTTGGGATGTGAAGACTATTGATCATCTTAGGGACAAGAAGTGGGGGTTGGGGTGGAAACAGAGGAAGTGGCTGGAAGGGAGGTGAGGGAGGGAGGGAGGACACACCTAGGAGAAGGAAAGCAGGTTTGACCCAGATTCCCAGCTGCCCACTCTCTGGACACCAGAACTCAGTTCAGTGCTGCCAGGGAGGAACAGAGACCAGGACTTCCAGAAGCCTGAAGTGCAAGGGTCCAAATGTCTGCCCCACTCAGTTTCCAGACGGTATCAGCAGGTCTCACTCAGCCCCTGAAGGATCACCTTCAGGGTCACATCTGTTTCCCTTTCTACAGGGTATGTATCCATCCTCTATTGAGATGAAACTAATTTATTCTGCCACATGCTTCAGCAATACCGAACCTTGTGATCTGATAGCTGCGTGTCTCACACTGAGGGAGGAGAAACAGGAACACTTTTTTCACTAAGAAGGAGCAGACCATATGAATAGAGAGGGTCTTCCACGGCTACAAATGGTGGTAGTGGTGGTGAATATTCAACACAGGCCAGGTGCTGCACTGACTAACCTCCAAGCCATCACTGACCCATCTTTGAACTTTCCTATCTATGTCCTTCCTGGATCTTTGCGTAGCTAAGGCTTATTTGCAGACGGTTTCCCATGCTAGGTAGCTAAGTACTCGGCTACATCCAGACTAAAGCGAAGGGTGAAATGGTATGCAGACATGTGGGTTGTTTCTCTGTGTCTGACATTGGCAGGCTATTATTGAATCTTGATGATTTAACTTAGATGCAGAGCCAACCAGCTACTGTGTTCTGGAATGATCACTGAGCATCCACCTGCTGGAGGGCAAAGTGCCTCCTTCCCTCTACTGAAGAAAATATCATGGGAGTCCTGGTTCTGGAGTGAACCAAACACCACAAACCTGCAGAGGCCAGAGATATCCTGGGAAAGACCCCACAGGACACTGGACAGCAGACAAGGGTTAGGTCGGTGCTGCAGGGGGTTCAAGGGTGTGCTCCACATGGCTTCTCCAGCAGGACCTGTCTGGAGGAGACAAAAAAAGAGGGGGAAGTCAGAGAAGAGAGCAGGGGAGGCAGGAACAGCTGAGCTTCCTGTGCAAAACTTAGAGAGGGCACTCAGGCATGGAGAAAAAGATAGTCTGAATGCAGTATTTTTCAAATTACAACTAAAAAAAATTAATATTGACTTAAATGCCACAATGTTAAAGAAAGACACAATTAGTATTCTGAATTTTCCTCCCCCCCTTCCCCGCTCCCACCCGAGGCTCCCCTTAGAGTCTTCAAGTGGGAGGAAAAGACTATGGAGCTGGTGGCAGAGGTGGCTGGGAAGATGTTGACAAAATATGCAAATTCAGATAATCCTGTTGGGAGATGGGCTGGTGTTGAGACCGAAGTTCTGGAGAAGGGGATGCTGAAAGATGAAGCTAGCTAGGAACAAGGGGTGGGGCAGGGTGGGGAGGTGGGGTGGGGCAGGGTGGGAGGTGGGGTGGGGCAGCTACTGCCACTAACCCGGGCCCTGCAAATACAGAGGCAAGGGTGTGGAGAGTTCCAGGGTAGGCTGGGCTACAAAGTGAGACCCCCTTCCCCAGCTCAGGAAAGTGAAAGTGAAATAAGAAAAGAATAAGAAACAAAGTTTCTACCCTTTAAAAATTAACACTTTAGTCTCATATTCTCTCTCTCTCTCTCTCTCTCTCTCTCTCTCTCTCTCTCTCTCTCTCTCTTTCTTCCTTCCCTTCCTCACCTGTCTGTCTGACTCTGTCTCCCTCTGTGTGTCTGACTCTGTGTCTATCTCTGTCTTTCTGTATGTTGTGTGTGTGGGGTGTGTGGGGGGGGGGAGTGTTGTTTTTGAAACACAAGATATCCCGTTGTAGCTCAGGCTAGTCTAGAACTCACTGTGTAGCCCAGGCTGACCTCAAGCTTTTGGCAAATCCTTCTGCTTCAGACTCCAAGGGCCGGGATTATACACTCCAGCATCTCTGTCAGGACCACTCTTTTCCTTTCCAGATTTGGATGGTGCTGTTTGACCGTGGTGGTTTCACAGGGTGAGACATGGGGAAACCAGGCATGCATGGGCAGCTGCTGCTTGTCTCACGGTGCTCAGCCCTGATTGTGCGTTAGTCCTGACGTGGACAGGCCTACACACAGGCCAACTGATAGAATCTGGGTAATCGCTGCAAAGCTCCTCTGGGGTTCTGGTGCAGTTTTCAGGAGCCATTGTTGTAAACTGAGGCCTGTGTTCAGCTTGGCGGCATAAAGACATGGTCATTTCATGCCCAGTGATGGCTTCAGATATGATGGGTGACGGAGTCTAGAAGTGTGGACACCACTGCTCAGACGTTTAGCTTCCAAACATCAGTATCGAAAAGACCGAAAGCGTGGGCTCAGCACCCGTCAGCAATCATCCCCTGATTTTGGCTCCTCCTCCCCTCCTCAGTACAGCTTTTATACTATTAGTGCTCCCTCCCCCGGACTCCATCCTTGGACACGGCACTAGCAGCCAGTCCAGGACACATCTGCGGGTCACCGTGGCTGACTTGGGCTTCTATCACAACAAAGCAGAGTCTGTTTGGGAGCAAGAACATGGCAAGTGCGACGGACCCGGTGTGTGCCTGCTCTGCTGGATAGGTGCTCGCAATGGCAGCTGGGGGTGGGAGGTGAAGGGGACAAGCCTCGGGGTAGTATGACCTTGTGTCCAAAACACTGAAGGAGAAAACGCAACAGGCAACAGCGGCAATGGAAGAAGCCGCGCAATCGGGAACGATAGGGAGAGCGTAGGGAGAGCATGGGGGATAGACGGAAGGTCACGACAGGATTCGTCCTGTAGATGCCCAGGACTGAGTGACAGACAGGTACATCGTAAAGGGAATCTTTCTGTGGGGAAAACCCATCAAGGCAAACAGAAGGTACCAGAGGTGTCTGCGGAGGACTAGCTGTGTCCCTGACAGAGAAACAGGGCCCAAAGACACTGTAGGTGCTCAGAACTGCAGAGCCCAAGCTCTCGGATGCATAAAGGAGAACGAGAAGCAGAAGGTGACAGTTGCCAGGGGTGGGGTGGGAGGCTGCCTTGTAAATATGGAGGAGCCTCACCCCCGCCCCCGCTGGAAGCAAGGGGCTCAAGACCGTTTCTCGGGAGGGAGTGTGGCTGGCGTGGCTTGCATTTTGCCAGAGCAGGCATCCATCTGTGTTCCCACGGAACAGTTTCGGCTCCTGCACCTCTCGACACCTCCTCCTCCTCCCTCTGCTCCCCATTAAATGCCAGAGGTACTTTCCAGCCATAGGGAGAACTGGAAAGGGCCACATTTAGAGCCAAGCTGCCCTGGATGTGTTTGTGGATCTTCCAGCCCAAGCCTCGGATACTAGTGAGATACTCTGTCTCACAAAACAAAGAAGACAGCTACTAAGAAACAACTTCCAAGATGGACGTCTGACCTTCACATGAATATGCATGCACACCAACCCTGACATAAAAATAAGTGTGCACATACACACACACACACACACACACAGAGAGAGAGAGAGAGAGATTGATTTATCATTGGGCAAATTCATTTTGAATTTTTAAATTTTCCATCTTGTCATCTTGCAGACTGAAACTTTGTTAAAACTACTCTTCCTATAAATCAGTCCATGGATATCTACAAATATGCATGCTCAGCATGCCCAATAATGAGCTAGACTCTCAGATGGTGACACTTTGCAAGCATGAATATGACAATGAAGTGTAACAGTGGGCCCAGCCTGAGGACAGTGCAGCTGGCTGATCACTGCCCATACAGGACAGTCCTGGTTGCTTTAGAATAAATAACCAGAGGTGGGACACCTGTCTAATTGCCTTCTGTTTTCCAGGGTGTCCGTACTCACTGGCCTTCTTTTATATTTGCCACCAGTGATCACCCTCCCCTTGGGGACCCTTTAGCTTGGGTCCTCAGGATCCTCTGCCACACACTGTGTGATTTCTTGGCAGCTCTTTAACTTGTCTTTCCCTGAAACCGACCTCGGGTGCTGTGCCTTCAGAGCTGTAGTCTTTGAAACAGGGTGTCTCAGAGGGAATTTCAGCTCTCTGACTTGGCTAGGCTGTGTGGCCAGGGAACTCCAGGGATCTGTCTGCCTCTATCTTCCCAATGTTGGGTTTGGAAGTATGGCTACCACACACAGCTTTTCACATGGGTGTTGGGAAATCCGACTCAGGGCCTCATGCTTGTGGGCAACAAGTGCTTTACCAACTGAACAATGATTCCCCCAGATCTTCAAAAGATTTTGAACAAGTACCTGCAGTTGACAAGCTGACACCAGACGCTTGCTCATAGGTGAAGCACCTATAAACGTGCTTGAGCCCCGCCCTGCATTCCTTTGTGTTCCGCGTGTTTGTTCTTAGACAGTCTGGAAGCTGGTGATGGTTCGTCTTTGAGGAGATGCTCTCTGGGAAGTGAGCTCAAGAGCATGATTTGTATGTGGGGTTTTTCATTGCATTTAGTCTCATTTTTCTGTTGGGCATTAATTCGGCATATGGTCTTTGGAATGATTAAAGTGGCCCATTTCCACTGAGCTCTGTTGGTTGTACTGAATCAAATGAGATAAAATGTGAATGTCTACTGAGATTTCTATCAGAAATTTCCCTCAATTGTTGGTTTTGGAATACCGTGTCCTTTCCTTTAATGTAAGCTACCGTAGCCCCTACTCCAAAATTATAGAACAAACTACAGAAAAAATATCTCTAAACATTAACCACTACCTTTAAAGGTTCTTAGTTCCTTTCTGAATCTGCACCATCCGCAGGGGTCTTTTTTTCTTTCTCATGATGTTCAAAATGATCTGGCCTTTTATGAATGCCTTGAGACTATCGCACAAAGCTAACAGGGAGGGAGCAGATGCCTCATTCAATTCCAAATAGAAGGAAATCTGTTGTCTCAAATAATCCCTAAATTCAGACACTTTCAGACAGCTATTACCAAGAGACCACATTCTAAGAGCAGATGTGTTATTAAGGCTGAGAAATGTTTTGAGGACTTCGTGATCTGACAAATGATTTCAATCTCTCCAACATTCCAACATTTCATCTTTTAATAAATTAGAGATTAAAATATCCATTCTGGGGAGACAAGTTGTGTTAGGTAGCTAGCTGCAACCCGTACCTCCTCCATGAGGAGCCCCCCCGCAGTGTGATGTGTGCAGGTCCCCGTTAGATACAAAGTCTGCTCATTTGACTAAGCCATTGGAATATATTTTAACCTTTTGTATTCAGTCCCCTGGCTCCTTAGCACAGACATTGTGCTGGTTATTGTTAACTTGACAGGAACCAGGTCACCTGGGAAGAGGGAACCTCAGCTGCAGAATTGCCTCCACCAGCACGGTCTGTGGGCATGTCCACAGAGCACTTTCTTAATTACTGACTGGCATGAGAAGTCACAGTCCACTGTGGACAGTGCCAACCCCCAGGAAGATGGTCCTGGGTTGTCTAAGAAAGCAAGGTGAGCAAGCACTTTTCCTTGAGGACTCAGTCCTTCCTCTGTTTCTATTTGAATTCCTTTCCTGATTTCTCTCAGTGGTTGACTGTAACGGGAAAGTGTAAGCCAAATAAGCCCTTTCCTCCCCAAGCTGTTCGGGTCAGTGTTTTCTCATAGTAACAGAAACCTAACTAGGACAGTATGGAAGTACAAGGACATCCAACTTTAACTTGCACCACCTAGATGTGCTGCATTGTTCTGTAAATCTTTGAAGTCTACCTTTACACACTTAGGTTTGCTGGGAAATTCGGCTGTAGGCTAATGCCTCCTTTCCTTGTTTGAGGTTGATAATCTGAGGGAGACTATTAAGCCTCTTTAGGACACACAAGAGTTCCTTACATTCCCGGATAAGAGACTCTTTGGGTTTGAGGTACTCTTTTCTCCAGCTCTATTCTATTGAGAACCCCAGTGTGCCATGCAATGACGGAGCCTGCACCCCTCAACACATTCAAGCCACTTATTATGAAGAGGTTGTCCTCTGGCCTGAAGATGCCTGTGGTATTTGAGGATTTCTATGTCATCCTATCATTGTCTAGTTAAATAAAACTAAGCCTAGGTAGGCATCAGTGACTGCATATCTCATAAACAGCAAGAGTGGCTCCTGCATCTTCAGTTGAGTTGTTCCCAACTGGATGCATATGAGGATTTACATCCCATGTGATGAGAATTTACATCCCAATGTGAACAAAGGAAACGGGAGATGGCTTTTGACCAGTTTCCTTAGTCACCTGGACTTTTGTCCCCTGACTCAGAGAGATGTTTGTTGGGATGGATCTTCGGGAACACAAAGAAAACATCTAATAACTTATGACTGGAAAAAGGTTTATCTTTGACCTTGAGAATCAGAACTTGGCAGCTAGAATTTGAAAACAAACGATGTTTACACTAGAATCTAAAAAATATGCTCATTTGCCAAAATCCTAAACATGGAAATGAAGCACACTGAGAAGGACAGGGCAGGGTGATGGTGAATAGCTGGCCTTGCAATGTGACAACTTGAGAGCATCACAGAACCACACAGAAATGCATGCTTATAATCTTGGTGCTGGGGAGGCAGAGATAGGAGGTCCCCTGGGGAGCTTGGACTGGCCAGCCTTGAGGAATTGGTGAGTTCCAGACCAGTGAGAGACCTTATCTAAAGAAGGAGGAGGAGGAGGAGGGGGAGGAGGAGGAGGAGGAGGAGGAGGAGGAGAAGAAGAAGAAGAAGAAGAAGAAGAAGAAGAAGAAGAAGAAGAAGAAGAAGAAGAAGAAGAGGAAGACACGTGCACACATATATTCCCCACATAGAGAGAGAAACAGACAGGGGACAGGGAGGGAGGGAGGAAGGGAGGGAGGGAGGGAGGGGGAGGGGGAGAGAACAGATCTTCAGTCCTTGGGTCTATTGCAAAGTGCATGCCGGGCTGCAGGAGCTGACTAACCTGAACTGGGGCTGTAGTTCTGTGGAAAAGGATTTGTCTGGCATGAGTGAAACCATGCACTCTGTTCCCATAATTGAAAAACAAATATGTCCCTTCTATCTTCAACAGCATCCCCATCCTGTCCTCTTCCTCCTCCCCTCTCCCACCCTTTCTCTTTCTGTTTTCCTCCTTCTTTACCTTTTACTTCTCCCCCTCCCCATGACACACTCCCTCCCTCCCTCCCCCTTTCTCTCTCTCTCTCTCTCTCTCTCTCTCTCTGTAAAGTAGGATATTTTGTCTTCTAGTCTAGGGTGGCCTGCTGAGGACTGGGATTGTAGCTGTGTGCCACCACACCTGGCAAAAACTTCAGGTTTTTTTTTTCCTAAAAAAAACTATCAAGCTTTCTGGATAACACCATCCAAAATGTTCTCATTCATTTAATACTGATTTAGCTCCTATTGTGTACATCATAAAATACATGTGCTTAAAATGCCTTCGGAAAGATGGCATAGATGCTACCTGAGTATGAGGACTTACTTGGGATGGGTTATCAGGAAGAAAAAAATTCCAGTTAGTTTGGGTCTTTAAGGGAGGGTGGGATTTGTAGGCCCAGAAATAGGCAGAACTGTACACCAGGTAGACATAGCAAGAGAGAAGGCAAGCAGCAGAGGGTTGAAGCTCAGAGGTCTCCGTGAACCTCCAAGATCTTTAGAAGTCTGGGACGCACCTTCCTGCCTGTTTGCACGTTGCTTGCTGGCTAGATGATCTTCCTGAGCTGTGCTCTCTGTTTCTCAGGGTCTCGGGTAGCCTAGGCTGGGCACACACTCTATATGGAACTGAGGCTGGCCTTGAACTCCTAATCCTCCTGCCTCTACCTTCCAAGTATTGGTATTACAGGCATGTACCACCATGCCTGGCATGACCATACTCTTGATCTCGTTTCTAACTTTAAGAGAACTCAAAGAAAGGCCCTGAAAGTGTGTTAGGGCAGGAAAGTAATGGCATGATGTCCTAACCAAATGAGGGACAGAGAGCCAAGAAGAGGCCAATGATGCAAGGGAAGGAGAGGAGGGGTCCACTGGAATGCAGGCAGGCTGCAGGCAGGTGAGCCACGTGGTGGCTTCAACAAAGCTTTGGGGAATTATACAGGCATGATTTATTCAGAGACTTATTGTGCTGGAAATTTAATTACGTCTGGCCCAATTAAAATGGCAAATAAGAATATTTTCACTGACTGTTTTTAGTAAACATGGAAGTACATGAGTAAACCTTTCATTTCCCCTGTGTAAATGTAAAAATATCTCTAGCGAAATCAAAACTTGGGGAAATCATCTAACTCAGAGAAGACGAACAAACTTCTGAGCCAACTCCTCTTGTGTGATGGAGGTCTTCTAGACTTCCGAGTGTTGCAAACTCCGGGGATCCACGTGAGACACCCTGTGATGGATGTGGGTCCACAGGCAAGGTCACAGAAGTCACGCAACCAACCATTCAGGCAGTGTAGAAAGATTACAGAACATGAGAAGACCTGTGACTTTCTCAGCTATGTCATCAGGGTAGTGTGTAATATTGTCTAAGTCAGTCTATTACTAGAGTATAAGCCTCTCTGATCTGAAAATTCAGAACGTTCCAACATGTAAAAATTCACAGGCTTGTATCACCGCTCCCGACTCTCCTCAGGGTACTCGCCTGAAAGGCATTGCAAACTCTAAGAGCGTGAACAGCAGACAGGTTTTGTCAGGTGAGCTCTTATGCCTGAGCTCAACTACTAGCAGGAGAGATGTGTGCTAAAGTGAACAATGCCCATGGAAACAGGATCTGTAACACTTCCTACTGCTGAGCATTCAAAAACAACCTTGAGTTTTAACAGGTTGAGGAAAGTAGATAAAAGGACAAGGGTGTGGTGGTTATTTTATTTTACACTAGCAAGGAATAGAAGAAATTCCTGTTTACTAAGGCCTGCTCTAGGTCGCCTGTATGCATTTTCATTTAATCCTCAAGGCATTCCTATAAAATGGGGAACTCAGGTTGGTGAGATGGTTCAGTGGGTGGAGGGGCTTGCGGTCAAAGTCTGAGGAACCACGTTTGATCCCCAGGAAGAAATAGTGGAAAGAGAGAACTCATGACAATTCTCATCTAATCTCTACTCTCTTCTTTCTGTTCTCTCTCTCTCTCTCTCTCTCTCTCTCTCTCTCTCTCTCTCTCTCTTCTCTCTTTCTCTCTCTTCTCTCTCTTTCTCTCTCCTCTCTCTCTCTCTCTTCTCTCTCTCCTCTCTCTCTCTTCTCTCTCTCCTCTCTCTCTTTCTCTCTCTTTCTCTCTCTCTCCTCTCTCTTTCTCTCTCTCCTCTCTCTCTCTCCTCTCTCTCTCTTCTCTCTCTCCTCTCTCTCTTTCTCTCTCTCACTCACACACACACACACACTCACACACACACACTCATAATAATAATAAATTAAAACAAATTTTTAAAAAAATGGAGAACTCAATGATGCTAGAGGGTTGAGGGGACATACTTCCAACAGCAGAAGGAAGAGGACGACACCAAGGTCCTACAATTCCCTTGGGAAGCATGTCTTCACCTGATCTAACTGTATCCTGCCAAGCCCTACCTCTTAAAGGTTCTACTATCTCCCAGAAGTGCCAAGTGGAGGGCCAAGTGCCACTCTAAGGGTCCTGACAGAGGGCAAGGGCATTTAAGACCCAAGCTACATCATTTAACACCAATTTGTACTCTAAAGATTAGGAGGTTGGGGATGTAGCTTAATGGTGGAGAACTTAACAACTGTGTGCCAGGCCCTGGGCTCAGCCCCCAGCACCACAAATATACAAACTAACACACCAACATCATTTAGAAGGGCAGGGCTGTCGGTGGATATTACAGGCTAATGCTGTAAGTAGAATGTGCACATCTATGTTGAGCATCCCCTTGGCAATCCTATTCTGTTCCTTTTAGCTTAAAGAGATCATAATTTGTCCTTCAACATCTTGATTAAGTAAGACATCAGCCCAGGAAAGCTGGGGCCACTGAACCAGAGGGATAAAAGCACAGAGCAAATGTTGATCCTTTGAAACCCCAGGGGCATCGCCAGCGTGGAACCTGCAGGTCGGTTTCCACGGTCCACATCTAAATGGCTTCTCTACCTCAAAAAAGAAAATCTAGCATCTAAAGTGCTCCATTGAAAACCCCAACTACATCTAGAATTTTTTTTTTCAGGGAGTTTTATTTTCACATGTATCCTGAAAAGCTGATGGTTCAAATTTTCCCATAGACTTATACACAACAAGAATCTGTCTCTTTATATTTAGCTGCAGGCCACCTAACAAGTTCTTAGGCGAAACACATTATTTTGCTAGCAGCAGAAGAATAAATACTGTATTTGGAAAGTTCCAGTGTTCTTCTTTAAAATATCGTCGTTTCCATAGCAATAACATCATGTACTAAAGAGTAGAATAGGGTTTCTTTAGAAACCACGTGTAAGGATGCGTGTTCCTAGGAGGGGTTTTGAAGTGTCTCACCTGCATGTGGTCCAAAATGGAACAATGGTGACTGAATCAGTCATCTGCTTAGAAAATGAAAGGTGGCAGGTACTTATCTGCCCACTTAAAGGAGGCCAGTCTCCTGCCATGGGGCACTGTATGGTATCTTGGGATCTGTGATCATAGTGGATGGACGGTAAAGCTCCCTTCACCCATTAGGTTGAAAACTTATCAGAAACTTCTTGTGTTCAGGGACAGCTCAGGTGAGGCCTCAATGGCAGTACAGTGGTAACATTCTGACTGGAAAACAAGTCTCTCTAAACGACAGGGATCGCCCAGTACAAGGACTTCTCAATGTGGCTAAGGACGCTTTACATTTTCCTCAGTAGAACATGAAAGAGTACCAACATGGTGCTAAAAGACAGAGGAAAGAGGACAGAGGACTGAGAACAAGAAAGGGAGACTCGCAGGTTGCTCTGCCAGATCTAGAGATGGAGAAGCCTAGGCTGAGTAAAGTGGCAGAAGAGCTCTTATGGGTCTGGATAAACAAGGATTCACTTAAAAATATAAAGTCTGGGGGATGGACAGCGTGTGCGCAAACGCTCGCTCGTCAGGAAAGTGAGCCTTCCCCATGGGCTCTCGCAATGCTCTTTAGAACTCCTACTAGACAGAAAGCTTCTTTGAACGCAGCCTCCTCCTCCTTCGTCTGCCTTGGAGTTGGTGCCTCTGCCTTCCCATGCTTTCCCAAACTTGTTCTGTGAGCTTTATTGTGCCCCACTGAGTTGCACCCTGCTCTGCTCTCCAGCTCCGACTCCCAAAGCCTCCTCAGGGGGAGTGAACGGGTGGCGGAATGTCACTGGAAAGGTCGCTTCTCTGGTTAACTAATGGCCGTCTGGCATCTGGCAAGGGGGATGGAGGTCACAAATGTCTCCATGCTGGGCCCGTCACTATTGAGCAAGAGGACACTGAAAGGGCCAGACTGTCCCTACCCCCTCCCCAAGCCCACACATCTTTGTCTCCCACACAAGGCTCCGCTTGTACTTCCAGAAACAAAACCTTGAAACCTTTCAAGTCTTGAGAAACCCATGTCTATCTGCCCACCTCCGAAGTCTTTTGTGTTGGGCCCCACTGCTGCCCAGATCGCAGGCCAGCAGCAACCTCCCAGACTCTGAAAGGGCGGGGCTCCGTGTCCTCGTGGCTCTGAAGGGTTTGTGCTCGCAGACACTTCTCAAGCTGCCCAGAAATCAGAATAGTGCTTCGTTGGGCAGATGTGGGTTCACAAGGTCAGAAAGGCCATGGCGCATCCACTCTGTCCTCCGTATCCAATAACCGACCGACCACCCCAGACACCCTCACGGACTCTGGTAATAATTCACTGAAGCCCTAGGACACAGAAGGAGTACTGAAACACAAGTGCTGAATTTTCCAGGGATGCATTTCAAAGTTTTACCTTCCTCCCCCAGGGGGCCAAAGGTCTCAGAAGGAGCAAATGCGCACTTTATCATAGAAGTGAATTTGGGATTGCCCCCCTCCTTTTTTTTTAAACCACCCCTGATTCTACCCAGATGTTTTTTTTTCCTTAAATGCAACGGCATCATTTTCTTGCCAGAATTGGAATGATTGATCAGCCTCCCTTTAAAACATTTTATTCTATCCTTTCCCATCTGAGGGAACAGGAATCACATTAATATTAATATTCTTACTGTCTCCCTGGAGAGAGGAATGCTCCCTTCACTCCCCTCCCAATTACTGCCAACACCACGGGGATGTGAAGTCAGAGGAAGCTACTGAGGCAGGGGCTGCAGTTGTTTTATTAGCAACAGCTGGTGGCAGACCCTCCCCCAACCCCTTCACGGCTGAGCTTGTCAGCCCCAGTTTCTTGAGACTGCATGGCAAAGGGTGAGACAGGAACAAGGCAGGCTTCAGCCTTTGCATGCAGAAAAGGGGCCTTGTTCTGAAGAAGGTGCAGGCAACCTTCAGGAGGGGACGAAGAGACTTTACAAAAGATTACGGGCTCTCCATATCACGCAGGTAACATCTGAGCAATTAGACATACATATTGAGTAACTGAAACCACCTGTGCATTTGTCCAAGCCGCTTTAGTAGGAAGGAAAATGTGGGCTGCACATGTCTTACACTCATCCTTACTGTGACTTTGAATGTATCCATGATCAAGGGCAGAGTTTTCGGACATTGAGTCTCTTTCTGTGTTGGCTATAGGTCTACCATCAAAGGGAATTCTGTGCCATTTGCCCAGCAGAGAAATAAATCTTCCTCTGCTCACTTTAGTCTTGACTCCTATCTAAGGAGTCCAAAAGGACACTATTTCTTCTCATTTCAGGTTTGGAATACCAGGTAGCCTTTTCAGGTGTATTAGATTTACAAGTGGAATGTCTCATTTAGCAGAAACTTCTGACCCGTTAACCACGTACCCTTTCTAACTGTAGCCATTCTGTTTGCATACAGTTTTTCCTCTTATCGAAACAGGGTGGATCTCATGAAGGTATTAAGTTATGGAGCCCAGCCCACGCTGTCAGAGTATGGCGACCATTGTAATTCTACATAATGCCAATCCTAAATTATGAAAATAAGAAAAGAGGAAGTTCAGACTGGGGGTACTGCTCAGTGCCAGAGTGGGTGCCTAACACATATGATGCCCTAGTCTTAAGCCCTCATAACTGTACCCCAACCCCGAAAGAAAAGGAAAGAAGGAAGGAGAGGGAGGAAGGAGAGAAGAGTGGAAGGGAAAAAGGAAGGATTTGGATAAGAAAATGTATTATAAGTTTTAGAGGGCTTTTTGTTTGTTTTGTTTTGTTTTTAAAGCACAACTTTAAAAACGCACGGCTTGCTGAAATCCAAACCATTGAGCATCATCAAAAAAAAAATGGTTAACAAAATCCAAAATGCGGACCCATGAAGTGTCTGTCTGCCTCTTGGGAGGAGAAACTAGAATAATGTCAAATGGAAAATAATCTTGGCTGCCCTTTTGGTTCCTTTCAAGTGTAGCAAATTTAGGACATACATTTCTTCCCTAAGGATCAAATATTCTTACAAATAAAACTTAAGAGTAAAGCACTCCAAATGTAACAGTAACTCTTAGAGGACCAATGCTGAATACCTCATAGAGCCTTAAAATAGCAGTGGGTGGGGACTCTGGGAGACACATGGTCCCTGCTTGACTGAGCTAGCTCACTGGCTGTGGATTCCCCCTGTCCTTTTAATGGTCAGGTCATCAGGAAGGTCATCCCCAGGGAGGTAGGTGTTTCTACTCTTCTTTGCCATGTCTGTCTACTCAATATTCTGGATATAGTTTTGGAGAAATCCATTTGCTTCCTGTAACTGACAAAACACCATTTTCCCCCCCGGCGGGAAGAATTCACTATATCCCGAAGAACATTGTTACTGTTTTGGGACAATGGGGATCAAACTAAGGACCCACATCTGCTGGCTAAGTTTTCTACTATCCCAGGCCTCAGAACCCAAGGAACAGAACCAATGTCTGTCTGTATCCTAAACTCCTGCGAACTCATGACCTTATGTGATAAGAGAGACTCTTTAGATGTCACTAAGTATCTTGTAATAGACATACAATCCTGAATTCTCATGGTGGCCTGTTAGAACAATCATGAGAGTTCTTAGAATTGAGGAGAGTGGCTGAGGAGGAGCACTAAGGAGAGCCATGCGACAGGAGAGGCTCCCAACTCAACTTCGTGGCTTTGAAAATGAGGGAAGGGACTCAGGAGCAAGGGATACGGAGACGTCTAGAAATCATCAAAGACCAGGAAAGCAACTCTCCCCCAAGGACTCCAGGAAGAACTGCAGACCTCTGGATACTGAGACCTTAGCCCATGAAGACCCACCCCAGGCTCCAATCCTTGACAGCAGTAAAATAATAAATGTGTTCTAAGTGACTAAATCCGTGGTCATTTGTTATGGAAGCAGTAAGAGATATCCACTTGGGTTCTGTTATTTCTCGTATCTGAGAATTCTATTTGGAATCACTAACTGACTCCAGGACACACAGATGATGGGAAAATTTTCCAAAATTCAAAGCAATACAGAGAAGAAAATGGCCGTGGAAGAATGAAGGTACAGCCTCAAAGAATAAGTGAGAGGGAGCACTTAGCCCTTCCGTCTTGCTCTCCAAGAGCCCTTAATTCTGCTTCCAAGCAATGAGGAGATGAAGTAGGAAGGTCCTGAGTTCTAGGCTGCAAAGCATAACCTGTCTCAGAAAAAAAAAGAGTATTCTACTTCTTGTTTTTATTATTAACTTTTGGTTTTCTTTAGAACTTAGAGAGTATGATAATTTTCTCTCATATTTAGTAACTTAGCTAAAGATAACATAAAACCCTGAACTTTAGTACCTCCATTTTTTTGGTCAATGTATTGATATCTCACAACAATCGAGACAACAACAAGATCAATGCCTTTCATGTTATTCAAAACCATCTTTGAAATCTGTGGGAAATTTTCCTGTTTATTTCTATTTCTTTCATCAAGAAAGACAAGAGTGGGGAAGACCCCCCCCAGATCAGCAGACTTCAACCTGTGGGTTGAAACCCCTTTGGGGGGGTCATATATAAGATATCCTGCATAGCAGGATATTTATTAAGATTTACATTAAGATTTATAACAGCAGCGAAATAATAGTTCTGAAGTAGCAGCAAAATAATTTTATTTCTGGGGGTCACCACAACATGAGGAATTGTATTAAAGGGTCACAGCATTAGGAAGGTTGAGAACCACTGCACTGTGTTAAAGGCTTGCATATCAAGAAGATGGAGAACCATCATTCTGGATCGTAAACTCATGGTCCTGAGTTAGAGCAGGGTCTCTGCTGAGGAATACAAGAAAGTGAACTTCCTTTGAGGCCTGACTAAATCTAAAACCCTTCCAGTCGAACATAAAGATAAAAAAGTATTTACCTCACATCTAGACAAAATTTGTATTTTACATTTAAAAATTGTATCTCTGAAACCCTGACCAAATACTTAATTGCGGTGACTCTTTCTAGGCCGGCTCTACCCCTATCTGAGGGTCAAGTTGAATTAGGCAACCTCAAAGCAGAAAGGAAATTTCCATGATGCTGTGTCCTGAGACAAGGCCTGTGTAGTATGGCTGGTAGAGGAAGCTATCTCTTGATTTTTGTTTTTTGTTTTTTTCTAGCACCTTGGCATGTGACTCTGATCATTTTCCAGTATAGTATTGGGACCTCAGAAGTGGTATTCTTCTTCAACGGGGATATAACTTTATAGAGTACAATTGTAATGGAAGGTAGTGGAAATGGGTGTCGGGTGGGAGGGATGGCTGTCTCTAAAGCATAAGATGATGAATATGAATACCAGCATCCTCATAAAAAGCTGGGTGTGGCAGCAAACATTTGCAATTCCAGTCAGAGGTAGGCTGAGACAGGTGAATCCCTGGAGCTCACTGGATAACCACCCTAGCCTAGTTGGTCAGTTCTAGGCCAGTGGGAGACTTTGTGTGGTAGTTTGAATAAGAAATGTCCCTAATGGACACATTTATTCCAGCACTTGGTCCCCCATTGGTGGAGCTGTTTGGAGGGGATCATGGAATCTTTAGAAAGTGGGGCCTTGATGGAGATGGTCTTTGAGAGTTCATAGGTTTTCCCTACTGGTAGTTTGAGTTGAAGATGTGACTTCAGCTTCCTGTTGTGGCCAGCTGCTGTCGTGCCCCCTGCCACTTGTAAACTCTCTCTCCAGAAACATGAACCCAGATAAACTTGTTATCCATACATTGCTTTTGGTAGGAGTGGGGCGTTGCTGTGAAGAACCTGACCATGTGGCTTTTATGGTTTGGACTGCATTGTGGAAGGAAGATAGAAGACATGGGATCTGGGAGCTGGGAAAGCTAATCTTGGTTGTCAACTTGATATACCTGGGGAGAGGAAGCCACAATTGAAGAATTGCCTCCATCAGATTGGTGTGTGGGTATGTCTGAGGGACATTTTCTTGATTAATGATGTGGGAGGGCCCAGCCCACTATGGGCAATGCTGCCCTTGAGCAGGTGATTTTGTATTCTATAAGAAAACAGGGTGAGCATGGGCAGAGGAAGCAAGCCAGTGAGCATGTTTCTCTGGTTCCGACCTCTAGGTTCTGCCTTGAGTTCCTGCCTTGGCTTCCTCTGATGATGGACTATAAACTATAAGCTGAAATGGGCAGTTTCGTTCCCAGGTTGTTTTGTCTGTGTCTTACTGCAGCATCAGAAAGCACACCAGGATACCCTGTCTCAAAAGGTAAGGCCAGGTCAGTGAGCTAGCTCAGCAGGTAAGGGTGCTTGCTGCCAAGCCGGATGACTTCAGTTCAATTGTTAGAACCCATGTAACGGATGAAGAGAACTAACTCCTACAAATTTTCTTCTGGCCTTCCTTATTCACACCATGACACATGCATGTGTGCACACACATACACACACAAAATAAATAGAGAAATGTAAAAAGAAATTTAGAAGTAGGAGTTTTTCTTGGGAATGACATCCAAGGTTGGTCTCTACTCTCCACACCCATTTGCACATTTGTGCATACCCACACATGCATGTACATACGTGTGTACCAACAGCCATGTGAACATGCCCACAAAAATACAAAAAAATTTCAAAAGAAAGAAATGGAAAATCATATAAAGCAACATAAATGAATATGACTATATGCTAGATTAAATATCTATGAAATGAATATATAAGGATATTAGAAGTTCAGCAGTTGCCAACCCTGCAAGAGATTGTTTTCCTTCAGAGATTTAAATCAAGTTTGGCACTTTTAACTTCAACCTAAGTAGAACATTTACTCAGTTGGCCTCCCTCTTCTTCAGAGTGACATTACCCATGATCATGGCAATTCAACTTTTAATGGGAAGACTGACATTGTTATAATAGTACAAGATATTGTGCTCATGCAAGATGTCTGACTGGTAGAGTCTAATTTGGGGGATGCCCATGGCCTTTGAGGTTTCCAGAAGGAATTTATGAAGTACGCATTTTCTGCTAGCATCAGTACCCAAACCTCTGAAACCTATGAATCAAAATAGACCTTTCTTCCTCTTAAGCGGAATGTCTCAGGCATTTTGTCACAGCAGAAAGCTGTGCTTAGCATAATGCTAAGTTTTAAATCAGTGCCTTTTGCAAATGACAACAAAATGTTTTCTTTTGTGAGTATGGATTATATGTGTTTATATACATGTTCATGTATGAGTGAGTGTGCATGTGTGTGGGCATGCTTGTGGATGTCAAAAAACAACCTCAGGAGAAATTCTTCAGTTGGTGTCCACCTTTTATTGAGACAGGGTTTCTTAAGGACCTAGAACTCATTACGTAGGCTAGACTGGCTAGCCAGTGAGTCCCAAGGATCCAACTGTCCCTACCTCCCCAAAACTGGTATAACAAGCTAGTCCCACTATGCCCAGCTTTTTACTTGGGTCCTAAAGATTGAACTCTGGTCCTCACACCTCCATGGCAATCACTTTACCAACTGAGGCATCTCCCCATCCCCAAACACTTTCTGTCTGAAGTTCAAATGAACACTTTAAATGTGGCATGTAGAAAGTCATACTCTCTTTTGTGCCCTTAATCAAATATCTCCTAACTGGTTAAAGGATAATTCATGGCTTTGATTCTGATGAAATTAACAGATGTTAGGCAGCAATGGACATGATTTCAAAATTGTTGGTCAAGTCTCAGAGGTGAGCACATGCTGGTATCAAGGGCAATGGAGTTTGGTGGTATACTCTACCGTTTTATTTACCAAGAAAGTACACCACATACATCAAAGCCAATTGTAGCATGGACTTCATACACCAGTGTGTATTTAGGTTTCATACATATGCCAAACGTCTGATTAGTAAAGTCTACTATGGTTTAGAGATGGCCATGGCCTTTGAGGTTTCCAAAAGGAATATATGAAGTAGGAATTTCTGATAGCATCAGGGTGTATGGATAAAAAACAAAGCCTAGATTCATTGGAAGGTGTCCATACTTATCTTTAAGGAAAAAGGCTTGTTAGCCAACCCCTGCATGACCTTCACTCATGGACTGGAAGAGTACCCGTGATCTTGCAATAGATGGCTACAGTTGATAGAGATGCTATTTTAATACTTCTCCACTCTGAGCTATAAATCTTTTGACTCCTTTCCAAGACATGTGGTTTCAACATTGTGTGTGGATTCCTTTCCTGAGGAATATTATAAGCAGCTTTGAGAGATGTACAAAAACAAAGTTTGTGTGTGTGTGTTGAAGCAAAGCTGTGTTTTGGTAACGTTCCAACCAAAAATATCTACCTTGCCTGACATGCTGAGATGACTGGTTTTGCTGGCTTTGTGTTTCTACTGGGAGGGTCTGGGCCACACAACAACACTGAAGCTTTGTAGCCGATGGCACTTGTGAATACAGAGACAAAGCCACAGACACCTAAGGTTCTTTTTGTAACAGTTTCCCAGATGAGTAAAGGTCTACGGAGAAAGTAGACAAGCGTCATTTCCCTTCACCACGGTCTGCAGGGAAGGAATCTTTTGCTAAGCCATGGAAATGTTGTTTGTGTTTCCCTTCCATGACCATGTAGTACTGTACCCCTTGCCACCTGCACTTGTTTGAAGTGAAATGGCACTATTTTTATTTTTTAATCCCTGTTTGTATGTGGTATATGTGTGCACATGGTGCATACATGTGCATGTATTTGTATAGGTGTGTACACATGTTCTTCAATCAATCTCTACTTTATTCTTTAGGCCTCTTGAAGAACCTGGTTCATAGATTGAGCAGGTTGTCTAGCCAGTGGGCCCCAGAGATCCCCCTGCCTCTGCTTCCTCCTACCCTCAGCACACAGTGGTTATAGACAGCCACCTCCATGCCCAGACTCCTTATGTAGAGAATTCAGAAACTCACACTTGCATAATAACAAGCACTTTACCAACTGAGATATTTCCTCAGCCCTTGAAAGCCATTTTAAAAGGAAAATAATTATTAAAGTTAACTGAAAAGTGAATTAAAAAAAATGCTATTTTTCTCAGGCTCACCCATGAATTCCCATGCAACCTTGCAGCAGTCATTCTCTTATCATGTCTCCCCTAGACTGAACTCCTGTGTCCCTACCAGAGTTAGTAGCTTCTCATAATAACCATGTAAGGTAGAAATTCCTCATTCTGCCCTGCTTGCCATCTATCTATATTTCAGAGTACTTAACAAGCCGTACCAGCTCCATAATATATGGTTATTAAAGTTTATTGACAAGATGGATGAGAGTATGCATGGGGAAATCAACTTGTCTGTGTATTTCTACCACAGTCCAGGGCAGACTCTTGCTAGAGCCATTCCAATTTACCTGCTGAGTAAATCTTCATGTTGCCCATAAAGCACAGCTATCACATCGAAACTCAGACTGAGGAACTTGGACCCAGTGCCTGAGTTCAGATTTCATGTGACTAACTTATACATTGATCCAATCAAGCACTGGCTACTTGTATATTTATTCCTATCAGTGATGTTAGGATTATCAGTTATCCCTTCTGTACCTTGATTAATTCATCTATAACATAAAAACATTAATATAAATTTCACAAAAATAGCCATGAATACCAGAGATCAGAAGCTATCTAGTTTGTATCACATTGTTTTATACACAGAAGGTGCTGATAAAATTTAAATGCATATTCAAGATCATCTAGCTCTCTCTACTCTGACTATATTTATCAGTCAACAACCTCATGCCAATTCTTCCAGAACAATGTAATTAGAAGTTTTTTAAAAAGAAGGAATTGATGTATTGTTCTCATTTTAAGTCAACACCTCTTTAAATATCACATTTGGCCTGGGGTGGATGACTCAGTAGGTAAAAGGTGTACAAGCATTGAGAATGTGACTCAGAAATCCCCAGAATCCCAGAATCCATAGAGAAAGCTAGGCATGGAGAGAGACGTCTGAAATCCAAGCCCTCCTATGGGGAAGTAAGAGGTGGAAAAAGGAGAGTCCCCAGACACTCTGGAGCTATCTGGACTATCACATTCAGGAAAAAAACAACAACTCTATCCAGAAGGACAGATATGAGATTCTCCTCCAACCTTCACACCTGTGCTGTGGCAGACAGAAATATGCACACATACACATCCATTACACATTTACAAACAAAAATAGACAAAATAAAAGGAACATCCTTAAAAGATTCACTTGTTTGTTTGTTTGTTTGTTTGTTTGTTTGAGACAGAGTCTCACTAGCCCAAGGTAATCTGGAATTCCCTATATACCACAGGATATCAAAGGATTGCTGAGACTATCAAAGATTGCAAAGCTGTTGTGATCCTTGGTCTTCTTCATAACCATGGTCATGGTATGACTGAGATTTCAGCAGAACTGAAGCCAGGACTCCTGAGGCCCCCATAGACAGAGCTTGACCCTCCTGAGTAGCCATTAAGAGTTGTCTTGTGAAATTCCAAGTTCTCCATCTGAGACTCCATCAGTTCTCTTGGCCTCCAGCGGTTTTTCAGTGGGTGGTGGTCTCAGATGCAGCTTCTGACCAATGGCCTCCAGCAGTTTTCAGTGGGTGGCGGTCTCAGATGCAACTTCTGGCCAATGACATGCTTGGTCTGTTGCAGCCTCTGACTTGGTCAGATTGCCTTGTCATCCTTAAATACCAGATTCCCACAAACTGTTTAGCACCAGTAATGGAAGCCTTTAGGCATGACCTTTGGAGGCCTTGATCTCTGCCTCCAAGTGACTTATGATTCATCTTGGAGAATTCTTCACTGTGCTTCCCCACCCAGCGATGCTCATGTTTGACCCAATACATGCTCTCAGCCTCAGCCCAGAGACTTAGGATCTCACACTGGGCATGGACTTTGACCACAATACCATCCATGTTCAGGTAGCAGCTGTTGCCTGTGAACAGAACCACAGCCATGTCTAAGATCTAAGACTTCAGCACACGGATCTCATCTTTATGAATCTGCCCGAGGAAGTTGACCTCATTCATGTTTCCAGGCCAGCTTCCAGCTCCATTTTGTTTGTGTAAGCACCATCCTTATCTTTCATGAGGGAGACGAATTCATTCTCCATCCCTGTCTGGTTAATCACATCCTTCTACTTCTTCTTGGAGTTTTCTACCAGACCAGCATGTTGCCAAGCTCCACCTCCATCTACTGCTTCTTCTGGCCCAAGGAGTCCAATTGCCACCTCAGACCACGGATGTAGCTTTTACATTTGTTATTTATATGACTTCAAGTCACTTTATGCTGCTGCAGGAGGCCCCCACTTGCTTTCTAGTACCTTGTTCTGCTGGTAAAAGAAGCACATCTTGAAGGTGAAGGAGGTGAACTTCCTGTTGAGGGTCTCGATCTTTTCCTTCTGAAGGTGCATGGCCTAGATACTGGAGTCCACCTCTAGTTCCAAGGTGCACAACAGCTTCTGGTTCACCATGACTACCCCCGACACTGGCCCTAACCTGGCTGCTGTCCAGACCCAGGCTTATGTTCCTCCAGAAGCTGAAGAGTTCACCCTGCACACTTTTGTAGGGATTGGAGACCCTGGGGTCAGAGGTAGATACTTGTAAGATGTGGGTCACCCTGATGATGAAGGTTGGAGTGCCAATAGCAGGTTGAAGACAGGTCTGAGAAGTAGGCAAGTATCATCTGCTTTGAAGCAATCAAAAGTTACTTTTAAGTGTGTGTAGAGGTGTGCCACTTGATCCTTATAAGTCATTTTCCATAGATCATCATTCCTGCATGAACTAATATAATATAACCTATTCTCTTGACCCATAAAGACCAGGTCTGGACTTATGATGACCTTGTCAAAAAACATATGCCTCTTGGAGGTGCAGACTCAACCCGTCAGGCAGTGTTCTTCCTCTGTGCCCTTAACCCTGAAAAGGCAGATTAGAACTTTACTGCAGTGTTCAAAAACACAAAGTAGATGCAGCAAGATTTCTGTGATAGAGTAAGCCGTGCAGTGACAGTCTTGAACGCACCCCATTCATCCAACACTCACTGATCATCAGCCATGTGCCAACCTCGGTGTTAGGTCCTTGTAAAGATGGGAAATGCCCTTGAACAGTTCACACTCTAGAATGCACTTGAACAAACCGAGGTTTGAAGAAGTCATTTGAAGAAATGACTGGGTCTCTACTTCACTTATTTATAGCCTTTATGGAATCCACCAAACAAAAGTGGATCCAAAGTGAGAGACCATGGGTAGGTAGGTGTGTAGATGTGTCAGCCAACTCTCCTGCCACAGTGACAAGCTGAGGTCATCAATTTAAAGAAGGCAAGATTTATAGTATCTTAGTTTTGGAGGTCTCAGTCCATGGTCAATTAGCTCCCTTACTCTGGTGCCTGGTGATACAGAACCTCCTCTCAAGAGTGGGTAGTGAAACAAAACTACTTAGTTTACTACAGCTGTAAAGGAAACCAATGAGATCAAGCCCACAATCCCCTTTGAGGGCTAGTCCCAATGGGGTTAACCTCTTCTCATTAGGTCACAGCTCTTAAAGACCTGCGACCTCCCAATAGCCTGGTGACTGAACATCTAACATATAGCCTTTGAGGATGTTTGAGATCTAAGACACACCCACAGACATATCTGCATATATACATCATGAGGCTTTTAAAGCCCTGGACAAATTCATCACAGCACAAGGCTGACTTACTAGACCGTGGTTCCTGAGAGGTGAGTTCAGGACATGGCAAGATAGAAGCGTCACCCGGCTGTCTGATCCACACAACTGTGTTATTGAATCCTTTGTTTGGAAAATGTGCATATTTAACTCATCAATCCATTCACTTTCTTGACAACTGTTTATTGAGAGCCTGATATGTGCCAAGAATTGTTCTAGGTTTCAGGAACGAGTGGGCACCACTGATTCACAGGGCTCCCATCAATCTCAATCCAGCATAAACTTCACTTCATAAAGCAGGCTATATTCTGATGCGGGGGTACCTCTGACCTCAGTTCTCCATTACCTATCAGCTTAAATGTTATTGGCCTGTAACTCGTAAACAAAGTGTATGCACAAATACACATGATTGCAGCGGAATATTCTGTCGTAACCAGTACCCAGATCAACAGGCGAATGCTGCCAGCCAGCACCCCAGAGGTCTCAGAACGCTAGTTCTTACCTTCCAAGAATGGGCACTACCAACCCGCCTTATGGCAGCATGGCTTTAACTGTCTCACATTTATGTAAACTGAATCACATTGCTTTTATCTTTAGGTCTTTATCAAGTGGGTAGTTGTCTTTTATAAGTTTTGTGTGTCCTCAGGAACCCAAACTGAAAGCTGAATTCCCTAATTACCTTCCTGGCAGAGGAGAATGGACTCTGAAATAGTACCTGGGACCAAATACATGACACTTGATGTGCCTGGATCATTCAGTTGACCTGAGCCCAGGAGGATGTGGCTTTAAGACCTTATGATGAAGTTGACTGAAATGAAGATTCCATTTTCTACTCTAGTTAACATTCTGAAGTGTGTGTGTGTGTGTGTGTGTGTGTGTGTGTGTGTGTGTGTGTGTGTGTATGCATAAAATATCTAAAGTAACCAGGATTTCTGAAACAGTGCATGAATGAAAATAGAAGCCCCCATATTCATTATATTAATGTAGTTACTCCAGACTGGAGTTGACATACTGTTTCCCTTTAAGGTAACTAACCAGCATAGCTTCTTTCTGGTGACTTCATTGATTAATAGGAGATCCTATCGATTTGATCAAAGGGTCCTATCAGTGACCATATGGCAGGAAGTTTCCCTTTCTCCCTAGCCTAGAAAATTCTGAGCTACCGTAGCACAATTCGAAGATTCTTACGCCTATGACTGACTGCACCTCTAGATAAGTACTATTAACTCTTTCTAAAAGCCAGGCCAGTGGCATTCATTCTACTTTTCTGGGTATATTTTTCCATATTGAGTACCTTTGTTTTTAGCCTTGTTAGAAGCCTTCTTCATCCCTGGCATTTTGGTTGGCATTGGCCTTCACTCTGCACTCAGCTACACAGCAAATAGGTTGTTCTGAGGACACAGGGAAAGAAAGCTTTGAAAAGCAGCTTCCTAATGGGGCCATTCTGGGAAACATTGACTGGGAAAATGGCCCTGGGTATTTTTTGTGGACTTCCACCTCCAAATAGCCACAAACAAACCCTATGACATCACCACAGGACAAGCTCCTTAAAGGGCCTAGGGGAAGGCCTAACAATCATAAACTCACAGACACCTGCAGCCAGGAGCCCAGCCACTTCTAGCTGTTGAGGACAGAACTTGGGCTCTACAGATCTTTGGAGTCACATCCAAGATAATCTGCTCATCATCGCTCCAACTGTTACTTTTGTTGTTGCCAGATTAGTGTTAGACCCTGAGGCAGGCATCCCACATTCTAGACCAGTTATCCACCTGATGGCTTTCCCCTTACTAACCCATTTAGAAGTTTATGACAGGCAAGACATTGAGACTGTCACTTTGAGACTTATGGGGTTATTTCTGACTCTGCCCATTGCTTTTGCTGGATGTAGGTACTCCTTTCCTTCAGTCACAAGGAGACAGATGGTGAGGATGCCTTGAACAGGAGCACTAGTGACCAGACTAGACCTCCAGCATGTCAGTTCATCTCTTCTCATGTCTCCTGGTTCCAGTTGTACTGTTTTACCAATGATGTAAACTGGAGCAGCATGGTAAGCCATGGGGCAGATTCAGAAACACATAGGTCTCTCCATTGTTTTAGTTGAGAAGGTGACCATTAGGGGTTTGCAAACAGTGCCAAGGAGTGATCTGCCCATCTTCCTTTGTTGCCATGGCAGCAACTAACAGCTTCTCCAATTGGAGACAAGGACTTTCTGCAATTTAAACAAAGGCTATTGGGAAAGTATGTTTTCTTGACCCTATGCAGGAAATCCTGCCCAACACAGACAAGAATACAGCATTTCCTGGACTTCCGGGAGTTCTGTGTGTTTGCAAGGGTGACTCTGAGTTAACCCAGAAAAGATACATTCTCTGAACAAGAAAGCTAGAAGGCTGGAGAGAGACCTCAATTGGGAAAATGTTTAATGCACAAGGACTGAGTTCAGCTCCCTAGCACCCACTTAAAGCTGGGCCCAGTGCTCAGGGTCTATCCTCAGAGCTAGGAAGCTTGGAGACAGGTGGATCCACAGAGATCATTGACCAGGTAGCCTAACTTAATTAATGAGCTCTAGGGTCAGTGAGAGAGCCTGCTTAAAAAACTAAGGTGAAGAGTAATGAAGGAAGACACTCAATGTTGACCTTTGCCCTTCATGCATATGAATATATATATATATATATATATATATATATATTCATGTGCACATCATCACAAACACGCAGACACACATATGTCATACAATACAATGACTGCACAACACACACACACACACACACAGAGAGAGAGAGAGAGAGAGAGAGAGCTGGAAACTTCTTACCAGGTCCAAAGGTGCTTATATACAGTAAAAACACATAACTTTATTGCATGTGTGTTAAGGTAAACTAGAAGGAAAAAGAACATCATCCATTTTTGGGAGGTGGTCTTGTTTTCAGTCTCTTACCAAATGTCCATCTACCAAGAGCCACTTAATAAGATGCTAGGTGGACAGGGAATAGTCCAGTGCTTTCTCATGAAGTTGGGAACAAATGATTGCTCAATATATGTACACTAAAGTCTATGTCTCTAAAGTAAGACTCAAACAATTTAGGCTATGCCTCCTGTCCTGGGAAAGCCACCAGAACAGGCAACACACAGCTATCCTGCTCTGTGCGGGTTGGCCTCTTATGTGGTAACATGTGCAACAGCAAGGGTGACTGTGAACAAAAAGAATGAGAGAAACATCTGTCTCTCTGCTACTCTCTTTCCCAGGCAAATGACACATTTCCTTTGTTTCTTTGTTTGTTTGTTTCTGATGGGTTTGTTTATTATTTATTTACTTATTTTTATTTTCCTCGTTACCCCTCTGAAAACCCCCTATCCCATCCCCCCTCCTCCTGCTTACCAACCCCCCCCCACTTTCCTGACCTGGCATTCCCCTACACTGGGGCATTGAGCCTTCACAGGACCAAAGGCCTCCCTTCTCATTGATGTCTGAAAAGGCCATCCTCTGCTACATACATAGCTGGAGCCATGGGTCCCTCCATGTGTACTCTTTGGTTGGTGGTTTAGTCCCTGGGAGCTCTGGGGGCATTGGTTGGTACATAGTATTGTTCCTCCTATGGCTGCAAACCTCTTCGGCTCCTTGGGTCCTTTCTCTAGCTCCTCCACTGGGGACCCTGTGCTCAAAATGACACATTTCCTATTCCATGCATGTGAGCTCCCCTGAAAAGCAACTTTAATGCTGCTTTTCCTCTTCCGGAATCTGTTAATTGCCTTTCCTTTGCTCATACTTTATGATGGTTCAAAATCAAAGAGGACAACTGCAACAAAATGCACACATCTCTTTGACAGGATGAGATATGAGAGAGAGAGAGAGAGAGAGAGAGAGAGAGAGAGACAGAGAGAGAGAGAGACAGACAGATAGACAGACAGAGAGAGAGAGAGACAGACAGAGAGAGAGACAGAGAGAGAGAGACAGAGAGAGAGAGAGAGAAGAGGGGGAAGAAGAGGAGGAAGAGGAGGAGGAAGGGGAGGAGGAGGAAGAGGAGGAAGAAGAGAGGAGGAAGGAGGAAGAAGAGGAGGAAGGAGGAAGAAGAGGAGGAGGAAGGGGAGGAGGAAGAATAAGAAGGATGTGGAGGAGGAGGAAAGAAGTAGATGTTACACAGGTATAAGGATTCTTTTACTGATGAGGAGAGAACTCAAGGCCTCATGAAGGCTTAGCATGTTGTACTGGATATAGATTTTTATAAACTTGACATAGTCTACAGTCATCAGAGAGAAGAGAAACTCAATCAAGAAAATGCCTCCTTAAGATTGGGCTGTAGACAAGGTTGTGAGGGGCATTCTCTTGATTAATGATTGATATTGGATCCTGTAAATGGTGCTGCCCCTACGCAAGAGATCCTGAGGTGTACGAGAAAATAAACTTAACAAGCCACAAGAAGCAAGCCAGTAAGCAGCACTCTTCCACGGCCTCTGCCTCAGTTTGTGTCTCTGGTTTCCTGCCTTGAGTTCTTGCCTTGATGTCCTTCAATGATGGACAATATAATTTGGAAGGTAAGATAAAACAAACCCTTGCCTCCCCAAGTTAATTCTGGTCATGGTGTTTAATCACAACACTAGAGACCCTAACTAAGACACGTGTAATCTCCCATGAGCTATACTTCCAGTCCACAGTCCTTCAGTCAAAAAACAAACAAACAAACAAAAACCCCCAGAAATTAGGGAAAGTATGATTTAGAAACATTTGAATTTAAAACATTATAAAGGCTTAAAAATTACCAAGTGACTCAATTTCATGTCTTACAAATGGTCTAGACTTAGAAATGAGAACTCGTGTAACCGGAGTACATCTTCTATGAAAATGACTGTTGTTGGTTTTCAGCTACAAATACTACAAGGTACTTGCTCTCTTGCTTGCCCCTCCCTACATCCTGGCCCATACACAACTAGTCCACACTTTCATAAGGATTTCAAACAGAGTTCCTGAGATTAATGGGAGACTTTGACCTAATATCTCACAAGCAATGAGGCGGGGGACACAGGCTTTGGGTTTCTTGTGCAGAACGTGTACACAAAGTGATAGGATTTCTGTTTGTTTTGGCACACCTAGAATCAGGACACTTTAGAGAGGGAAGGAACTACTGAAACAAAGCAGCTCAGGGCCCTAATTTTCCTAATGGGGAAACTGAGACTCTGGCAGGTGCCACAGCATAGCCAAGATGGCGGCAGGAAGCTGGGTTCTTCTTTCTGGGCCTCCTCTTCTTCCCCTCCCTACTGCTCCTCATATCAATTTCTTCCTTAAAGCAGCCCATGACCTCTTTGGAGAGTGTTCTGCTGCTGTTAGGAAGACAAAAAACCGAGAAGTGGCTTTGGTGGTTCTCTTTGGTGGTTCGCTCAGAGACCTGCAGTGTGTGAAGGGTCACTGTGTGGGCTGCAGGAGAGCTCAGGGTCAGGGCCACACAGCACATCACTGTTGCCTAACCTCCTGAATCATTTGCAAATGAAAATACTTCTGAACAATTTCATAACTTTTAGAAGTTAATTTAGGATAACTAATTAATCGTATTAAAGATGTCCTAAAAGGAAGGCAGGAGGAGTAGACTTATACAAATTCAAACTTATTTTGAAAAAGATTTTGGTTAGTATTACAAGTTGGTGCTTCTCCATTCACTGACCTATCTACTCACCTGCTCATCTATCCATCCATCCATCCATCATCTCCCCATCCATTTGTCCACCCACCACTCAACTACCTAGTCAACCAGTCTTTATTCAATCAACACCTCATTCAAAAAACATTTTTGCATGAACCTTAAATGTCCATTGTTGAATATAGAAAACTGTGTGAAACACAGACTAACTATGGAAATATGCAAGAGTACAAAAGAAGATTCTAATAGGTATGAGGGATGCAAAATATACATATTAATGCACAGTTGATGAAGGTTTCTGGGTGTTCTTGATTAAACACTTCAAAAGATGAAATTGTAAATAAGAAATCACCTCCCCTTTAGGAACTTAAAGTAAGAGGAGAGATAAAACACACATGCAATGAATGTTTCTAACACACACACAAAAAAAGAATGTGCCATTTACACTCTGAATTATACTGTAATTTATAGCATCTTAAAACTGGGGACAGATGCCAGTGTCTAATTCAAGGGGGGAAAAACCTATGAGTGATTATTGCTATTATGAATGGAATAGAACAAGATTCTAGGGTCAGAGTGCCCCATAAGTTGTATAATAAGCATCAAGGGGCCATAAAATTTAAATAGCTGTGATTCCAGTAAGGGAATTAGCACAGTGTGAATGACGGTCAAAAAATAGGAAACAAAGATGTTTCATTTTATAAATGACAACAAAGAGAGAGTCTCTCTCTTTTTGATAAAGAAAGAGAGTCCCTCTTTCTCTGATAAAGAAGGGCAGACGGAACAATTGTTTCAGCAAAGGGCCAATGACGTGCTTTACTCTTGCAGGCCACAGGGGTGACTTGGGCGAGCTTGTTCCTGGTACCTGCTCTTGATGCAGTCCTGCAGCTTTTAAGATAGTGAATGCTTAACTGATGTTACAAGGTCCTTTCTAGAGACAGGAGGACTGAGTATCTAGGAGTCTTCTGTTTATCACACTTGGCATGGATCCCTCTGTAACTGTTGGACTTCATCATGGTACAAAGCCATGACTTCCACTAGAAACTGAAAAGTTCTCCAAGGAATGGAAACTTCAGAAGCTGTAGATCCAAAGCCAGTTTCTCTGGGCTTTACCCAGCACTTTCCTGATTGCTTTGGTTTTATCATTCAGCTTGACATTTTATGTCTACATACTACTCCTTCATTTCAAGACAGAACCCTCATTTAATTTTGTTTATGTTTAAGGAGTTAATTCTTTTCTATATTACTGAGGTTTGCCCTTTCCTGATGCTGAGGTTAGCCCATTCAAGATGCCTTTATCAAGTTGGTATGCAGAGGGCTCAACTTCGCTGTTCATATTTGCCCATGAAACTAAATCTCTCTCTCTCTCCCTCTTCCCCCCCCTCCTTCTCACCTCTCCCTCTCTCCTCTCCCTCCCTCCTTTACTCTCTCTTCCTCCCTCCTTCTTCTGTTTTCAAAATGGCTATCCAGAGCATTGAACTAATTGCTGTATGTCAGTTAGGAGACTGAATACCCCATCTACCATTTTCTTCAATATATTCTCTTCTTAAATTAATGAAAATCAAACTAACATTTAAATCACCAAAAAAAAATTTTTTTTCTGTCATCTAAGTAATGCCATAGCTAAAATCCTAGTAACAACTTTCCACATTCACAGAGCCTAATTTTTACATTTTAATAGATTGGTTTTTGAATGTCTATTTTTACTTTTAATTTTGGACCACAATTCAGTTCTCTGGGTGTATATTATTCCTCAAATTTGTGTTAAGGAAATGACTTGACAGGAAGACAAACTTAAGTTTCAAATTCAAATTTAAAATATTTTGAACAATTTAACCCAGAAATTTGAGGCGTTAAAGATTACTATGCAGGAGCCATAAAATATTGAAAGAAATACAATTTTTGAATATGCAGATTTCCGCCATGAACCAGTGAAGGGAAAGTGGCAAAAAATAGCTGTGGGAAATGGGGCATTGGAACTGAGCAGAACTGTTCATAAAGTAGCTTCCTGGAGACCCACGAGTGGATCATGGCTCCAGTTCCTTTATTATTTTTCCTTCGTGAAGTGGTCTAACAGCCTTCCCTTCAAGTGTAGGTTTGCCTTACCGACTAAATTCTACCAACGAGAATGAGACTACAGCTGTACATGGTGCCTCCTGACACTCAGAAGGCTGAGGAAGGACGGTCACAGATTGAGGATCAGCCTGAACTTCACAGTGACTCATTCTCTGTAGCATCTGAGGAGCAGTGAGAAGGATCATACAGCTTCCATCTATCTCTCTCTCCTAGGATAAATATCCTGGGAAGCCAGCTGCCATGGTGTAAGGAACCCCGACTGGCACCGAGATGCTCCACAGAGGTAGAGATTGGAGACTTGAGGTCCTAACTTTAAACCACATGAAGTATGGTGCCCAGACACCCAGATACAGAAAGGACTCTGGGAAGGAAGAACAGTTTTCTGCTTACAGATCTCCAGAAACAGAAGGCATGCCACACCACACATGTCATACAACAGTGCATCAGCATGGGTCAGGAATAAAGGGGACAGGGAAGGAGAAAAGACATTTAACATGGTTGCTTCTAGATGATTATGGGAGGCGTGGACTTAGAATCTTAGCTTTGGCTTATTTGTGTCATTTAAGTAGCTCTAGAAAATAAAGGCTATTTTAGTTGTCTGGCATCAGCTTCCATGGTGATGATGGCGGGAAGACAGTGGTCTAGTCTGAGAGAACCTAATAAAGAGGGTGCTTACAGTAGGGACTCTAAATGGTTGGCTTGTATCTGAGAGTCCATTACTGTATGAAGGTACCTACCAGTTCTAGGAGGAGTGTTCCTTCAATCTCAGAAAAGCCCCAAGTATCTCAACTTCAGAATAAAACACGCTGACAATCAGAGCCAACAGTCAAGTATGTTACTGAGGAAGCCTTCCAGTGGATGGAAGCCTCGGCTACTGTAGTCTGGAGGTAGACTCAACAAGAGCTGAAGACTTTCAATGTGCTGATCTCCTAAGCCCAGGACAGATCATAATAAAATGTGAATTACTGTGGGTAGGGTCTTGAACAGTAATAGATCGTGAGAGCACCTTATGATGCTAGTCGAATGTATTAAGTGAAAGCCAAGCTTTCCATAATAAGAAAATACCCAAGAGAATCAACTTATACAGAGGAAATGTATAATTTGGCTCATGGTTTCAGAGATTTCAATCTGTGATTGGTTGATACCCATTGCTTTGAGTCTGTAACACATCATGGCAGAGGATGAATGGTGGAATGAGAGAGAGAGAGAGAGAGAGAGCAGGGTTCGATATTCTTTGAGGCCATATCTCAGTGATTTAAAAAGCCTCCTCACTCCCACACCTGGTCCCAACCCTTAAATACTCCATCATCTTCCAAAAACACCAAGTTAAGAACCAAGCACATTATAGCACATGGGCCTTTGGGGAACGGTCAAGCCCTAAACCATAGTGTTATGTTCAAGGGAGTGACAACATTGGAGAAATAACTTACATGTGCTAATACTTAAAACATTTTAAATTTGAATATACATGACTAATACCACGCATATAAGACAGTTTTCCAGCCAACATCCTTGTAACAGCTTAATTATGACATTTCTAGAGTGCTTTAAGCACATAGATAGTCCTATAAGTCGTAACTTCTATTTGAAGCAAATTGCCCTCATCAGTTGCTATGTAAATAAAGATGTGCATCTTAGTGAGGAGCCATTAAATTTAAGAACATAGAGACTGACAACACTAAAATTATGAAGCAGCACCTGATGGGACTCCTTCCTAGAGGGCATCGTGGAATTGTGTTTGCAGGTGGCTAGAGGATACTGAAGTGTCCTTGAAAGAATTTTAGGCTTCAAAGTTTCATGTCTTGGTTTACAGAGAGGTTGGTGAGGTTAGCTCTGTACCCAGTGTGTGTGTGTGTGTGTGTGTGTGTGTGTGTGTGTGTGTGTGTGTGTGTTTCTTATATTTTATGGTTGTGAGCCTAGCATTTAACGGCTGAGCCATCTCTCCAGCCCTGTGTGTGTGTTTCTTATACTAAAGAGTGTCCACAAGCCCCTGTATCAGTCACTTTTCAGTTGCTGTGACCAAAGAAACTTATAGAAAGAAGAGTTTACTTTAGCTTACAGTGCCAGAGGGAGAGAATTCATAATGGTGGGAAGGTATGGGGGCAGGCGGCCAGAGCAGGAAGCTGAGAGATCCCATCTTCCAGGGCATGCAGAAAGCAGACAGACTGAACTGGAAGTGAGTAGAGGCCATAAATTCCCAAAGCCCACTCCCAGTGATTCATACCCTCCAGCAAGACTCCACCTCCTAAGGATTCCACAACCTTCCCAAAGAGTACCACCAGGCTGGGACAAAGCATTTAAGCATATGAGCCTAGTCCACAGCCCTTTTGCCAGTCTTCTTTGAAGCTAATCTGCAGACATCCCAGGGGCCAACTTCAGAAATAAACAAACTCTGTTTTCCACCTAGGAAAAAAAGACCATTTTCTGGAGCTAATGATTATGGGGCAATGCTTATGAAACAGCAAATCTTCTGAAGATGCCCTAGTCAGCTTCTCTGTAACTGATAAACACCACAATCAAAAGCAATTTGGAGAGAAGAGACTTTATTTCATCTTACAGTCACTCACTGAGGGAAGCTGGGGCATGAACTCCAGCAGAGCAAGAACTTGAAACAGAAACCATAGAGGGATGCTACCTACTAACTTGCTCTCAGGCTCATGTTCAGATATGTTTCTTATACTGCCCTGTCCTACCTGCCCAGAGATGCCACCACCCATGGTGATCTGGGCCCTCCCACATCAATTAGGATCAAGAGAATGCTCCACAGACATGTTCACAAGCCAATCTGAGTCATGAAACCTCCTAAATTGAGACCCTCTCAGATAACTCAAGACTGGGTCAAGTTGGCTGCTGAAGCTAACTAGAAATGAAGCTCTTCACTCAGGGTGTGTTATGACCCTCAAAAGCCTTTCCAATGTGACTGACTCGGCATCTCATGGGGCCAGCCTCCATTGTGGGAGGACCCTAGTGGAAACACCCAATTTTGTCATTAACTGCATTAAAAAACAACCAGACTGAAGAGATCCCTGGGAACCCCCTCCTCCCAAACAACCCAGACTGGGGCCAAGATTATAGGTTGCTCTGTTGCTGATGAAGGCAACACTTGAATAACTCATTGACTATGGAGAAGTCAAGCTAGGGCTTACACAGAACCTTTACCTATACTGGTAGCAAGCATCTTTGGCACAGGAAGGTACACTACCAAAGGACAAATTCTACCAAAGAATAAACACTTAACTCAGCTACAAACTAAGATCTACAATAGTGTCTTATCTGCAAAATGTGTAAGTTCAATAGTAGCACAAAGGTTATGGAAGTAACCAACCAATACTTGATTTGACTTATAAGATGGAACCCTTATCTGATACAGATTGGATGTCCATGAACCTGAGACCCAGAAACCTAAAGAACATAATAAAATGACTTCTAATGACATTCTGCTAGACATAGATCAGTTCCTTGCCCAATTATCATTGGAAAAGCTTCCTTCTGCAGCAGATGAGAACAAATACAGAAACACCCCCCCTCCACTCCCCAGTCAGACAATATGTAGACAGTGAGTGACCTTGGAACACTCAGTTCTAAATGGGATACTCTATCAAATCTCTCCCCTCAGGGCTGAGGGAACTTTACACAAGAGGAAGCAGAAAGAGTATGAGAACAAGAGGGATGGAAACCAAGGAAACAAGGCCCTCTAAATCAACATGATCAAGGCTCAAGTGACTCATAGAACCTGTGGGTTCAGAGGGCCTGCATGAATCCCTAAAAGCTGGAGACCTAGAGCTTAAAGAAGGGAACACATGCCCCAGTCCATATCCCAGATGCAATTTGCAATTGGTAACCACTTTCATATGAAAATTTAGTTTCCTCTAAGGGTTTCACTGGGGAAGCAAACTACTCTTAAGGGTTGGCTGCATGCCCAGCAGTAGATGGCCAACAGAAAACAAACTCAACGGCCCTTTTGGAAGTTTCTTGTCTCATCCTTTCCTTTCAGGGCTTTAAAATTTTTAATTTATTTACTTATTTAGTCCTGTCCTCTCTTCTTTTCATTCTATATGTTCTCTACATACATATTATGGCTTTCCAGTTAGTATTTTTATGGGACTCCCAAGTGTGTGAACAAGTGAGTCTCTGCAACTCTATCATTTCTTGTGCCTTCTCTTGGGCTTCTTTCCTTCTGTTGGTTGTATTTTGTCCTATTCCAGTGAGTTCATTTTTGTTCTGTCTTATTATATTTTATTTTATTATTATCCCTTAGAAGGGATATTGTTTCCCAATGAGACACAGAAAGGGGGTGAATCTGGATGGGAGGAGAGGTAGAGAGGAACTGGGAGAAGAGGGGGAGACTGTAATCAGGATACATTTTATGAAAAAATATTTTCAATAAAAGGAAAAAAAATAAAGCAACCAGAAAACAAAACAAACCCAACAAAATCCCCCCAACTCTCATCATTTTAGGAAACGTAACTTTAACTGTCACAAACCAGAGACTGAAGCCAAGGTTCAAATCCTGAGAGTCTACCATTAGCATATTAGGGAGTGGTTATTCACATCTCTTCAAAAGAAAACCTCAAATTATCATGAAGGAAAGCTGTTTGGAGGTATAGAAAGGAAGCCTTGTCCAGTAGACAGCCTCAAACTCCTCTCTCTTTTGACAGTCACCCTGTCTGCACACTACCAGGTGCTCACTATGGGTAGAAGAAGTGAATACACAGGAGAGAGAAAACCACCATGTCAGAGGAGTTACACACTCAACCAAGGAGACCTAGGATGACTGACATTTACTTTAACACCCAATACTGGGCTGCAATCTTAGAGGCAGAATCTACACCACCAATTAAGTTAACAGCAGTGGCCAATGAGTCTGACTCAGTCTGCTCTGCAACCAACAGTTACCACTCCCCACTACACACTCAACATCCTGCCAAGAGAATAGTCTTCCTGTTGATTCAATTAAGCTGTTCAGAAATTGCTGTCTTGTTAGATGGAGCCAGCTTCTTCTCTGGAAAGCTTGTTGACCAGGATTCAAGACATTCTTTATTGTGCCATAGACTAGGGTTTCAGTTGGAGCCACAGGAAGTAGTCTGATGACTGCTTTCTCATCTCTTAAGTTAGGACTGCAGCATTTGCTACCTGTACAGATAGTAGGAAAATGTTCTTTCATGCTATTATGGCTGTTCATTATGAGTGCGGCACAGGCTAAATTGCAACTTTCCAAACGCTAATTTTTGTCTATTAAATGCACATGGGAATATATCTAAAAGACTCATTTAAATTCTCAATAGCACCATGAAAGAGAGAGAGAGAGAGAGAGAGAGAGAGAGAGAGAGAGAGAGAGAGAGAGATGCAAACAGAAACCAGTGATTGTACAGTGAGTAAATGTGTGGTGAACCCCTAGTTCTCAATGATCACCCTCAAAACACTCGAAGGTGAATGAATAAATATGAAGTCTTAACTGTCGTGTTTTTTTAGGCTTAGTTACACAAAGCATTGAGATTGTTATTTACTTACTTATCGTTCTGGTTAGGTGTTTTGTTGTTGCTGTTTGGTTGGTCAGTTGGGAGTATTTTTTTGTTTTTGCTGTTGTTGTTTGTCAACTTGATACACCTTAGGGTCATTTGGGAAGAGGAAAACTCAATTAAGAAAATGCACTGTCAGACTGGCCAGTAGGCAGGTCTGTAGGGTACTTTCTGGATTTAGAATTGATGTGGAAGGGCTTACTCACTGTAGGCAGTGCCATTTCTAGGTAGGAGGTTCTGGATGGTATAAGAAAGTAAGCTGAGCAAGCCATGGAGAGCAAGCCAGTAAGCAGCACCCTTCCATGGCCTCTGTGTCAGTTCCTGCCTCCAGTTTCCTCCTGCCCTGACTTCCCTTCATCTTAGACAATAATCATAAGATGAAATACACATTTTCTCTCCCAGTTGCTTTTGATCATGGCCTTTATCTTGGCAATAGAAACCATAACTAAGACATTTATATACATACATATCTCTAAGGCAGGGAGCAGTTTCAGATACTAGTAATAAAAGCTGGTGTATAATAATTTTCCAGACTATTCACAAAAAGAGGACTATTAAGCCAGGAAGTTCTGCGAAGGACCAACAAGATGGCTTAGTGGGTAAAAGCACATGCTATTAAATCTGGGAACCAGAGTTTGCAGTTAGAAGAGAGAACCCGCTCCTGCAAGTGGTCCTCAGTCTCTCCCTCCCCCCAAGTACACTGCGGCACTGATGTGCTCATGCACATTCCCATGCACGATAAATAAAGACATTCAAAAAATCCAAGAGAGAAGCTGTGCCCTTTTTAGCCATTCTTCAGTGTTCCTCTGTGGCAGAGCTGAGTGAGTTCATGGAAGCTTTAACCCCTACACCTCACTTTCCTTGTTTGCGAAACGTGAACACTAATCGTACCTATCTCGTTGGAATTAAGAGGCTAATGCTAACTTCAGTAGCACATATACTAAAATTAGAACCTAGTGGCTAATGCAAGCCAAAGGCTCTAAAGTGCTGAGAGCAATGCCTGGCATATAATGAACTCATCTGGTTTTTTTGTTTGTTTGTTTTTAAATGATAACAACAAAATAGCTGTAGAGGTAGTGGCTCAGTTGAAAAAATGCTTGCTGAGTTTGATCCACAGAACCCAAATTTTAAAAAGCCCTGAAGCTCATGTTTGTGATCCCAGCAGTTCTGGGGAAGGCTGAAGTATGTGGAAATAGACAAACAGGCAAACAATGATGGACAGTGTCTGAGGAATGATATCTTTCATATAACACAGGAACACACACACACACACACACACACACACACACACACACACACGGGCCTTTGAAGAACTAGCAGTCTGTGGTTCATTTTGATCATAACCCTCAGGGGTCAGAATGGGAACTATTGACCTCCTGTTCTCATCTAAGAAAATGGCTGTTAAAAGCATTGGTGTTAGACAATCAATCCCTCCCTTTATGTCAATGAAATAAATATATGTGCAAGTCCCTTCTGTTATTATGATGCCAATGTCCAACTATCTTCGACCTACGGCAAAGGGGGAAAGATCTAAGTGGTTCAATGAAACATTAGCGGATGGAGAAGAACAATGTTCTTCCGGAAGTAAAACAGTTTCAGTTTCACTTGGCTCAGAACAAATTCTCTGAGATGTTTCGGACACATAGTGACACAGGGAGAGCTATGAGAACTTACCTGTGAGTTACCGCCAAGCTTATAATAATGGAAAAATCACTACTCTAGATATTTAGCCACAACATTACCTGGAGTTTCACACAAAATATGATTTTTTTTCTTACCATTATTTTGTAGGCTTAAGGATGTCAACCTACCTTGGCAGGACAGGCACAAACTTTAAAAGCTCACCAAGTTTAGGTTAAAAAAAAGTACTGTGTCTCCTAAACCCTAACCAGTTAGAATTCTATACTGATCAGTGGGCCAGGCACCCTGCACACATTACCTCCTTAAATGCCCTGGGATGTAGGATCCCTGCCTCTGAGGCATTGGTAACTCAGAGAGGGGGACAAACAGGTGTCCATGACATCATGTGATATACTGGACATGACATGAATTTTAATGGCAATCACTAGCGCCAAATCTGTACGAGGGGATCTGCGCACATATGGACCTCATCTCAGATAACCTAAGCTCACTCCATCGGCTGGGAGAGAGAACAACTATGTAACAGCTTCACAGGGCATGTGAGCCTAGGTCTCCCTGCCTGAGTCCCATGGAATCCCTAAGACATATATTGAATCTCTCTTCCTTGGTACATGTATGCTTATTTTCCATTGCCAGTTTCCTCATTTTTGCTTTTGTTGTTTTAAGATATAGCCTGGATATGTAGCCCAGGTTAACCTCAAACTCATGATCTACCTCCGACTCCCAAATGCTGAGATTAGAGGTATGGGCCACCACATTCAGTTCGACCAGCCTCTCCATCTTCTTCATGCTTCAGTCTCAGTCTTGCTGTGGTTTCTACCCATCCCTGCCATCCCATGGTGACTGCTGAAAAGCCGGCAGAGATGGTAATGAGTGGAGGAATAGGTGGGATTTGATCTAGGAATGAGCAAGGGATTGAGTGGAGGGTCTACCAAAGCTCTAAATGGATTCATTGCCGTAGAAACCTTCCTCATTCTCTAAGGAGAAGGCAGCAGAGTAGCTCTCATCCATCAGTTCAACAGTAACATGCTGCTAATCTTTACCAGCTGTGCGACTGGGCCTCCACTCCTACAGATGTGGACACCAATGCAGAATGAAACACTGAGGAGGTTTTCAAGGGTCACACGCAGCACAGCAGGGATTAAAAGTCACAGGCTTGGAATGTCTCAAGGATTGCCTAGACTGCCATTCAAGTCTCCTGCATAGGCATGAAAGGAGGGCTAGCTGTCTCTTTTGACACATCTGTCACGTGCTTCTGGCTCACCATGCTGAGGCCACATTGTACAGCGTTTGAACTGTGCACTCGCCCCCATGGAACACGGCGGAAACCATCACATGGAGGAAGCAAACTCCAGAAGCTGACTCCAAGATCAAGGCAGACACAGCAGGCTGACTGGGTGGGTGTTCTGAGCTTTGCTTATATTGCAAAGCATGCGTAGAGCCACTCAGTAGAGGGTGAGCCCACAGGTAGGGATCCAGCTCAGTGCCCCCGCCTCCTCTCTAAGCCTGCTTCCACACTCTGCTGGTAGGAATGGAACTGCGCCCACTTGCTGGAGGCCAGCGCTTTGACATTTCAAAACCAACTCCTCTTCAGTATGACTAAACCAAGATATATATATGTGAAAGTAAAGTGATTGCCATATCTTTGGAAAGCCCACACTTCTGAGAAAATGGTAAATAGGCCTCCTTTCTCCTTTAGCCAAGGATGTGGGGAGGTAGGCAACATCACAAATTCTAACTTTTGTTTGCCCTTCCACAAAGCAAGTGGGAATGGTCATGGGTTTTGGTTTACATCTTGCCCTAAGTTAGTATTTCCTCTATGTAGATTTATGCAGAACTTTCTAGAACTCTCACACTTAGTGGGTACTACCCAGTAGTCAAGCTCCCCCATCCTTTGTGTGGACAGTTTGACCTGGAGTAGTCATAGCTCCCTTGACGACCAAATTGAAGGCATGAAGGATCCAGGAATCCCTCCTGCACCCTAGCGGTCTGGAAACCCGTTCACTTCCTGTTACTAAAAGGAAGTGCTGAAATATGAAAATCTCAGAACAGACACAGTCATCTTGATTTCATATTCCATCTTACTTTTAACAGTCATGTGAATGTCTGGATTCACCTTCATGGAATACTTAATTTTTACAAACCCTGAGCCCATTTATACTGTCTCATGTGAAGTAGCAGGAACGTTTCGGTGAACCCTTAATGAGACTGCTTACTTTTAGAAGGAAGGGGTCATCGGCAGAGCAGATGCTCGGTGGATTCTTACCCTGTGGGCCATGAACTCGTCAGAGGACAAAAATACCAAGCCACAATATTATGATAATTGTGGTTTAAGAAACAAGAGTGTCTGGTGGTAACTTTTTGCAGTTATACAACATCACCAAAGACTGTAAATCTGGCAATGAACTTGAGAGACAACATTCACTCTTAGACCAGGAATCAGAAGTTTCTGGGAATCAAACAGGTCTAAAGTTTGGTTGGTTGGTTGGTTGGTTGGTAGGTTGGTTGGTTGGTTGGTTGGTTGGTTGGTTTAACCAAAGGATCATAAACCTAGCAAACAGATTTGAGAAGCCATCTTTTATGTAAGGCTTAAGTCAGAATCCCCAGTAATAAGACTCTATAATTTGCATTAATTTTTCCTAATAGAGGGTCTCCCTATGAAGTCTAAAGTGGACTCAAGACACCTTTCAAAAATCCAATGCTATGCTAAATGTGTAACGAAAGTGTAAATGAAGCTGTCCAGGAAGATAGCTGGGAAGGTGCTACGTCATCACAGCATTTAAAATGCTTCAAATGTGCTGATCATGTCAATCTTTGGTTAAGGCAGTTCACAGAGATATTGTTTCCCTTTGTATTCTTTGAAAGTTGCACACACAGTTTCAAGAGTTTTCTGGGATCTCAGATCAACCACCAGCCCTCCTCTGATCCACCCCTTTCTGTTTATAGCTTCTAAAATGGACCTCTTGCCCACTCTAGAAGACTTCTATACCTTTCTACATAAGCCAAAGGGAGAGCAGAAAATTATTTCATAGGTAATCCCCTGTCTAAAACCAACCCAAACCCCCATACCCTAGACCATCATTATTCCCATTTTACAAATGAGAAAAATTGTAGCCCCAGAGCTTAAGTGAATTGTTTGTGATTACCCAGCATATATATAGAGGTGTATGTGTGTGTGTATGTATGTATGTATGTATGTATGTACGTATGTATGTATGTGTATGTACAAATATATATGTATATGTGTGTGTGTATGTGTGTGTGTGTACATATATATGTATATTGTGCTGGATAATTTTATGTTAACTCGGCACAAGCTAGAGTCATGTGAGAGGAGGGAGTCCAACTTAAAAAAAAATGCCTTCATAAGATCAATCTGTAGGCAAGCCTCTAAGGAATTTTCCTAATTAGTGATTGATGTGGGAAGGCCCAGCCCACTGTGTGTGGTGCCAGCCCTGCATGGTATAAGAAAGTAGGTTGAGCAACTGACAGGAAACAAACCAGTAAGCAGCACCCTCCATGGCCTCTGCATCAGCTCCTGCCTCCAGGTTCCTGACTGTTTGAGTTCCTGCCCTGACTTCCTTTGAGGATGAACAGTGATATGGAAGTGTAAGCCAAACAAACCCTTTCCTTCCCAAGTTGCTTTGGTCTTGGTGTTTTATTGCAGTGATAGAAACCCTAACTAAGACATGTAGGTACCATGATAGTGGGGTGTTACTGTGACAGAAAGGACCATGTTATTTTGGGGGAGGACTATAAAATGACTTTGAAACTTTGGGCTAGAAAAGCCACTGACTGTTAAGAGCTCAGTTATTTGTTCCATAGGGGCTTGGAAGACAAGAATGTTGAGATCCTCCAGTGGCAGCTTGGACCATGGACACCAACATGATTTCTGACTGCAGCACAGATAACAGACATCAACATGGCCTCTGGAGACAGCACAGACTGCAGACATCAACATTGGAGACCATGTGGAGGTCCAGGGTCCATGCTGCCAATGGCTGCTATGGGCAAGGAAGCTTCTTTTTCAATGGCATTTATGACTACAGATTCATAGCTTAGAATGATGGACATTGAAGGCTTCTGTGAAAAGCCCCCAATCCCCTCCCCACAAAAAAGAAACAGTCCAGACAGGAAGCTATGGAAGAGAATCCTTTAAACCTGAGATAAAGATACTGAAGTACAGCTATTCACAGTTGATGCCTTCTGGAAGGGGGTGGAAGTTCAGGGGGGAGACTCAGTTTTATATTAGGGGCAGGCCACTGAGTGTTTGACCGTGTTCCAATAAGTATATGGTCAACTCAAATTGGACTCGGTGTTTTGTTTTGTTTGGGGGGCAAAGGAGGGAGGAATGGGAGGCAAGTATGATCAGTTGCATTGTATAAAATTGCTAAATAATTAAAAATATCATGTTGGGAGGTGGAAGAGTGTTGAGAGCAGAGCAGATGACAGAGGCCTGACTTGTGAAGCCTTAGAGGGAAGCAAAGTCCCTGTCAGGTTTTTGGTGTGAAGAATCTGTGGTTCTGGTTAGCTAGGGCTGAAGAATCAGATGTGATTAACAAAAGACCAGAAACACTAAAGTAAAACCTTTGCTTGGCTGGGACAGCTGATGCTGGTCAGTTGGGGTTGAAGAATCAGCTGTGATTTAAAAAGAGACCAGCATCATTGAGGTGAAATCTTGTGGGAAGTGTTTCCAGAGAGTCAGCACATAGTAGTGTTGCAGAGGCAGCCAAGGTTATACCTCCTACTGGCAGCTGAACTTGGTAGTGTGAGAGTCACCCAGATGGTTTTGAAGGCGTGAAGGGGTGAAGGGAGAGCAACTGAGGCTTGGCGCTGTGAGTGCTCTGGAGAGGTCATTGGTGAAGTACAGCTTTAGTGGCAGTTGAAGCCCCGGGATCAAAGGGGTCACGGAGAGCGGTTGAGACTTGGTACCATGAAGAAAGCCTAGGAGAGGCTATTGGTGAAAGTGCAGCCTAGCTGTTGCAGAAGAGCCCAGCATTTTGGAAATGCCATTACCATGGGATGACAACCAAGAACAGCAGCAGCAGTGGAATGTAGCCAACCCAGAGCCTAGAAGACAAGCTATGTGTGCTGAAGAGGGCAGAGACAGAGAAATGACCCAAGCTACTTAGAAGAACCCAGAAGACTGTGAATCCTGGTGAGTGAATCCCAGATATTGGACATTGAGTTATTTATACTGTAGGAATTTGGTTTTGCTTTGACTTGATTGGGATTGTGCCCTGGTTCTTCCCTTTTGAAGTAAGAAAGTATTTAATTTTGATTTTACAGGAGCCCACAGATGAGAGAATTTGAATTTAAATGACTTTGGATTTTAAAAGAGATTGGCTATTTTAAAGAGACTGAACTTTTAATGTGTTTGATTTTGTAAAGATTGTGGGATTTCTTAAAGTTATTTATATTTTTAATGTAAGACCTTGTGGATGAATGAAAAAGGAAAGGTTGTGGCTTAAAAGTGATATGTTTGTGTGTCAAGTTAACAGGGGTCAGTTGTACTTGAGAGTTTTATGTAAACCTGACACATGCTCGAGTCATCTTCGAGGAGGGAGCCTCAGTTAAGAAAATGTCTCCATAAGATGGACCTGTAGGCAAGGCTGTAAGGCATTTTCTTAATTAGTGGCTGATGGGGGAAGGGCCCAGTCCATTGTGGGTCATGCCATCACTGGGCTAGTGATCTTGAGCTGTAAGAAAGCAGGCTGAGCAAGCCATGAGGAGCAAGCCATGAGGAGCAAGCCAGTAAGCAGCATCCCTCCCTGGCCTCTGCATCAGCTCCTGCCTCCAGGTTCCTCACTGTTTGGGTTAGTGTCCTGACTTCCTTGGATGATAATATGGAAGTGTAAGCCTAATCAAGCCTTCCCTTCCCAAGTTGCTAAACCCTAAGGTGTGTGTGTGTGTGTGTGTGTATCTTAGAGCAAAACCAATATGGCTTAACTACTGTGGTAGGATGATCCATGTGTGTTTGGACACATCCTAAGCATCACTAAAAAATAGATTAAATTTGTGTCTACCACCACGGACTACCATCTATTACCTTAAATAATTGTCAGCCAGGTGGTGGTGATGCATGCCTTTAATCCCAGCACCCAGGAGACCAAGGCAAGTGGATCTCTGAGTTTGAGGTCAGCCTGGTGTACAGAGTAAGTTCCAGGACAGCCAGGACTACACAGAGAAACAGTGTCTCAATAAACAAATAAACAAATAAACAAGCAAAATTGCCCAATTAAATCAGTCATTCTTCATCCTCCAATAAAGAGCCAGTGAGAACCTTTTAGATTTGAGATTCTGAACTGGATGCTGAGGAAATTGTTAGGAAGCAAAGCAGACCTGGCCTTAGTTCTCGGAGAGTAGGAGAGATGGATATTGTCCCAGTAATCATACAAATAATTCCTGAATCACAATTTGAATGCACTGTTAAAAGAAAAGGCTAGGGAGCAGGAGGGATGTGAGCCTAAGAGAAGAGGTTCATCCCTTCTGGAGAAGGGCTGTAAAGCCGAGGGAGACAGCCTTCAACAGCAGGGTGAACACATCTGACTCCTGAACGTTTGTAACTGGGTGAGAGCTCTGTCCTCCTACCCAAGCCTAATGCAGCTGTCTTCTGCTCTCACTTTTAAGAATGGCGAAATGGAGCTGCTACCTAGAGATGCTTGTCTAAAAATTCAGACAAAAGCCAACCGCTTCTGGAGTTGCTCCAGGTACTGGGTTTCTTTCCTTTCCTTCATCTGACATCTTCTGTCCCTGCCATTTATCAAGCACTGTTCGCTGGCCAATTACACCCCTTAGCAGGACTTTTGTAGTCATCTCCCTGCTTTTAGGATTGGCGAATAACTGTCCCACTGCTGTCACCCACTCTCAGCAAAACATGGAACCACCCAAGCAGTTTTTAGCCTTCCTTTGATAGCCCCTGCCTATCTCTTAGATTGGTTAGGTCCCTTCAACACAGGACCTCAGCATCTCTCCTGTACTGCCTTCAATGTGCCCCGCTGACACTATTACCCCTGTGTTGGCTGCCTATAGAGAGTCAGACAGGCAAGGACTTGGGGAAATACATACAGTGCAGTAAGACATTTAGTTGTGTATCACAAGATTTAGGGGCAAATATAATGGAGACAGTAGAGGAGGTTAGCTGTATTTTAGTAGTGATTGAAAATTTCAAAGAGTGAACAAAAAGTTAAAACCCAACAGGACTTAATTAAGGGGTGTGAACAAGAAGCCAGTGCTGGTTGTACTGATAATAAACAATCTCATGGTGTTTCAACATGATTACAGAAAAATTAGGTTCATGGCTATCTCCAAATCCTTATAACAAGATGTAATATACATATGCATAATACACACATACATATGTGTATTACATATTGTTATACATTATATATAGTTTTTGTACATATGTGTATATACATATATTATACACTATATATACAGAAAACTTTTCTCTGTGTGTGTGTGTGTGTGTGTGTGTGTGCACATGCACACATGTATGTAAAGAGAGTTGATTTTTTTCTATTCTCATTGGTTCTGGGGATCAAGCTCAAGTTAGCAGGCTTGAACAGCAAGACCTTTTGCACACTAAGCCATCTTACCAGTTCCAAATTCATTTTACTGATAAGTAAAATTTAAACTTTTCTTAAGGTCTCAAGCCCAGAATATATAGCATTAAACATTAAAACCTGAAAATGAAGACTGGAGAGATGGTTAAGAACACTGGCTGCTTGCTCTCCCAGAAGACCTGGGTTCATGTTCCAGCACCCATATGGCAGCTCACAACTGTTTATAACTCCAGTTCTAGGTGATCCAGTACTTTCACAAAGACATACATGCAAGCAATAAACATAAAATAAACATTTTAAAGCCTGAAAAAATGAGTAAAAACAAAATCGTAAGATTTTAAACTAAATTTATAAATAATATATATATCTGCTATATCAAATATTTTGAATATTTAGAAGGAATGGGCATATCCCAGTATATATTTAAAGAATCAATCCAGTTTCACAATTCAATTTAGATGTAACTTAGTTTGATTTGTGGTTATAAATTGAAGCTATGAGACAATATAACTACACTTATAAACAGTATAGACATTTACTTTTTATGGTATTAACAAATGTTTGCAGGGGAGCACTCATGCCACAGTGAACATGTAGAAAGTGGTGGGCCACTTCTAGGAGTCGGTTTTCTCTTCATACTAGGTGGGTCTTGTGTTTCACTCTGTATTAGGCTCTGTGGCAAGTCCCTTGACCCGCTTAGCACTCTCACTGAACCAGTTTGAGATCCACCAATGTGGAAGTGCCTTCTTTATTAAATTTAAGGAGAGATATAGGCACTTGGGAACGTTTTCTTTATCAGACGATTTACAACTTTTAAAAGAAATTTAGTATATCACTATAAGTACCTTTAAATAATTAAGGCATTTTAATTCAGAATTGAAAAAAGTCTTGAATGAAGTTGTAAAAATCTATACAGTGTACAAATAGAATAACAAGATGTGTAGGTTAAACCTAAAGGCTTGAGGGAAAACTATGCTGTGAATTTTGTAAAATGTTTCAATTTTGATAGACCAAGAATTTGTTTCTAAGACCTTTAAGTCTCTACAAAAGCCAGAGGAAAAAAACATCTCATTGAGAATCATTTTTGAGTGATTTGTCAATCTTCTTTATTCTATGAGTACTGTGGGACGTCAAGGGTCAAGTCTCACCAAAGTGCTACTTTCTTTTTTTTTTTTTTATTAAAAGATGTTTCCATCAACCATTTTACATCTTTCTTCTGCCAAGTGACTTCCTGCTTTGCTCTGAATTTATGAAAAGCAGAATTAAATAGTGGGGTACTGTCACTTGTTTTTTGTATTTGAGAAAGCTGCAGGGCACAGGTAGCCTGGAACCTAGCTTCTTAAAGACGTTGACTCAGAATCTTCATAGGAGGAATCTCACAAGGTCCACACCTAGACAAAGAGCTACAGCCAATTAATAGCTGCTAATAGAGAGAGTCAATCTTTTCAGGGACAAATCTCTAGATAGGTTACCAAGTTCCAAGTGGTCAGCTTGTTAGCCCTAAACACGTGTGCATATGAGCAAGACTAAATGGACTCATCAGGGTGTGTGTGTGTGTGTGTGTGTGTGTGTGTGTGTGTGTGTGTAAAACAATAGTAATTGAATTTGAGAGGTAGGGGACACAAAGAATTAGAGAAAAGAAAGAGATAAAAGTGATACAACTATGATACTCATATATAAAATTCTAAAAACACTCAATTAAAAAGTAAGCATCAATAAATTTAAAAAGGCAAAAAAAAAAAAGTAACCAAAATCAGAAAGAAAGAAAGAAGGAGGAAGGAAGGAAGACCTGTCTCGGAACTTGTGGGAAACATTTTCAAATCAAGTCACCTTGAGCACAGTTCTTAGCTCTTGAGTCAATCGTCTGAAAACAAGCAGGCTCTGAAGCCTGCTGTGGACATAGCAACCCTGAGCGTATTTTTGTCCATTTCATTAGTTTAGCACCCTACACTGGAGGGCCCAAATAACTGCGCTTATTTTCTATTTTAATGATATGCCCTACAGAACTTGCAATTTTCTCAAATCACAAATAATCTAGTCTTAATAAGTCAGGCAGGTCACTTAACAAGAAAACTCGACTAAGAAGAACCTTTAATTAACATACAATTACACACAATTTTCAGGGTCGGGGGCCTGGAGTTCAGGCTTGCTTATCAGGCATGAGGCTCTGTGCAAAAGATGAATTAAATAAAGTAAAACCAAATTCAAATTAAAATAAGCAGAATAAGGCTTCATCATGACTCTTCATGGGTTTGGCCTCTGCTTTCTTGTCCAGTCTCCTTTGCTGGTAATCAAAGCTCCATCTTTACAAGGTTTGGGGTTAGTTGGGCCTCACAAATAAAGTGTGCACTGAGCCAGACCCTGTGGACATCAGACTGACTGCTTTGGTCCAGGTAATGCTAAAACAACTGGCAGAAAGACAGCAGCCAGCACTGGGCATGGGACAAGGTCAGTGGTGACTGGCGAGGCGTGGTTTGAGCAAGCTCTTCTAGCGAGAGCATACACAGCCCATGCAGGGCTTTGTGGGCCGGATGTGTGCAGGGGGCCCCTAGGCAGCTGCTCCCTCGGTGCCAGAGCAAGTGGGACAGCTGCAGTGGACAAGTCAAAGAGTCACCTCAAAGGGACACTGTGCCCAACTTCAAACATGCAGTCTCACGCAGACAGCTGAAGAACAGCAGCAGTGGCTGGCGGCAGTGGCGAGGACGACAAATGGACCCCCAGTACCCTGGCAGGGAGGGTGGGGTGACTCTATTGTGCAGAGTCACACAAAGCTTTGCTAGGCAGCTGCGCTCACCCGCCAGCTCAAAGATATCTTTACATGTGAATGGACTGGAAGGGGCTCTGGTCACAGGTCACACAAACGTTTCCTTTAGCTCAATCAGAGGAAACCCACAGCTCTGATAGTGTATTAACTAGAGTCTGGAAGAACCATCTAGACAATTTTGCTACGTCCCTCTTCTGCCTGATTTCCAATCAGTGCTGTGCAAATTTGCATCCTGCTCTCTTGTTTTTTGCTGGTGAGGACTGGAGCCAAGACTCCAGCTCTAGAGAAACGGCTCAGTCAATAAAGAGTTTCTCATCCAACCACGTGGTTCTGAGTTCAATCTCCAGCACCCATGTAAAAGCCTATGATCTTATATGAGGAAGACAGGAGATTAGAAGCTCCCTGGAGGCTACAGACCTGTCAGTCTAGCCAAATTGGGAGACCCTTTCTCAAAAATATATTTATCTCAAAAATATATGTTGAAACGTCACAGAGGAAGACATTTGACATCTGTCTCTGGCCTTCATATATACATACATGCACATGTGTACTTACATATGCATACACTGAGAAGGGGAGAGAGAGAGGAAGGGAGAGAGAGAGAAGAGAGAGGAAGGGGGAGAGAGAGGAAGGACGAGAGAAAGGGAGAGAGAGAGAGGAAGGACGAGAGAGGAAGGGAAAGAGGGAGGGACGGAGGGAGGGAGGGACGGAGGGAGGTACAGGGTGGGGGGGAGAGAGAGAGAGAGAGAGAGAGAGAGAGAGAGAGAGAGAGAGAGAGAGAGAGACCCTAGCCCTGTGTCTGTCAGTCTAAGTATACAGAACCAGGCACAAACACTGTTCTCAACCTGTGGGTCAAGACCCCTTTGGCGAACCTCTAGTTCCAAAAAAAAAAACTTCTTACATTAAGATTCATAACAATGGCAAAATTACAGTTATAAAGTAGTAATGAAAATAACTATGGTTAGGGGTCGCCACAACATGAAGAATTGTATTAAAGGGTCACAGCTCTGGGAAGGTGGAGAACCCATGCTCTGTCCAGTCCACTTCCTTTATTGGACTGCAACTGTGTCTTCCCCAAAGCTGTACCCCAGGAGAAATGGACCTTTTTGATAGATGCATACTTGCCACTCTGAACTCTCGTGGGAAGCAGTGAAAGCTTGCAGGAGTAAAGCACACAGGATGCTATCACTCAAAGATCACTTTAATACAACTTACTTGGATACCTCTAAGAAGGTATGCGCCCCAGTTCTCTGTCACTACCCTGTTATCGCTGTAAGCACTCAACACCTGTCACCTGTACCAAACCCATGGATGTGTGGTGCCAGGGTCATTGTAGTTTGAGAGCCTATCAGACAATTTCTCTCAGCCCTTCAGTCTGTGTACTTCCTAGATGCCTCTGAGGATACCTGAAAACAGCTCCAGTTGAAGATACAGGGTTTTTGTTTCTGTTTAGTTTGTCTATATTGTTCTCATTTCATTAGGACCAAGCAGATGAACTCTGTGGCAATATGTCTCAAGTGTGGGAGTCGCACACACACACACACACACACACACACACACACACTACAATCAACTACAGGAAAAGGTTGGGCCAGTTTTCTTTCTATCATAATGCAGTCATTTGGCCAGTCAGCGCTCAGGAGAAGACAATACAAATTAATTTCTTACACAGCTCTGGGCATTTGAAAAGAGGAAAAAACATGTTTGATTTCTTTTTTCAAGAGTCTAAGAAGAAATACACAGGCTAGAAACACTAACCCTGTATGTAGAATTTCTGATATCATCGAGTTCCTTATGTACGGTTTTGTCAGTCATTCTTTGTTTTGAAACTTTGATTTTTTTTTTCCTTTCTACTGTGTGTATTTGAATCCCACCCACCTCCCCTGATCATTCATTATACAGCTACCTGCGAGTCTCAGAAACAACTTATCTCAATGCCAACGCTGGGTTTGCCCTCCTCGGGCTCCTCAGGGCACTTAGAAAGTGAGCAGGAATTTAGGAGTTTATCGTTAGACTCCAGAGACACCAAACTCAGTTTTAGAGGCAGAAGAGCAGAGGTCAAAACAGACTGTTCTGTTTGCTTGCTTACTGATGGTTATGCTAAAGCTAAGTGTAACATTGTTGCCATTTTTAAGTGTACAGCCAAGTATATTCATGACACCCAGCACCATGACTTTCTCTGTCTGGAGAGCTTTCAACATTCTAAATGGAAGCTCTGGGCTTTGCTTGTTTGTGACCCTAGAGAGGTAAGTGTTCCAGCCCCACCCCTAACTAGAAACTAACTATGAAGCTATGTCCTCTCCTAGTCCTTGAGAATCTGTTGATTGTGTCTTTGATTATAACAGGTCAAAGTCTCTCCTTTAAGTTGTTAGACTGAATCTATCCTGGGAGTGTCTTCTTTCTCTCAGTGTAAGGTTTACAAGGTTTATCCATGTCAGAGCTTGTGTCAAGGTTTCCCTCTTTGGGTGGCTAAGTAATGTTCCACAGTGTGGTATGCCACAGTGTTCACCCACTTAACTTGAGTGTGGAGATGTTTCCATTCGTGTTAACCACTTTCCTCCTCGCTGTGACAAAAAGTCCGAAACCGCTTAAGGGAGGAGAGCTTTATTTGCACTTAAGATTTAGGAGATCGATGATCCTCGGTCCGTCACATCACATCAGGGAAGTCATTTTGTCTGGGAACACAGCTCGTTTGGACTTGTTGGAACAGGAAGCAGACAGCATGGGCTGCAAGGGAGGCTCATTCTCCCAGTAACCGGCTTCCTCCAGTTAGGTTAAAGGCAGCCTGTAAAGGCGTCACAATGTCCCAAAGTAGCATCGTGGTCTGGGGACAGGCATGGGAGCCTGCTGGGGGATATTTCACGTGACCTTCTGCTTCTGTGTGAGAGCTGCCAAGGCAGTTGCCTTTTGAGGGAAAACAGCTTAAATCTTACTTGCAACAGAGGTATGCCTTTAGGATGAAGGTTCATGAAAATTTTTAACTAAACTCACAGTGTGTGTACAGTCTTTAGGTATAGGCAAGTAGCTATTCTCTCTCTGGCATTAAATTTCAAGAGCTATTAAAAAATCAGAACATAGAGGAGAACTTATATGAAGAAGCATTAGCTACAATTTCATGTCTATTAGAGGCAGCCAATATCACAACACTCAATATCCAGACATTAGATTAGCCATAGGGCCCCGGGAGTTTTTGCATGATGGGAGACAGGAGGAAACCATTGTTTTAGTACAAATATACAATTTTCTGCATGAATTATGTAATCCGTGCTGCAATACCTCCGAATTTTGCATTTTGTGACAGAAACGGTACCTCGTGGGTGGAGATCTAGTCCTTTTTCTTTTAAACTGTAAGCCCCGAGAAGTCTCATCTGCTCATCAGTGTGAATCACCTGTCAGCTGAAGTCGTCAGATTGTCTTCAAACCACACCACACCTCCAACCCCACTGAGCTGTTCCCTCAATGGAGGACTTTTCTTCTGGAAAGCAGTAATCAGGTAGGTAATGCTAATGTATTCCCAGCTGCCTACTTTGTTTCTCTCTACTTCCTTGCTTCTCAGCTCCTCTGAGTCCGTTCTCTGCCAGCCCTGTACCCTCAGCCAATGGAAAGCAGATTCTCTTACCCACCTGTGAATGGAGACTCTGAACCTCAGGCCCCTTGGGTACAGGGGGCTGTAATCACATTCTGTTGAATATAATGGTATAAGGGTGGTGGCTTCCTAAACATGTACTTTAATTATTTGTCTAGGGACTGGAAGTCAAGGCTGCTTATCTGTGTCCCCTGGTAGCAGGAGCCTGACGTGGTACTGTGAGCCTCTTGACTGGTTTGGCATCGCACCCTGGTGTGTAACGTGGGGTGGTAGGGACTGGAGAAGAATGAGAATGAAGATCCCTATGGTACACTCCTTATTCCTTATTTGGAAGTCACAACAGTCACTAGTCAGAGTTCCCAGACAAAGCTGCCAGGTATCAATATCCTGCCTCTACCCCAGTCCTGTAGGGCCACCATAGTGGCTCATAATACTGCATGCTGGGGGTCCGCTAGACATTTTACCCAATCCCACCAAAATGCCACAGGAATCCAATTCACACCCAGTTTTACTGATGAGGAAACTGAAGCTTGAGAAGGTTGGCCTTCCTGTGATCACCCAGTTCATGAAGGGCGACAGTGAAATCCAAGCTAGCAATGTTTCCGACTTCTCAGGGGTCATTATTAATGGTTCTTTGAGTGTCCTAGGAACTGAACAGCGCTCTGGTGCAGGCCTCTGGGTTTCCTGTGCCTGCCCGGAATCCCTCCACCACTCCTGGGCTGTCACAGCCACAGTGAAGTGACTCTGATCATCTGTCTCTTTTACATCCGACTCACCAGACCTTGGTTCTCCTCCTGTGGAGTTTTATTTTGGTCTTCATGGTTTCCTATGGGTCTGTCAGCTTGCCAGACATCCTACAATGTGAGCCTCAATCTTCTTACAGTGTGTAGAAATCCCCACTGTACCAGCCCTCAGTCTCCCCAGGATCTAGAACTCACTGTTTAAACAAGTGAATCTCCTATTCTAACAGCCAGGTAGTAAACATAAACTACGACTAAGTCAGGTGCCCAGTGAAATGGACTACTTGGGATAAGAAAACTTATTCTCTCCCCTCCTTTCATCTAGTTTTTTTTTTTATTTTAATAGTACAAATTTGGGGAGTAGTGTTACATTTTGATACATGCACATAGTATGAAATGATCAAACCAGAAATGTTTAATATTTTCCTTAAACTTCTCTGCTTTCTTCTTCTTCTTCTTCTTCTTCTTCTTCTTCTTCTTCTTCTTCTTCTTCTTCTTCTTCTTCTTCTTCTTCTTCTTCTTCTTTTTCTTCTTCTTCTTCTTCTTCTTCTTCTTCTTCTTCTTCTTCTTCTTCTTCTTCTCTCTCTCTCTCTCTCTCTCTCTCTCTCTCTTCCTTCTTCTCTTGTTGTTGTTGCTGCTGCTAAGAGTAGATTCCAGGGCCCTTCACATGCTAAGCACATTGCTATACTGACATCTCAGTCTTACTGATTTTCCATGAGTGTATAACATTCCTGTGAGTTCTTTTGAGTGCTGCTAAGGCCTTCTCAGCTCTTGATGAGTTTAACTCAAGGATCTAAGATGCCGAATGATCAATGCCACCCCAACGACCAATGACCAAAGCCACCCCAAACCTGTAGCCTCTGAGTTCATTTTCTCGTACCAAAGAAAGTAAGAAAACATACACAAGTGAATGAGGCAAGTAAAAACACATGCAAATGCACACATACACATATATACATATACATAGACACACATATATGCACATACACATGCTAAATTAATTAAATTTTAAATGAAATAAAGAAAAGTGAGAAAGAATTCCTGGGAGTAGAAAGGGGCTCCAGGAAAGAAATAAGGCTGTGAAACCCTGCCCAGTGGTCTTCTTTGGATCTTACAGAAAGAGCAAGAATTGGATTGAGGTGCTTTGTTGAAAGTGCACATTTTTGAGTGCCCAAGGGCGAAGCCAATGTAAAAACCACACAACTCATCCATTCAGGGGATGGGTCCTGTATACTACCTGACTATCAAGGAATCCACCACGAGCCCTACCATTACTGCACCAGGGGAGCCTAACTCCTGCCTCAGAACATGTACTTATTTATGGGTAATGTGATAATATCCATTCCTGTATAAAACGTACAATGTAAAATGTGTAATGACTGAGTCAAGGTTACATTGTCTTCTTGTTTAAAGCCTTTCAGATTCCCTTTCTCATTACCCCTAGAATGTTCAATGGGGCTCTTATGACCTCTAGAACCCAGCTGTGCAGTGCAGTATGAGAGCTCTCTGCTCCCCTTACACCATGTTTGATGCCTATCCTCTAACTTCTATAGACTCCGCCACATTTTCATTTTCTTTGGTCTACCTACCCTCAAGACTGTGCTACACACTTCGATGACACCAACTGTCTACTGTCACCTCTCACCTCCTGACTTGCCCCATTTCAAAGGTGGAGTCTAGAGCTGAACATTCAGTAGGACGGAAAATCACAAAAGCCTCTCCCACTCCCCAAGCACTGAGTAGTCTAGGCTTAACTATGGAACTATGGAGGAATAGAAAAGTCAACAAGACTTGCTTCATACTCACTCCTTACAGCACAGATGGCAAGAGTGTGTGTTTGTGTGTGTGTGTGTGTGTGTGTGTGTGTGTGTATTCACATATATGTGCATGTGTGTATATTTCTAAAGCAAGGGCAATGGACTGATTATTGTCTGATCTTTGAGTTCCACAAGGAAAAGCAAGTGATTTCTGTCTCTCTTCATGGCCTAAGAAAGGGTTAAGTGTGGGCCTTTGACCTCTTGCTTTGTGGGTGGCCTCAGTGTCCACTGTGACCCAAGATTGGCCGAAGAAAAGGGAATGAATAAGAAGGTAGGGGTTTGTGCTGAACTTAAGCTTGAGCCCCCCCACCCCACCCCCAAAAATGAAGAGAAAAAGAAAGAAAGAAAGAAAGGAGAGCCCTGAAGCACATTTCTTCCTCGGTTAATTAAGCACAGACAGAGAATTTATGGGTCAATGTGTGGAAACCAAGCAGACATTTTCCATTTTTTCTTACCTATGGCCATGGCACCGGAATGCAGTGGGAGCCTAGATGTCCATAAATAGTCTGGCTCCGGCTTAACAGAGACAATTTCTTTCACAGGCACAGAGTTAGCATGTGCTAAAAATGACAATGCCATCCAGCGTCAATCGTTCCAGGGAGACCCTTCATTCCTAGTCACAGCAATGAAGTCGCTGGTGGGTGGTCCCTGCCGCGGGTCGCTCCCATTATCATCTCTTTGTGGCAAGGAGACCCGCTGCACTTTGGAACTCTCCGGCATGTTAAAAGCCTTTCATGCCTTCGAGTGGCTTGACATTCATATTTATATATCTTGCTTGCATGGCAGCCCAACCTCTATTCTTGGGATCCCCATCCTTTGTGTCTTCGAGGTCACACCCCATTTAAGCAAGAATTGTAATATACTCTGAGAACACCAAGCCCGTCATAACTCAGCTCTGTGATCCAGATTGCCCCTGGGGGTTCACACTCTGACTTGTGATTCTCCAAGTCAAAGTGTGGCCTAGAGTAAAAGAATTTTGAGTGAGTTGAAAGAATTTTGAGTTTAACCTTAGAAAGAGGGGTTTCCTGTAGAAATGAAGCAGATTTTATAGCCATTGAAATATATATATATATATGTATAATAAGTAAATATATATATATATATAATTGAAAAGCAAGAGTGGTTTGTCTGTATCAGAAGACTGGGCACCACACCAGACTCCTTACATTTGGTGTGTTTTAGATTCTGCTTAGTTTCAACCCCACACTTTCATCTCACCTGTTCTCTGGCCTCGCTCTTCTGCATTCTGTCCTTATTGCCAGAATGAATTATTAGCAACCATCAGGCCAGCTTTCTCACAGCCTCCACAATAAATAGCAGCATTCACAGAGTAGTCTAGAAGAATCTCCACTGCTTGGTCCCTGCCTTACCCTCCTTCAGATGGGCATACCCACTGTTTTCTGTAACCTGAAAGGGCCTTGCTAGCTCATTTATCACACATCACCTTCTCTTTGTCTTCCAATTCTCTGAGCTTCTATTTCTCCTTGAAATCGGGAGATATGAAAGTTCTTTCCCTCCCAAAGCATTCCTTTAGGAGACCTCTGAGGTTGACTCAGATACCCCTCCTATATCCCAGCATGGTCCTTCCCATACCTCACAACCCATGGGACTTACTGTAAACTTGCTGGCCTGCATTTCCCATTACCCACCAGCCCCTTGAGAGCAGGAATTATCTCTCTTCTTTCTCTGGCTCTCTAGAGATTCCACTGATCTATGGAGAATGAGCAAGAGACTGGTGATCAAATAAATATGAGTAAATCGTACTTGAAGGAATCCTTCCAAGGTGACTGTATATGTCAAGAGTCTCAGCCCATCAGGGTAATGAATAGGTTTTCATCAGCCCTTGGAAGGATATGAAGAGCAGATGACATTCGAGCCAGGGAGCTCCCAGACATGGAATGACCCAGCAGTTGTGAAATGATAGAGAGTGGGCTCATTGCTGTTTCCAATTGCCTATGGCATGGCATGCTGGCCACTGTTTGCCTGGGCACAGGTTAGTTTGTTTGCTTTTATAGTTCATTTAACATTTCCCTTGTACAGAGATGAGTGGTGGCATTAAAATCCTTCCTTCCAAAAGCCACCAAGGGTCCCTAGAAGAATTTTATACCAAACAGTAGAATGAGTCCCAAGGAGGCTCCAGGAGGCAGGAAGATGATGGGTATACTCAGACTGTTATCCTTGAAATAGACCCTCCCAGTGCTCATGGTGATATTTTTATTGGCTGCCTATTAAATATGAAAGCATGACTGGGTGAAATATTCTGACAAGAGAGTGGAGAATGGATGGGTTTCTTGATTCCCAGATGGGCAAGTGTCTGTGTCTTCCCCACACTGCTCCCTGGGGTACTAGGTACAACAGACTGGCAGCCTCTCCCTGGCCTTTGGATGACCTTTAGGGGTTACATGAATGCTTGCAAGATTCTTCTAATGAATTCCCATCATTCAAGCACTTACCGTAGGTGGTCTGGGGAATTTTAAGTAGCATGTGAACTACATAGGCAGACCACCTACTTCCATACATCACATATACCCAGCACTGGTTTCACATTCACACAAGATGGGATAAGGTATAGTTCTTGAGTGGTTGCCAACTGCTGAAGAAGGCTATGGGAACAGTGGAAATGGAAACCCCTTGTGGGGGGGGCCCTCTTAATACTGCAGCCTGACTGTCAAGTGTACCCTAGGTTTGTTCTTTCATAAATGGCTTCATTGAAGACCTTTCCTGAGACACCTTTTGAAAGGTTCAACAGTAGTTTATGAAAAGACATGGTAGGATATTAAAAACCTAAGGATGTAAAATCTTCAGTCTCTTCTGAAGTCCGATTGTCTTCTTGCAGTACTGCAAGCAAGCTCTGACTCACTTCCCCTCGTGGATAGGCTTTCCTCCGTGTGAACCCCTAATGCAGTGAGATTCTTGAGATGCCTTTGCTGTTACCCACCATCCTCTAGTTTGACCTCTAGCTCTTGGACTTTGTTGAAGGTGTTTTAGTCACACAACCCTGACTTTATAGTTCTTAGCATTATCTAAAATGGCCTCCATACTGGCCTGGTCCCTGGAGATTATCACCCAGCACCTCAGATAGTTGTGGTCTATGCCTGTAGGAGTTCCATCATCAGAGTGCTCCCTCAGAACTTATGCCTACACCCCAGGTAGTCCTGGATGCGCCCTCCAAATAAGTGAAGGCAACCCATGACCCCTAGTGTTAGCCAAACAAACGCTTCACTTTGGAATAGGAGTGAGCCAAGTTTAAAGGTTTCATGGGGCTCTCCCCAGACCCATCATGTACTTTGATCAAGGGCAATTCTTGGTGAAACCTTATATCCACAAAACTCAGTCAAAGAGGTTGCCACTCGGCTCCAGACACCTGTTCTGGACAGTTAATCAACATGAACTACGAGGAAGAGAAGTCATGTGTACATTAATAGGTCAATGATCTTTTAATATTTCACCTTGAGTAGCACACTGGCACATATGTAAACACATACACTCATATATGCATATGTATATATGTGTATATACACACACACACACATGTGTGTGTGTGTGTCTACATTTCTCTGAGTATGACTAATACTGGTGTTGATGATTACACGGAAGAAACACATTCATCTTTGATATTGTCCCTTGACTGGTGGAAAGAAATACCATCTTATCTTGAATCCATGGACTTTTACCATTTTATAATGTGATAGAGACAAGGAGCAGATGCAGAAAACAAACAAATGTGACAGCTTCGAGCTTTTCTATGCACCCGAACAGATAAAATAAGCATTGTCAGAGGAAGAGGCTGTGGGCTGAGGTGAAAGCAGGCCACTGCTTGAGCAAGGGAGTCTGTGAAGAGGAGCCGTGTGAGCCGAGGCCTGAAGGAGAGTGGGAGGCACACAGACCCGAGCGAAGGATGCTTCAGACCATCTGGGTAGCAGGTGCGATGGTCTTAAGATGGGAATGAATGTGGCTGAGGACAGAAAGGCTGGAGTACGCAGAGGAGCATTGAAGAGCGGATGACGGGCGCAGGGCAGGGAAGCCATCTTGGATTACTTGAAGTCTAATTCAAAGACCGCAGAGAGCACACTGGGCATGGAGACATAACCTGATTTATGATTCAGGGAAACCTGCCTTGTGCAAGATGAGCAAAGGTGGCATGGTGGAAGCAAGGAGGCAGAAAGGAAGCAAAGGTTTGGATGAGTGGTCCTGATACTCCATGTTACTGGGTCAGGGTCAGGGTGGGGATGTATTTTGAAAGCAGCATCACTAGGATATATTTGTGGGTTGGATGTAGAGTCCAAGGGAAGGAGAAGAATAAGAAGTGACCTCAAGGTTCTTCATGTGAGCAGTTGGGTGGGTGGTTGTGGCATATACTAAGAGGAGAGAAAGCTCAGTTATATTGAGGAAGAAAAAAAAACAAAACGAAGGCTCAGTGTTGACACAGCCAATTGTAAGGAGTCTGTTAGTCATCCGAGAGAGGGTCAGGAGACGGCAGTTGTGTATTGACTTGAGCTCCAGGAGTGTCAGTGCTACATAAACTGATGTGACAGTGAGGGAAGTAAACATGTCCTGAATCTGTGGAGATGGGTGAGAGCCACCTTGGGAAAATGTAGGTGACCAGAAAGTGAAGGACAGAGTCCGCAGTCAAAGGAGCACAGCCTAGAGTGAAGCAGAAGAGCCCAGGCAGTCCAGCCCCCTGGAAGGCCCAGGAGTAAAGGATTCTGAGAGGAGGACATGCCTGTGCCCAGCAATGCTGAGACATCTGGGGGGAGAAGGCAGAGAGCTGATGCAGGACATTGGTATTGGTTACAGGGAGAAGAGCCATGCTGGTTCAGTAAATGAAATGAGGGTTAGGTTAGACTGTTTTTAGGAGAGTCTCTGGGGTTAAGAAATGATGAATAAGACCCTCAACTTGGAGACTTTCCTCCTATGGGAAGCACAAAAAGCGAGGCATGGTCTGTGTGGAGATAGATGCTTGTGAATAATGGCATCTTGGATTTGTCCACAGGAGTTGAGGAAACGTATGTATGAACAAAGGAATTCAGGAACTAGAGGCCAGGGTGTGAGCTGAATCATTGCTGTGGATGATGGAGTGTTCAGGAATAATGGCCATGGGAGGGGAGGTTCAAGAAGGACAGGAGTCAAAGTCTTCCCTGAGTGGTAGAGACGACTGGGGTCTGAGGAGGAGAAGGAGGAAGGGTGAAGGAATGAGCTCATCTGTTTCACGGGATGCACTGGAAGGAGGAACAAGATGTCAGCAGAGAAGCCAGGGTAGCCAGCATGCCTCTGAGGATGTGACACACAGATGTGGAGCTACAGGGAAAGCCGGGTCCTCAGAGCATCATAAACACACCTGAGTAGCAAAGTAAACGTTCCGATAGCAAAAGGGAAGGATGATTGAGTTTTGTCAATAGTTTTGAGGACAGCTGCAGTGGGATACCTGGGCATGCTCAGCTTTTACTCCAGTCAGACAAGGGCTGTTTGTCTGAAGACACAAACCTCCATCCATTCCCCAGACTCAAACTGTTTGTATGCATGCAAAGCGTGTGTGTGTGTGTGTGTGTGTGTGTGTGTGTGTGTGTGTGTGTGTGTGTGTGTGTACTTGCCAGTGTGGGCATGTGCACTCATATGCATGTGGCGACCAAAGCTCAAACACAGTTAGTTGACTTCCTTCGTTAATTTTCACTTGGTTGATTGATTTAATTTAATGTTTTTATTTGTCAATACTGCAGATTGAAACCAGAGCCTCATATATGTGAGGCAAGTGCTTTTCCGCTGAGTACATCCCAAGCCACTTATTTTTATTTATTTACTTTTAATTTATGTTTTTTTTTTAAATGAAGGCCTCTCTCTGAGCCTGAAGTTCGTGATTTGGCTACACTGGCTGGCCAGTGTTGGACTCTGTAGACACAGCACTGGGTCTACAGGTGCATGCAGCTATGCAAGTTTTTTGTTTGTTTTTGTTTTTGCTTTGTTTTGTTTTTTAACATGGGTGCTGGAGATCTGAGCTCTGGTCCTGATCCTCAGATGACAAGTACTTTACCAACTGAACCATCTCCCTCCCCAGTGGTACATACCTCAGACTTTATCTAATTCCTGCTAGGTAAATGCTCAGGTTAGGGATTATCTGCATTACACCTTTCGACACACTCAAGAGTATCAGGAGATCGAATGGTTCTGAAAACCCTGCCACTGGGACCACTGCCAGGTGGGCTGTGAGATGCTCTTATCACATGGGCTGGGTACACTGGTACCCACTCAAATTCACTGCCAAGGGAGGGAAGACCCCATAGATGCTTCAGGTCCTGGCAGCCTGCTCTGGCCAGGCTCTGTTCCTGGAACTGACCCCAGTCACCAGAACTCAATCACTGTGCTTTCCGAGAACTCCACAAGAAAAAGAGGAAGCCCAGAAGTTGTTCATTTTGAGGTCAGACAATGCTTTAATGTTTTAGGAAGGTTCTGAGTCCATCTAGCCAAGGAGACACTGTTCATCCGCCTGCCTCTTCTGTTTCTTTGTCAGAAGCAACAGTGATTTTCCTCAGTCTATATGAGGAACCTCAAGGTCACTGTCAACATCCTGAATGCCTCTGATAAGAATGAGAAACTAGTCACATTACAGTCATAACTTGTAATGACAAATCCATATGTGATGTCAAATTCAACTGACATCACATTTCCAAAAATCAAATAGAAACCAAGGGATAGAATGTAGAAGAAGAACATATGAAATTTTTGTATAAAAGGGGAAATGTACAATGGTTTACCCAATATGATATTAGTCAGAAGTAAGTTCAAAGGAAAGTGAGCTCAATACTGTGATCACATATATACATACATACATATATACATATACATCTACACATACATGTGTATTTATATACACTGATACATATATGTACATATGTATATACATACACATGTATATGTGTATATATGTACACATATATATTTCTTTTTATAAATTGATGGATACATTCAGGCAAATGATTGGTCAGTTCAGTCCAATATTTAACTACTTAAAAGACAAGTTGCTGTCCACATGGACATAACATCATGGTGGAAGCGTTTGCTCACTCGAAAGGGATGGAACACTTCAATTTACATTAAGTAGATTACACTGATTTAGCCTAATTGAAGAGGTTTGGCAATGTTTAATAACAGTTTACTAAAAATGGAAGAAAAAAAACCCCAGCAACCCTTCGACTAACATAGAAAACGGTAGCCAGAACTAGGAAGCAATAGAGAAGTAACCACGTTGACATTCGTGGTGATTTTTAAAAGGGGAAAAGAGTTGGGGATGTGAGATCTGAGTCCCATCAGGTCACCAACAGATGCCATGAATGGGCCTTGTATTTCCCCACAGTAGTCACCAGTTAGCGGCTGCATCTTACAGTCTTTTGTGGGGTTTTTTTTTTCCCTGACCCATGCACAACAGTGAACAAGAACAGCTCCCTACACTAGCTAGCAAAGACTGTTCCTCCTTTTCGGTCTGTTGAAATTCAGTTTCCTTGGTGTTAGTGGGAGTTTTCAGCTCAAGGAAGGTGATAACTCAGAACTAAAGCATCTGAGTGAGGGCATACCGGGCAAGCCCAAGGGAAGAGGTTGTCTTCCATGTCCCATGAGCACATTAAGACAGCGAAGAGTGTCTGGGGAGTGCTGGACTTGGGGTGAGGGAGAAGCTGAAGTTAGTTCTCCTAAGAACTCAACTGTTGGGCTAGGAGCAGGTCTACACCCCTACCCTGCGCACACAAGAAAGGCCTTCCAGACACCTCTACCTAGCCACCTCTGCCTGATTGATTTGCTCCTGTTATCTGAGCAATCTGCCAGGCTATGTTTTCAACCCCCACCCCTCGCCCCAGATTACTTGATTCATTTTGTTGTCTTTGAACTTGAACTCAGAATCCACCTTCCCCAGCCTCCCAAATTCTGGGATTAAAGGCATGCACCACCAGCAACTGGCTTGAATGAACATTTTAAAAAATTAAGACAAGCTCTCTCTATGTAGCCCTGGCTAGTCTAGAGCTCTTTATGTAGACCAGGCTGGCTCTAACTTGCAGAGATCCACAGCCTCTGCCTCCTCCCCAACCCCTGTTGACGATGTCCTTTTGATTGCTTGTTTCTTCTCCCTCTTCTTCTTCTCCACCTCCCTCTCTCCCTCCCTCCCCTCCCATGTTCTCACTTTGTAACCCAAAGCTAGCCCTAAACTCCTGTTTCTCCTATTTCTACCTCTCAGAGTACTGAGATCACAGGAATACACTGCCACACCTAGGCTTAACTTAATCTTGTTTTTGCTTGAAGACAAATGAAAGCAGAATGCCTTTCTCCTCGACAGGCAGTGGTGGTGCATGCCTTTAATCCCAGCACTTGGGAGGCAGAGTTAGGCAGATTTCTGAGTTCGAGGCCAGCCTGGTCTACAGAGTGAGTTCCAGGACAGCCAGGGCTACACAGAGAAACCCTATCTCGAAAATTAAAAAAAAAAATGCTTTTCTCCTCTTCAGCTTCATGGTACAAGGAGGTTGTGTGTCTTCCCAAATCCTATGTTTTGTCCTATTAGGTACAAGAGATTATTCCAAAATCATATGCATCCGTGTGTGTGTGTGTGTGTGTGTGTGTGTGTGTGTGTGTGTGTGTAGATTGCCCAGTGTAAGCTTTATTAATGGATATCATCTTTTGGACTTGTCTATAACTTCACTACTTCTCTGCGTCTTTACTTCCTCTACATTGTAGCCAAAGTGACCTTTCAAACTTAGGAACTAACCTTGTCATTCCGCTACTGAAAAACACCAATGGCTTCCCATTGCTACTAGAATATGCTCCGTGACTCACAAACCTGTTCTCAGTGAGTAAGCCCCTGTCTGACACCCAGCAGGATTATTACTCCATGCCCTTCTGGGCCTCAGCCGTGCCAGGGTCACTCTTCATTGATACCTTCGCCTTGTTTTGGCCTCTTGCAGCTCTCCTGCGGTTGAAGAACACTGGCTGACTCCTTTCTGCTGAGGTCATCTTAGACCTAATCCCACTTTCTTAAACAATCTCTCCTGGTCATGCCACTCTCAAGCTATAGTGACAGAACTTCCAAATAATAATAAGAAGAAGAAATAATATATTTTTTCAAGGGGTGTGAGAGACAGCTCAGGGAGTAAGAATGCTTTCTACACAGGCATAAGGACCCAAGTTTGAACCCCCAGCACTCATATAAAAAAGCCATGGATTGCCACATGTGACTATTACCCTCATGTTGGGGGATGGGGACAAGTGGGTGCTGGGAGCTTGCTGGCCAGTCAGCCTATCTAAGTAGACACACTTCTGGTGCAGTGAGAGTAAGGCAGAGACTGACAGAGGAAGACACCTGATACCCTTCTCTGGCCTCTGCATGCATACACATGAACATTCATATGCATGCACGGACACACACACACATACACACACACACACACACACACACACACACACACACAGAGTCACACAAAACCAAAAAATATTTCACATATTAAAAATGTTTTGGATATACACTTAAGAGATTATATCAATAAGCTGATTGATATATATGTCACCTTACATAACGACTGTGTGTGTGTGTGTGTGTGTGTGTGTGTGTGTGTTTGCACATGTATGTGCAGGTGCCAGTGGAGTCCAGAAGAGAGTGTCAAGACTCCCCAGGACTGGAGTTGCAAGCCTGCCAAGATAGCTTCTGGGATCTGAACTGAGTCCTCTGCAAGACTAGCCGGCGCTCTCAACCAAGCCATCTCCCCAGTTTCTGCAGCTTTCTTTGAGATAGTAATTTTATTTCCTTTGGATAGATGCCCAGAAGTGGGCCCAAATCCATCCTGAATGGCTCTCCACCTCCACTACAATGTTCTGCATGTTACGGTTTTATTTCCCTAATAGCATTCTCACCGTCTACAGTGATCTCGGGAGTCGATTTCATCGCATCCTTCCTCTAACAGAAAATAAACACCATGAGAACAGGACTTGGTGTTTGACTAAATAGTAGGTATTCAATCATAAGCTGCCGATAAAAGAGTCAATGAGAGGAGTGCACCCAGGAGACAACACAGGATGGTTACATCTTCACAACAAGAATAAAATATATGTTAATTAAAATAGTGGTATTGTGTATGTGCAAGACAGATTTGTTGGGATTTTTTTTCCTTTATTTTATGGATATGGTGATTTGTTTGCATGCATATCTGTGTACCATGTGCTCACAGAGGCCAAAAGAATGCATCAGATGCCCTGGGACTGGAGTTACCGATGGTTGTGAGCCACCTTGTACGCATTGGGAATTGACCCCAGGTCCTCTGCAAGAGCAGCTAGTGTTCTTAATTCTTCCTCAAGCTCCCAGACTTGGAGGCTTTTGTTGCTATTGTTGTTGTTGTTGATGATGATGATGATGATGATGATGTTTGTTGGGTTTTTTGGGTTGGTTTGGTTTGGTTTGGTTTTGGTGGATCTGAGTGATAAATAAGGCGGATGGTGATAGGAGTGTTTCTTTTGTTGGTGGGTTGCTACAATTTGTTTCTTTTGTTGGTAAGTTGCTATGATTTGGGTGTCTTTGGTTTTTGTTGTTTTTATGAGATGGAATCTAGTGTGCGATGTTGCCCAGGATGGCCTTGAACTTCCTATCATTTTTCTGCTTCCCAATTCCTGGTTGCACATGAGCGCACCAGCGAGCTGGAGAGAGCATTTCAAAATTCTAAGAAACCCGGAAACTCTTACCCTAGAGGCCACAGCCTTGGTGAAAGCTGGTGGGGCGCTCTGCCTTCGATGTACGTGCTTAGCTCAAACTAAATTAAGACTTAATGGGCACCCTTTTTTCTTGTCATAGTGTAGCCCTGTACTCAAGTGAACAATAACACAGTAGAAGAGAGCAGGGCAGAGAGGACCACCACCGTGGACCCGTGTCCTCAGGGTCTGGTTCTATTAAAAAGACAAAAGAAACAGGAGGCTTTCTCCATCTGAGGATAGCTGAGCTCCCCATTTCTGTTTTTCCAGTAAGCACACAGCCCCATCCTGAGGGAGGGAGGGACAGGAATACAAATCCATCCTCCTTCGGAGCCCTGTGGAATAGAAAGAAGCTCAAGGGACGACGAGGCTCGCCCACGCGTGGACTTGTCTCCAGCGTGTGGTGTCTCCTGCCTAAACGCACACTGACCTCTGCCTCTTCAAAGGCAAAACTTGATCCATTAATGTTCTCCTGTGTTGGTTTCATAAAACATTTGGATGGGTCCTTCTTCACAAATGAATAAAAATGAGTAAAGTCCTCAGAATAAAAGGAAAGCCAGGACTGGCTTCCAGAAGCACGAGGCAACCCAGAGCGCCCATCTGCAGCCAAACCCTGCAACAGACCCAGACACAGCTTAGAGGCTGGCAACAAGTCTGCCTGCGGGTTCTGCCAAGGAGCCAGATGCTGTTGCTTCCAAAGCTTGGCATCGGGGCCCCTGATTGCCATCCAACAAAGAGGAGAAATAGGAGTGATATAATGTGGTGGGCTAAAACACATCCCACCTCAACCTTTTTTATTACTCACTGAAAAAAAAATATGGAAGATATTTATGGGAAAGTACCAATGTTTTTGGAAATATTGAACATACATTAGCTACAACACCATTTTTGCCAAATGGGAAATATATTTAAATTATGCAGGCTGCGTCTGTCTAAAAATAAATTGTCATCTTTTCTGATCAATGTATATGTCCAGGATATGGAAATGACTCTGCTAATTGAGGATGCTGTCAACTAGTGCACTTGTAAGTTACCAAGAAGTTGTGAAGATGTCTGTCTGTGGATGAGCATAAAATAGCAATTAATGTTGTTGTAATATAGAGCGAGTTTGAGAAGGACCCATCCAGTGAAGGTGGAGTGCTGAGTTTCATGGTTATATAAAGAATTAGGAGCTATGTTGGGTTGGATGAGATAAGATGTTTACGAAAAAGTATAATGTGGAATGTGGCAGAGGATGGCGTTTGCCAAGGCTCCGGGGTAGTATTAATAACCCGCTCTATATGACAAAGTGCTGCTATGCGCCGAAAGTTCACTGTCGCTTACCGTCTGGGTCTGAGATGAGCAAATGCATGTCACTTTGGACATCACTGGGGGTGGTTCTATTGTTTCCAGAGTGCCTCAGACATCTACATCTAAAAATTAGAAAATTAAAGTAAGATGCGGGAGAGTGTCATCCTCGCCCCGTGGGATGCTGGGAGTCACTTAGCCCCGTGGGATGCTGGGAGTCACGTAGACCACTCTGCTTTCCTCTTCCCCTGGATTCACGTTCACCTCGACTCCTGGCCCCAAAGTCACCGCTGGGCACAGCAGTGCCACAAGAGCTGGTTCTAGGAGGTTCGAGGTCAAGTGCATACTGCCTCAGCACACCGGCACGGGCAAATCTGTCATCCTAGCTCACTGACAGGTATTTGAAACTAGGGAACGATCTGTGAGCGAAACAAGGAGACGGAGAGGACCCCGGAGGAGAAAAAGCCCCTGCACTGTTCCATCAGGCTAGGACACTGAATTTCTGTCTAAAAACAATGAATCTAGAAAAAAAAGATTTTAATTTTAAAAATTTAAACATATGTACACAACATATAATTGCAGCCTTTTGGAAGTTACCCATCTGAATGAATCATTTCAACTCAGTTGTTATTTTTACTGGGTGTGCTGTCACACGCCGGAAATCTCAGCACTTTCAAGACTGAGGTGGGGTGAGGTGGGTGAGTCCAGCCTGGGCTACATAGTAAATTCTAGGCCAAACTTGGTTGCATAGTGAGTCTCTGCTTCAAAAGGGAAGAATAAAGTCAAATTAATTTTAAATCCAAGATCCTTGGATTCTTTATATAAAGAAATAATAATAATTCGGATTAAATACAAAGGTTATTCCAAAGAGAAATGATACGCAGTCATTTTTTTTTAAATTAAAGTTATTGTGCTTTCTATAGGAATCACCCTTTACAGAAAGGAACAGGCTCCAAAAGAAATGGGGTGTTTTCCCATAGAACTTCCTCACATCCTCTTGTTCTCATCCGTTTCAGGGAGCATGTTACACTGAGGGGCAGACTGCAAAGATCTAGTTTGATTGCTCACCCTGCTTTGGGTGAGGCGGGCACTCGCCTACAGAAAGAAGCCTGCAGGCCCTCCATGTATGACCGAGATAATGAGCATGCACCTGGGTCTCAGGTCCCAAGAGAGGACACTACCAAGGCCTCCTCTCCTTAATCTGCAGATAGCTGGATGCAGGCTAGTTTCACTGGTCGCTCGGCATACTACTTACACTGAGAGGAAGGCAGGCAAGAGAGAAAAGGGAGGACAAGTTTTCATGTTCAGTTAGACCTTGTTTGGGCTGGTAGGTTGGTCAATAGCTCCAGTTCTGAAGCATCTAATGCCCTCTTCTGGCATCCACAGGTCCCTACATATGTGCACATACACTCACACAGACACACATAGTAGAACAGCTATTTCATCTCAACAACCTTGACAGAAGACGGCGTTGGTTTCCCCCGGAGCTGGAGTTACATGCAGTTGTGAGCCACCCATGATGGGTTCTAATGAAACTCAGGTCCTCTGAAAGAGCAACCAGCACTTTTAACTGCTAAATCGTCTCTTCGGCCCCATAAAATGAAGATGAAAAAAAATAAATTAAAAAAAAATAGATCATTTCACTATTCATATGCCTTCTCATCGGTCCTCCCAAGAGTTGGAAAGGAGCTGCTGTTCTGAGCCAGCATGGAAAACAAGGAGTTTTCAAAATGTCCTTTCTCAGCATATTTCTGAATTGAAGCAGGCGGTTAGGTCTAACTCAGGTTTAAAATGTTAGGATGCAAACTCAGGTCCTCACTGCTGCCTTCAGTAGATCCAGCCAGTCCATCAAGTTAGGGCCATGATTTGTGTCACCATAGAGAATGATAAATCACATCTGAAGACAGAACGACTGGAATGGCCGCCACCATATCATAGATCATGATGTGCCCCATCCTTTCCAAACATTATTTACAGATAGCAGAGGTCAGGGGCAGCGAGGCATAAATGGGTATTAATCTTTATTCTCTCGGGGCTCGGCAGGCTCCCGTGCCTCCAAGTCTTCCCGTCATTTCCAGCAATGTGATAAGCTCTAGTTATGTGCAGTTGGTCCAAAAGGGATCAAATATAAATATTACCAAAAAGAAGGCATGTTTCAAAATCCCATCAATCAAAGCCTTTGAGAACTCTTGTTACTGTAGCGTCCTGGAGAGGATTGCTATGGGAGCACTCGTTCCAGAAAAGAGTTACTGAAGCAAATGAAGGAGGTCGTGGCGTGCCCACAGGGAGCTAGAGCAACAAGGCTTTCCCAACCTGCAGTGGGCCTACTACCTCACTTCTGCCCGCCCGCCTGCCCAGAATGGGTGGGTGCTTGTCAGAACCTGGCTAACAGCTTCTCAATTCTGGGCCCTAACCCCACATCTCATATCCAATCTAGTGAGTATTTTTTTTTCTTTTGCCACACAACATACATTTTAAAATGATAATTTTTTGCTTTTGAAATGTTTTGGCTACAAGTAATTTAAATGATGATTGGCGGCGGCTTCCTGGCAGTTCTTGAGCCTGCTTAGGAATTCTTGTGAAAAAAGAAAACTATAGACTTTGTTGGTTTCAAACGTGTCATTTAATTAACAGTCAGTTGTCTGTATCTGGAAGTTCTGCATACCATGTTGAATAGGAAATACTCGGGGGAAAGTGTGTCTATAATGAACTCATATAGGCTTTTATTTACGTTTTTTACATTATCCCCTAAGCAATGCAGTAAAACAATTATTTCAATAATACTTTCACTATACTTTTCACTGGGTATGTAAAGTCATCTAGAGATGATTTAAATTATTTGGGGGTTCTGTATGTGTATATGCAAATATTGCACCATTTTGTACAGCACAGGAGTGTCTGATTTAGGTGTGGGAGCATTGTTCTGGAGCAGGTCCCCCATGGACACTAAAGGATGATTGTACTAAGCTTAACAATTACATAAGTCATTATGATGCCATTTCCACAAATTGAAATTTTATTAATTCAGTTTAATAGTTTTCTTTGGGGCCCAATAAAGTGTTCAATCCTCATCCATTTTTATAGATTCCTAAACACCTGTATCTGAGGCTGGAATCTGAGTCATAAACCCTCACGAGTTAAAAGCATCACACGGGGGCAGTGGGAATTCTGCTCATTCCGTTCTGCATCTCCATGAACTACATCTCACCAGCTCTCTGGTTCCTCTATAATCTCCTCACAGTTAAGCACCCAGAACTCATGTGAGTCCCCAGAAAGCTGTCTTCTGATAGAAGAGCCATGGAGCCAGTCCACAGTCCACCACAGAAAACTATCACAGGGAGGCCTCTGGGACTCAAACACAAGATAGTTCCAGATCCTTGCACATGCGCCTGATAGTTGAGCCCTCTTTCAGAAGACCTTGAATCCTTAAGAGGATGGTCGATGATGACAAGGGCTCTGTCCTTTATTATGAATGTTTGTAATTAACATCCTGTCCACCACTCAAGTGTATTAGCTGCTGTTTCGTCTCTGTGACCAAAATACTAGGCAGAAACAATAGAAAGGAGAAAGCTTTATCTTGGTTCATAGTTTCTGAGTTTCAGTGCATTGTGCTGGAGAAGACTGGGTTCAGGGCAGTGCCACGGCACGGCTCCCACATCCAAACAGATCAGGAAGTGAAGAGCAACTCGAACTTGATGTAGATATAGCCTTCAAAGGCTTATTCTCAGTGACATGGTTCCAACAGGTAGCCCTCAAGACCCTGAAAAGGTTCTATGGCCTCCTAAAATAGCACAGCCAGGGGCTGGAAAACAAGGAACTGACACATGAGCCTGTGGGGACATTTCAGATTCATATCAGCACATCATTAGCTGACTTAGGATTTAGGCCTGAGGCATACATTTCCTGACATATTGAACTGCAACACAAACTAAGAGGAGGGGTGAGCACCTCCTCCTTGGCTCAGTTGGAGAATGTAGTAAGGGCGTTTCCTTTCCTTGCTTCCCTGGCTTAGTTTGCTCTCAGAACAGTACAGAATGTACAACCCATGACAGATATGCTAACTACACCCTTTCGTAAAATATGCAGAGGCAAGGACCCTTCCGTGACCTTTTCCTTGTCTGTGGATATGCTGCCAGGTCTTTCCTTGCTTCCTGTGCTGGTGAGGTGTCATATTGTGTCAACGCTACGATTCCTGCCATAGGCAGATCATTTGGTCTGTGATTTTGACCCTGGGGTTTTACCTCCGTCTTCCAGAGTATCACATATCACCTGTGGCACTCAATCTCTCTCTCTATCTCTCTCTCTCTCTCTCTCTCTCTCTCTCTCTCTCTCCCTTCCCTCCATCCCTCCTTTCCTCTCTCCTATGGATACCATCTATTCTTAATTGAGCAGAAATATCACTCACCCTAATTCCCACCAAGATCAAATCCCCAACTCAAAGCAGGAGTATACCATGACCAAATCGAATTCAGTTTAAAGGCATTCTTCTGAGAAAGACACCTCACATCAGCCTCTGACTTCCACATCCATGCACATGTACTCACAAGCACACACACACACACACACTCTAAGTAAAGACAATCTTCCTTGCTGGATGTGGAGTTCCATGCCTATAAACCCAGCACTTGGGAAACTGAGGCAGGAGGATTGCTTTGAGTTTGAGGGCAGTACGTGGTAAGTTCCTGTCTCAAACAAACAAACCTCCAAAATAATAACAATCAAATAAAGGCATCCTATCACGACTTCCTTTATGGCTGTTAAACTACTTAAAACAACTATTTTGTATTTTGGTTCCTCTAGGATTCTTCCTGACTTCCTCGTCATTTCTGGTGCATCTCTTTGTTCAGCTGTCACATTCTGACACCTATTGACCATATCTGGATACCCTATTCCCAGCTGTGCAGTTCACCCCACCTTCTCCTCAATCTTCTCCTGCAGATGATTCCTTTTTATCCAGATTCCCAGCACTGCTAGCTACTATACTGTAGTCTGTGAAGGATGCAGTGCCAAATCCAGATGCTCTGATGCCTGGGTCTTAGAAGCACTATCTCCAAATCACCTTCAGCTATTGATCTACTACCCTAGTTACATCCCAGCATGCCTGCTCCTGACTCAGTTGTTGTTTTCTTATTTAAAGATCTCATAATTTTGGGACTGAAGAGATGGCTCAGTGGATGACAGCACTTTCTGCATAAGCATGGGGACCTGAGTCTTAGTCCCTAGCTCCCAGGTTAAAAGCCAGATGTGTCTGCGTACATCACTTACCTCAGAACTGGGGGACAGGGAAAAGCAGAGGCAAGAGGATCATAGATGTTTGTTGCCCAACCAGTCTATCTCAAAACTTATAAGCTCCAAATTCAATAAGAGACCCTGACTGGAGTGAACAAGACCTAGAGCACTAGAGATAGAGTCTCAACTTCCCCCTCTGGCCTCTACATGTATGTGCCTGGGTCTGTGCACCACACACATAGACACAGAGGCACACAGACATATACACACACACTTAGACACACACAGACATGCACACACAGACACAGAGACACACAGGCATACACACAGAGACACACAGGAACACAGGCATATATGCACACACACAGTCACACACACACATACACAGGCACATATACAGAGACACACAGGAACACAGATATATGCCACACAGACACAGACACACACACACACACACCCCACCATAACACATACATATAGCTTCTAAAAACTTTAAAAAGAGCTTACCACCACCTTTTACTTATTTATTGGGGGGGGGCAGTCATTTGACTTGCACTTCCACATCACTGTTCATCATCAAAGAGAGTAAGGACAGTAAGGACAGTTGACACACAGGCCATGCAGAGGTGCTACTTACTGGCACACTCCCCATAGCTTGTTCAGCCTACTTTCCTTGTTCTGTTTTTGAAATTTTTCTTCTCTTATACAATACATCCTGACCACAGCTTCTCCTCCTTCCACTCTTCCCAGTTCCACATCTCCCCTCTCCCCCAGATCAACCCCCCACCCCCATCTTTCCCCAGAAAAGAGCAGGCCTCCCACAGAAGGCAACAGAACATGGTACCACAAGATACACTAAGACCAGGCACAACCCCTTACATCAAGGGTAGGTGAGGAACCCACTAGGAGGGAAGGAGTCCCAAGAGCAAGCAAGAGAGTCAGAAACACCCCCAGCTCCCACTGTCAGGAGTCCCACAAAGCCCCAAAGCTACACAACCATAACCTACATGTAAAGGACCTAGTGCAAACCCTGCAGGCTCTGTGATTATCCCTTTAGCCTCTGTGGTCCCCTACTTACTTACTCTTCTTTTTTTCTGGTGCTAGAGATGAGCCGAGCACCTTACCCTACACACTAAGCAAAGTGCTCTACCTCTGAGATACACCTCAGCCACTCATCTTTTAACTTACAGCATAATTTATTTATTATAATGTCATATTACACATTCTAAGAATATTACCTTTCCAGAATGTCAGCATTACAAGAACAAGGAGTTTTGTGTCTGTTTTTTCTTTTCTTTTCTTTTTTCTCTGTTACATAACACAAATGTCTACAGCAGTTCATGACATACAATAACCACTCAACAAACATGTGCTGAGTAAGTGAATGAATATCTCTTTCAGTCATTGAGATAAAGATTCACATACAAGAAAATTTTCCTAACTAGTGCTATAGATTCTTGATGTCAAGTGTTAATGTCTATGATTAGAGCCAAAGGATCCCTCTTGAAATCTTAAACAGACTCCGGCCCTTGGCTTCCTGGGCAGACTTTAAAATGCAGCAATCTCATTAGCTGTGTAAACACTCCAGATGAGAGAAGAATCATCATCCAGGCAGAGTGTAGCGATGTGTGAATCGGAAATGGGGTTACCTCCATCTCAGAAACCTAATGTATTGAACAAGTGCACCCTGCAGGTTTCCCACTTCACTGGAACACATCTTTGTTTGTTTAACTGAGAGCTTGCCAATGGCAGGAGGGACCACCACAAACACAACGGTGCATTTGCCTTTCTTGAAATGGTCTTCCTCTGTGCACCTCAAACAACTTGCAAAGAATGTCCATAAAAGAGCAATCAGACCTGAAGAGCTATGACAGCACCAAGAGTCCATCTGCTTTGCTCCACTTCAGAAGGCAGAGCTGGGACACGCAGGTAGAGAGCATGGGAAGAGGGCTAAGGTGGGGGGCGGGGGGGCATATTCCAATAGCAACCTGGATTTAGAGATGAAACGAACACTTTGAATATAGATATCTACAGTCTCAGGAAGAGTATGCATGGGGATGATTGCCACTTGCCAGGAATGAGCAAAGGGATCTTTAACAGGCTGGGATCCTGTTAGATCAATATGGGTGATAGCAGGTCAGACCCATAACTTGCTGTGTTTGGCGGTCAGAAGGAATACACCATAGCTAGAGGATGAGTGTATGGATTACATATGAGATGTCCCTAAAATACATGTGTCACCAGCCCTGGTGCTGTTGAAAAGACACATTTTGAGAAGTAGGACTCAGTGGGAGAACATTAGATCATTTCCCCTTTCTGTGTCTGTCCATCGCCATCCATTCCCTGTCCCTCTCCCCTCTTTGTTCCCTCTCCATATCCCAGACACCATCTGCCATGCCTCACTGTGGCCCAATGGAAACAGGACCAAGCAACAATAGAATGAGATTCCTGGAATCTTGAACTGATAAACCTTTCTTCTGTTAGTTTATCTCCCCAGGTATTTTGTCACAGCCACGGAAAGATGGCTAACATCTACAGCAAGCCGCCTGGCTGGTGAGTAAACTGAGGTATGAGAAAACGAAACAGATGACCTGAATTTTCAGAGTGAAAATTCATAAAAAGAGCCCATATTTCCAAATCCCATTTTTCTTTCACATCAGTTATAATTAGCTTTCAAAGTGAAAAGTATCAATCAAATGTGAAGGGCAAGGCAGAAATGTTTCCATATTCTTTCCACTCAGATGAAAAAGCATCAGCCTCCTAGCAATCAAAATCCACTTCACAGAATCCAAATTAAGTGAAGATAGCGTCACGGGGAGGAGCAACCATTTTTAATTGTTTCTATGAGTAATCAAAACCATCCCAAAAGAGAGGTGGCTTTGTTACATGACAGGTACAGACACCGTGAGTCCCAGAAGTTCCCTAGCAAGAGCATTAGGTGTTCAAGATTGCTGACCTTGGAGCAAGCTGACTGAATCATAGAAAGTCGGCACCAAGACCAATGACAAATGCTTCTAGTGTAGCTTTCTAAGTTACACCTCCAGTCCCTTACTCCTGCCACATTGAGCTCTTGAAAGGACCCTGGCAAATTGCCTTGAACCTTTCTCTAAGTTACACTCGGGTCATGTAATTGGGCATATCAAAAGTGTCTGTTATCAGTTGTTTTTACCTCGTCTCCCTGTCCCGGAATATATTGAAAGGGCCTGGAAGGCCCAAGGGGAACTGTAGCAAGCTCTAGGCAACAAGAACACCCACTTCCCCCCAAGGTGGAGTAGCAGGAAGTTGGAGGAGGCCAGCACCTCAGAGTTGGAAGGGACTCTAAAGAGGATCCTCTGTGGCCCTTTACCTTGCGCATATTTCCAGGTGATCCCAAAATCATGAAACTAAGAATACTGTTTGGAGTATTTTCATTGGGCAATCTGAGGCTTAGGCATTTTGAAAGCCATGCCTCTTTTGGAAGGAGAAGGGGCATTTCCTACCAGAAAGACACAAAGTCTACAGACAAAACCATGCCAAACAGAACTGCCGAAGTCAGCCTCTTGAAGCTGGAGAAATGGCTCAGCGCTAGAGTGTATGCTGCTCTCATGGAAGACACAAGTCCTGCAGGCACAGTGAATAGCTCACAAATGCCTATAACCCCAGCTCCCAGGGATCTGCGGCCATCTGTACTCATGGACACATGCTCATACACATAAACATAATTCAAATCTAAAATATCTCTTTAAAAGAAAGTGGCTGCCTTGAAGATCTATCATGCTGAGGCCTTTAGATTCTAAATTGAAAAACCATGTAAACCCATCAGCACTGGTTTTAAGTTCTCTTAAGCTGGTTTTGTTTGTGTTTTTCTGTTTTTGTTTCTTGGGACAGTGTGTAGCTTAGGCTGGCCTTAACCCATGATCTTCCTATCTCAGCCCCACTAGTACTAGGATTGCATTGTCTGAGCAAAGGGCTTTGGGGACTCATATTAATTGTCCATCTCTGTCCTCGAGGAACCTTCATTGCCCACATCTGCTGACTGGCTACACAGAATACAGGATTAAACAGTGAACTAAGGTTAAATGTGCCTGTTTTCCTCTGAGTGGTTAAGGGGAAGGTTGGGGGCGGGGGCTGGGGGCGCAGATTGCTGTGATCTACTTTAGTTCTAAAATAGGTATAGTCTGGATGCCCTCAAAATTAGGGAGAGGTCAACTGTGGAGACTGCAAAGCTTGCAGGTACCACCACTGAACATGGGTGGTATATGCACCCATGCATCTTTTCCATTTTAATCTTATTTATTTATTTATTTATTTATTTATTTATTTATTTATTGTGAGGGGGGCAGAGAGGGAGGGAGGGAGTGTGTGTTCATGGCACTGTGCACATGTGGGTATCAGAAGACAACTTGAGAGAGGGTCAGTTCTTTTTCAATGTGGGTCCCAGGGTTGAACTTAGAGCATCAGGCTTGGTGGCAAGCACTTTTACCACTGAGCTATCAGCAGCCTACGTGGAGAATGGCTATGGCGCTGGAAAGGGTTGTTTAGCTTGTTTCTGGTCTCTTCACCTCCCATTCCTTCCCCTCCACTTCTCTGCTCTTCAACTCCTCCTTGGGTGATTTCTTTCCATTCTGATTTATATTGTTACCATTCTCCTTCCACTCTTTCTCTGAAGGAAGTAGCCCAGAGCCAAATCACCAACCACTGGCTCTAACACAGAGGTATGTTTGAAAAAAAACAAAACAAAACACTGAAACCGGAGTCAGCAAGTCATGTCTTGTGGACCAATGAGCGTTGCCACCTGCTTTTACAAATACTATTTTACTGGAACACAGCCGCGCGCGTTAGTCTGTGTGCTGTCAGTGGCTATGATGGGTTACAACGGGCTGTACGGCCTACTGAGTCTATCTGGCCCTTTATAGGAAGAGTTCACTGACCTCTGTCAGTACCTCATGAATACCATATGGTGGAAACAGCTCTTGATAGGAAGGAAAAAGTTAGCAGCCAAGACCCAGCACTATCTTTAATTACCTCTGTGGCTAAGGGTGTATCGGTTTTCCTCTTCCTCCCGATGCTACTCCCACTCCCACTCCTCCTGCACCTCCCCCAGGTGCTCCTCTTCCTCCAGTTTCTCTTGCTCTTCCTTCTGCTCCTCCTCCTTCTCTTCGTCCAGCTGCTTCCATTCCTTCTGCTCCTCCTCCAGCTGTTCTATCCCCTGCTTTTCCTTCTCCAGCTGCTCCTCCTACTTCTCCAGCTCCTTGTCTTCCTCCTGCTTTTCTTCCTCCAGCTGCTTCTATTGCAGGTGCTCCTTCTCCCCAAGCTGCTCCTCCTCCAGCTACTCCTTCTCCTCCAGCTGTTCCTCCTCCAGCTGTTCCTCCTCCAGCTGTTCCTCCTCCAGCTACTCCTTCTCCTCCAGCTGTTCCTCCTCCAGTTGCTACTCCTCTTGTAGGTGCTCCTTCTCCTCAAGCTGCTCCTCCTCCAGCTGCTCCTTCTCCTCCAGCTGTTTCTCCTCCAGCTGCTCCTTCTCCTCCAGCTGTTCCTCCTCCAGCTACTCCTTCTCCTCCAGCTACTCCTCCTCCTCTAGCTGCTCCTGCTTCTTCTCCTCCTCCTCCTCCTCTTTGCAATTTTTCCTCTCCTCTTCTTTCTCCTTCTTTATGTCTCTGATTCCTCATCTGTAAAACAAGAAAGGTAGCTTATATGTTCCTGGGGTTTTTCCTCAGGACTAAAAAATTTTAAAAAAATGCAGTCAGTTATGAGTAAGATGTATCCTGCTGCCTTCTTCCTTTCAGCTAATAATAAAGCCTCCCAATTTGCAACCTCATTAGAAGACGCCCCACCTCTAGTCCACAAGTGCCTCCCATCCGAGGCAGTGAATCTCAAGCAGGCCCCCTACCCTGTTTCCATTTCCTTTCTCTAGGTTCTTGCCCTGTGACAGACCCAAGCTGTGACAGACCCAACTCAGCCCCCCACTCCCACAGGAACATGGTACAAAGCTTTGCTTCTCCACGAGTACTCCACAAACACACAGAAGAAAGGAGACAAATTTCACATAGTCAATCCACTGCCTTTCCTCCTGAGTCCCTCTACAGAATAGCTCTGCTGAGTCATTGTCCCCAAGTCCTGGGGCATCCAGCAATATGGTGTCAAGTGCAACAGCTGGCCATAACTTCCCTTCCTGTCTATTTTTGGATACTGAGTTCAAACACTTACCAGGTGTCTAGCTGGGAGGCCAGCTGTGGCTACTTAGCCTTTTAGGCCTCATGCTGTGGTATAAGCAGAGTAGAGATGATGGTAACCATCCTGCAGGCTTTCTCTAAGATTCCAGATGACTGACATGATGTCTGTAGTACAGTTAACACTGGTGGCAGCACTCACACTGCAGAGGCTCTTCTAAGAAAATACACCCCCCCCAATTGTTATGCCCCTGTCTGTCTTCTTGCTAGGCAGATAGCTGACTTTCCTTACTCCATGGGGTCCTTAGGTAGACTGGAAGATCAAAACCATCTCAAGCAGATGTCATTAGACTATCTAAGGAACCAGACCCGCCTCCAGTTTGTTACATGTGTCACCTCTCTGAAGACACAAGAAAGTACAAGGTCACCTTATGGGGCATTGAATTCATTTATATTACATCACTGTGACAAAATACTAGCAACAAACGTGTTATAAGACAGTGTGGTGGTCTGAATGAAAATGGCCTCCATACACTCATAGGGAGTAGCATTATTGGAGGTGTGGCCTTATTGGAATAGGTATGGCTGTGTTGGGTAAGAAGCCACTACAGGTGGACTTTGACGTTTTTAGAAGCTCAAGCAAGGCCTAGTGGCTTATTCTCTCTTCCTGCTGCCTGAGAATTCAGATGTAGAACTTCTCCAGCACCATGTCTGCCTGCAAGCTGTCATGATTCCCATCATAAGGATAATGGACTAAACCTCTGAACTGTAAACCAGCCCCAATTAAATGTATTTTTTCCTTATACAGATTGCTGTGGTTATGATGTCTCTTCACAGCAGTAGAAACTTTAAGACAGGGGGGAAAGTTTATTTTGATTCTTGGCATTAGAGTATGGTTGCTTGGCTCTGTGACTTTGGGATTATGAGGACACAGTAGCTTGTGGTGGCGGTCTATGACAGAGAAGACCTGCTGACCTCACAACTGCACAAAGCAAAGAGAGTGAGGAGCTGAGGTCACAAAATCCACTTTAATGATATGCTCCAAATAACCTAACTTCCTTCCAAATCCTAAAGGTGTTGTTCCATCCCATCGGTGCCAAAAGCTGGTGACCAAAGCCTTTTTACGTGGCCTTTGGGAGACATTCTAAAGTTCCAGACATCTAACTTTTTGACAGTTCAATGTGGTACAGTCATCTCCAAAGTTTGTCTTTGAGAATTGCACAACTGGTTTTTAAAAAAAAATTCTGGTTCAAAAACACCATAAAGATATCTAATACCATGTATGATAATAAAAAGTGAAAAAATAGTATCAAAATCCATCTCACAAAGTTTTAATTCTGTTTATGAGTTGGACTTAATTCACAGCTATCCTGAGAGGCATGTAGACCACAGACCCAGAAAGCTCTCTTTATCTTAGGGGTAGAGCGGTTCTCGGAACCTTGTTTCTTTTATTCTTTGCCCATTATTTTCTTTGACCTAAATAAATCTAGACACTCCTTGAGGGGGATGTGTGTCCTGTATTGGCAGAGCCTAGCATTATCAGACTTACAGTCAGGGAGCAGTTCCTAAGCGCATGAGTGATCTCTACTGATTCGTAGATGAGTTAGTAACTGGGAATACTGGGAAACAGAGACTCTGGAGCATTCAGCCTCATCTCTCCTATAGAACACCATGAGCAGAGAAGATTCTGAAGAAAAACAAAAAAGGTAACAGCTTTCAGCAAAAGCCGGAACTAGAGGCCCGACTGTGAGCAGACCAGGCTCTGGGCGCCAATCCCTGCTCAGAGTCTGGGCCGCTGCCGGGAGCGGTCATGCATGTTACCTCAGCGGCCCAGGCCACAAGGAGCCCTGCCAACTTACCTTCAACTACCACTGCCAAGTCGCTTCACAGAGCAGCTCTCTCTAGTCCCTATCTCTCCATGACATTGGGGATGGGGTGGTCAACTCAAGTACACAGGAGCCAAGTCAAGAAAACTCAAAAGTGAAACCCCATTCCTTGGGCTAAGAAGGATGACCCCAGCATCAGGGCCATTTCTTGACTCTGATGAAGTAGGTATATGTGGTTCTGTAGTTTTGTAGGACTTTCTCTTATCTTCATGGGTCCCACACCCACCCTCTCAGATCTGCTTCCCTCAGCAGCCAGGGCAAACTCCACAGAGTTAAGCCATGGCTGCATTTCTGGTATGCTCAATAAGTCTTGATTATTGGTTAGGGTAGAAATGGGCCATACCCCCAGCTTATTTTTAATTATTGTGGTTGTATTTTTAGAGTGTTTTTATTGTGGTTCTGAGGATGGAACCCAGGGCCTTGAGACTGTGAGGCAGGAGATTAACCACTCAGCGGCATCCCCAGGCTTCTGTTCCTCTTCCAAATACCTCTGATCTTTTCTTCTGAGAAGTTGGGGAGTTAACGTTCTTGCTACGGATGAGTGACATTATGTTTCATCAATGTAGGACTGTAAGATCCCAGGACACTGCATTCTCCAGTACTTTCCCTCCGTTCCTAGTGTTGATCTCTTAGGGGAAATGCTAGATGGCTGTCCTTGGCTCTGTCTCTCATAGGCCGTGTGTTCGCAGAGAGGACAAGGTTGTCCTGTTTCCTGGTTTTCACACAGGTAAATACAACGGCGATAGCCATGGCTATGAAGTTGTTGCAGGAGTCAAACAAGGTCATACCCATGTAAGAGCTCTGTGAGCAGCACAAAACTATACAAAGGCCAAGTGATAGGGTAATACTGTCAGGAACGGGTGATGTGTCTGCCTTATTGGGAAAAAGGCAATCTCTTCTGGAGAGGGATCCCAGAATCCACACAGATTGCAGGTTGATACTTGTTGTCCAGAGGCAAAGAAGTTCCCCATGTTGCTTTAACATAAAGTCTCAAATTTGGTTCTTGCTAAACTTTCTTAGTCACAAAGTTTGAATCTTTTAAAACACATGTTGAAATTTATCTTCTGAGATTATAATTACATTATTTTCTCCCTTTCCCTCTCTACCTCCTCCCTTGCTGTCTCTCAAATTCATGGCCTTTTTCTTTATTTGTTGTTGTTGTTGGTGGTGGTGGTGGTGGTGGTGGTGTGTCTGTCTTTCTGTCTGTATATATGTACAGGATATATGTATATAAGTATGTTCCTAAATATATAAATATAACCTGTTCAGTCCGTGTAATGTTACTTGTATGTCTATGTTTTCAGGGCTGAAATGATTCCTCAGTCAATTAAATAATCGATTGGTATTAAATAATCAATTAAAAAATAATCGATCGATGTGCTCTACACTACTGTGGGGTACACTACTGCTCCCACCCTTGGCATTCTTTAGTTACCTAAAGTTCTTTGTATAGGGTTGAGACCTTGTGAGCGCTTCCCTTTCACATTAGCAGGTCTATTGGTGTTGTCTTGGTTCAGCCATACTTGGGAGATTTTATGATATAATAAGAAAGAGGGCTCGTCAACAAGAAAGCCTTCCCTAAGCCTGGTGTCGCTTTTCTGACCCAATTCCTAAGAGACACAGCAAACTTCCTGTCCCCCTGGCTCTTATCACCTTTCCTCTCTTCTGAAATGATCCTTCAGTCTCAGCGGCAGGAGCTGGGACCAAGTTCTACATCTGCATTTTGAGGGAGTTTGTGGCTTTCCCTAACAGGCTTCATCTGTTGTAAAGAGAAGTTTCCTTGATGAGAGGTGTCAAGTTGAGAATGACTCCCCAACATTATACATGATGGAAGTTGGCTCTTGGAGAGGCCATGAGGGTGGGGGTCCTATGATGCTGCTGTGGCTTTATAAGAGACAAAAAGGGACATGCGCATCCTGTCTTAACCCTGTAATGAGAGAAGCAGGCTCACGAACAAGACAGCCTTCTCCAAGCACAGCCTCACAGCCTCACAACCTAAACATACCTGTATTCTTCATAAATCATCCAACCTGCATCACTCAGTTACAACAGCAGAAAAGCAGACTATTATAGTCCGAAGAAAATGAGCAGAGATTGGTCATTGCTACCATATAAAATAGGAATGAGGGAAAGTGTTCAGCCAGTGGACAGTGGGCCTCAGTTTAGGTTTCCAATCCATTTGTGGGTCTCCTCAGCCCCATCTGTTACAAGCAGTCAGCTCTCCCTTGATCAAGGTCTCCCCGTCATGGAAGTATAATGATAACCATGTTGTGGCATGGTCTTTTATTCAACACTCGTTTATTGAAGCCTTTTCTGTCATCTGTCTGTCTAGGGTATGGAGGTTATACCACTGAGAAAAGTGACTGAAAAGCCTCCAGATGAAACTTGTCAGGTCCTTCAAACTACAAATAGCAACTACTGTTTTGCCTAATACCTGCAAGTATAGTTACTTAAATAAAACATTTAAAGGCATCACAAACCCACTGGGATAGAGAAATCGAGGTGGTATAGAAGATACCAACAGGTACCTAGAACCCTGTGGACAATGTTACCGGGAAGGGGGTGTTTACTTCACTTTGCTTTTTATTTAATCAATGCCTACTCATCAGTAACATCCCGAAGGGATCAACTCCTTGAGAGACACCCAGTGTCTGGGATCTAGGCTCCTGGGACATCCCCATATGGTAAGGACACTCTGGTTTGGATGTGGAGCTGATGGAGGCTGGTGGTCCTGAAGAGAGCACAGAAGCCCCTCATCTTCTTCCTCTGTGCCCCACTCTGAGCAGCTCCTCGTGTGTGTGCTTCACAATACCCTTGGTCATCAACCAGGCCAGGCAGAAGAAAAGCTCTGGTCTGGGTGTGCTCTCCAGCCCCTCAACTCTGTCCCTCACCTGAGGAAAGCTCCCCTGGTGCCTTTATCAGTCCTGCAGAGTGTGTGGAAACACATATCCCTCTTGGTCACAATGCAAGCAGCATGCTCGAATCCTTGGGATGAAGAAAGGCAACCATTTTCATGGCTTTCTATATCTCAGACCTGTCCGAGCCAGGTCCCTCTGGAAATAATGTAGCCTTGCGTCCTTGCCTTTCCCTTCCCATAATGCTAAGCCAGGTGGACAGCCTGGACTGTAGTCACAACCTCCCCTCCCACCTCCAGCAGCCCACTAAGGGAATCCTGAAGTCCAGGTTGGAGAACACCCAGGTCTCAGCATGGAGCAACAGTAAGCAAGCCTTCCTGCCCGGAAATGCCATGTCTGGAGGCCAAGTCTCAGAAGTGCTGGTTTAACTGGCTGGTAGCAAGCTCCCTTCTGGGTCATTCTACTGGGCGGCAGGTGTGTGGGGGCGGTCATTTGCCAACCACACGGTGGGCTGGATGCTCCACCAGACCACAAGTGGTGAGGATCGGAAGCAGGGTGTGCATGAACGCAGATGGGAATTAACTGTGGGGAAAAGGGCAGGTAGAGAAAACAAGAGGTGGAAGGGACAACCTTTGTGAGAACAAATAAGGGATAATAAACATCCAAGGTGACTGCGATGAGACAAAACACCTCCTCCCTCATCCATACCCTCTACCAACTCCACACATCAGGGTTGGCTTTCTAGTTCTCAGAGAACCAAATGGTTGCAGTTAGCAAAGAGGCTGAAAGATATTTTTTGGTAAAGACAATTGAATCTCTTAAAGGTATAGCTTAGAAAGGCTGAGTACATGGTTCTGGTCTAAGGTCGACCATTTACTTAGCATGTTTGATGCCGTGGAGTGACGGAGGGAAAGAGAGAGAGAACCAAAGACTACCCAAAGGTAAATTGTTTAGCGTCTGGGAATTTAATTAGAAATACATAAATAATCCAAATACATGGATTTTTAAAGACACTCAATAAAGTACCTTAATGATGGAGACAGAGCCTTATAGATCTGTCCAAATGCACAGAACACGTACACATCCGTGGGTGAATGAGCTGTACTCTGAGCTATGGAGTCTGGGAGACAACAGCAGCCATCTTGAACTGTAAAAGGCATGCTGATCTAGTCTAGGGATGCAGACAGCAATGGAACTATAGACAGAGGTAGAGGTGTGGGTGTTTAACCCAGAGAGCCAGGAGTAGTGGAATGACCATGCCCATCATGACATCACTAGAATGATCTAGTCAGCCATTCCAGAGATAGCAATGGTGGAGGCTGAGGTGGCAGCCACGAGATGAAGTGTTTGCCTGACAAGTGCAAGGTCCTGAGTTGGACCCCCCAATTCTAGAAAAGCAGATAATGTGCTCTGTGATAATATGCAAAAACATGTACAGGAATCACACTCGTCCACCAAGAGAAGCACAAAGTAGTAGGGAGACACTGGTGTCAAAAGGCATGTGTATAACATATGTACACCCATGTATACGTGTACAGCTTCAGGCCTTGGAGATAAACTTGGAGAGCTATAAATACATGCAACTTTAACTGTATCACTTCCCTATCAAGCATTTAAGGCCACAATACAAACTGTTCTTAGGAAGGAGAAGTGAGGGTGTGTGTGGTATAAGCCAAGAGAACTTGGAAGAGCCAGAATGGAGTAAGAATGGGTTTCCTCGTCTCCCCGCCCCGATCCCCTACCCTTTGTTCTGGTTTCCAGGTTAACTCTGGTCCCTGGCAGTCCCCTGACCCCACCCCATCTTCATTTCTCATCTATATTTTTCAACTTTAATAAGAAAGACTGAATGTCAGTGTTGTGTTGACTGCCGCCTATAACACAGGTTCTGGAGATTTTCATGAGAGCAGGACCCGTGTCTGATGGCCCATGCTCTCTCAGAGCAGATTTTTGAGAGAGAGAGAGAGAGAGAGAGAGAGAGAGAGAGAGAGAGAGAGAGAGAGAGAGAGAGAAGCACACTTCACAGGCCCAGAGTCTGGGTTCTCCACTGGCAGCAGGTCCCAGGGCCCCTGATCCAAATGTGGGCTCCCCTGGTCCAGCCACAAAGCATCCAGTAACCTCTCCAAGCAGCCCTCTGGCAGAGGGAAGCAACCCATGAGCTCAGGAAGCTAATGACCTTGAAACTATCCATTTATCTTGGCCTTCCCCCTCCGCGAGAGATGCCACAAAAAGTGCCAGTGTCTCTCTCTCTCTCTCTCTGAAGAAGAATGAACACCGCCAGAAAACCCTGCCTCAACCTCACTTCTCCTCCTGGGCCAGGCCCAGGGCTGGAATATTGAGGGAGCCAGAGGGGAGAGTAAATCATTCTCTATCATTCCTGAACCCTCTACCTCGGGGAGAGCGCTCACCTGAGGTCTGCGTCAGAGCCTAATGTCTGTCGGCTTCTCCATAAATCTTCATAAGTAGGCAGTGTTGCTTCCTAACAAACGTGTTTAGAGCCAGAGACCGGTGACAACTCTCTGAAGCCGAGCTGAGCTGGCAGCCAGCGGTGGACAACACAGCCCCAGCCACCTCCAACCTCCCACCAAGAGAAGGAGGAAGGTGCCCATCACAAGGAATTGGAGCCTCTGAAACCAATCGCCTCTCAGCTGCCCAGCATCTGCTTCGGTGGCTGCCCTCACCCTGGCACGGGGACTTCAGATTCCCGCTGGGCCCAGCTAAAGCCAAGAGCTGGCGCCGCCAGACTCCCCTTTGTTCATGGCGCTGGCCACTTGGGTGTGGGATGTTTCCTCTACTCTCTCCCGAAGCATTCAGTGGGATTCGGGTTAAACACCAATTCATGGACTATGACTGGGTTGAGAAGGCGACTTGTCCCAGCCTGGAATACAAACAAGCAAGCAAGCAAACAAACAAACAAACAAAAAAAACCAAAGTCAACAAAGAAAAATGAATGCCTGTACTCTAGGAAAGTCACCGCCAATTTGGAGATAAGGAAGCACCCCTCCCTCTAGTCACTGTGCCTTGCATTTGGGAAGTCCTTCTTGTGCTTCTCTCTGTTCCCTCATTAAAGCTGTGTCTGTGTTCTCTACTGGACTCATACCAGAGACCATCCGGGATGCCTTATCTTCTGGGTCCTCAGCACCTTGTTTCCGGTGACATCCGAAGGGGATGTTGGGGTAAAAGAAAAGGACCAAAAATTGGAGTGATGGTCTTCTCTCATTCAAAGTACTAGAATGGTATTCATACCCTAAGTACAGCTTTAAGGATTAAACAATGGAGTACAGTATTGTCAGGGAAAGCCACAATTTTTGTTCAGATTTCCAGGCTGCCTTGGGTACATGAAAAGGTGAGTCAGTGTCTGCTACTGTGCTGATGTGTGAAAGGGCTAAATCAATCCTTCCATATGATGTCTGAATAGGTTATTATAAGGTGCTTAGAGACTTGGCAGGCTAAGCCTCATCTTTCTTTCAAGATGCTAAGAAAATAAATGTAAATGCAGAAAGCCCGGCATGTGGGGCACCTGCCGTCCAAGTTCATAATCTGAATGTCAGTGCAGTATTTAGGGAGAGTTGAGTAGAAGAACAAGAGTACAGTGCCCTGACTGTGGTCAGTTCTGCTTCTGATCTCTCCGTTAGTCACACTGGATCCCAAGGACTTGAGGCTTGATCACCTTCCAGTCCTTTAGCCCCGTTGTCTTCTTTGAAGACTTTTTTTTTTAATGTCTTCTAATGAAAATCAACTTGACCTGATTTTGAACCAAGAGGAGAATTTATTAAAAAGTTACTGGGTCATTTCACAGGACCCACAGGCGGCGGGGCCTCTCCAAGAGCACAAATAAGAACTGGAGAGTTGTCAAGAATCCAGGCTGTGATCTTGTTCTGTTTGTTTTTCTCGGTTCCTGTCCGCTCTCCTCTCCTCTGGAGGCTGGCTTTCTGTCCGGCCTCTTTCAGTCAGGGAGGGGAAACCTAATGGAGTTTCTTCCTCCATTCCATGCCACAATCAGAAAATGGCCACCCCCAAATTAGAGTTTCACTCTGACAAAAATAAAAGACAAATGTTGACACCACTGAGCCACTTCTTGTGGCCTCTGGGTTTTTTTGGTTTTTTGTGTTGTTGTTGTTGTTTGGTTGTTTAGTTTGGTTTGGTTTTTACGGGTTGCTTTTGTTCCTTTCTCAAAGCATCCTGTTCTTGTTCTGTGAGTGTGATGCTTCTCATCTCCTGTTTGTGACACTAGTCTGGTGTTTGTGTTATTATTTAATTTTCAACTTTCTATTGCATGCCTTTAATTCTCTCCTTTTCCCTGCCCCAACACTCAACCTATTGGGTTTCATTCTGCTTGTTTTAATGCTACTCATTAAACTGTAAGGTATGGTTAACTTTGTCTATTTCCAATCAAAGGTAGAGGATGTATTGTCTTTGCTTATGGGAAGCTGGGTATCTTTCTCCTGCTATGGTATGCATATGTCTATTCTCCTGCCCATTTACAAAACAGATGTTTGACTGAAAAAGAATTATAGATTTGAGCACCTGGTGGCTTTTTAAAATTTTATTATTTATTTGTGTTTACATGTATATGTTTGTATGTGGGTATATGCATGTGTGTGCATGTGCCCACCAAAGCCAGAAACCCTCACAGGATCTTCTGAAGCTGGAGTTACAGGTGGTCACCGCCCAATATGGGTGGTAGGAACTAAACTTGGGTCCTCTGGGAGAGCAGAATGCACTCTTACGCACTGAGCCATCTCTACAGTACCATGAGTATTTATTTGTTCAGTGGCAGGTTTCGTTTCAAAGGACAAGGTAGCTTGCTTGCTACATCACCAGAGTTAGGGCCAAAAATACTTCGAAATAAAGAGTGAGACGGTTGAACTACAGGGTTCTGTCATCCAATCTAGAGGCTCCAGTTCTCTTTAGGCTGTGCACCCCTTGTCTCTTCTGAGCTGCCTTCTAGGAGAGGGGCAGAAGGAGGGACTGTGGTCAGCCAATCAGTGTGTACAGTTCTGTGCCTACCAGTTGAGCATAGAGGCTTTCCTGGTTTCTGTTGAGTAGGTAATGCTCACTGTGATAATAACCTCCTGTGTTGCTGCACTTGTGGCCTTTCATTCCTGTAGAGACCAGTCCCATGTAACCCCTTCTTTTTATCTAAAACAGGATGAGGTCCAACTGTAGTCTAGTCTGTTTACGAACAGACTCTTTGTGGGGTAGAGGGTCAGATTCCTCTTCTGCAGAGTTTGTAGCGTGTGGTACAAGGACTCCTACTATAGTGCATTCCAAGCTGTGTGCATGAAGCCACAGAAGTAAGAGTGAGGAAAATATGCATGAAATTGACTCAAGAACATGTGTACACACTCCCACCAGCACACCCATGCCTAGGTCAGAGCCTACTTACTGTACAGTCCTACCCAAGGCCCCAAGAGATGATAAAGTCAGTGGAATGCATTAACAGTCATTGGTTACAAGCTGGAGAGTTGGTCTGGTCGACAAAGCAAGGTCCCATGTAAAAGCCAAGCCCAGTGGGGCATGTCTAGTTCGAAGGCTGAAGAGACAGAGACAGATAAATATCTGCAGCTCGCTGGCCAGCAAGTCTAGCAAAACTGTTATGAGTTCCAGGTTCAGTAAGAGACTCTGCATCGAAATTTAATGTGGAGAGAAATTATAGAAGACACCCAATGTTGACTTCTGACCTCCACACATATACACATGTGTAAGTATCCACACAAATATCAGACACACACACACAGAGACAAAGAGAGACAGAGACAGAGAGATTTGCTGATCACGGGAATAGACTCTGAACACAATTAGATCAAGCACACAAATGCTGAAAGCCTGAAGCACATAGTGAAATCTAATGAAGAGCAGAATTATAGCAACTTGGGAAGCACCAATGGGCTCTGAGGCCTCCAGTGCAGTATTTCTCTGCACCTCCTCTCCTGACTTCTACCACTTTGGACTTAGGATGTAGGATTTAGTTTAGTTTAGTTTTAAACAGATTCTCATGCGACCAAGGACACCCTTGAACTCACTGGCTGATGATGAGCTTGAACTTCTGTTCTTCCTGCCTCTCCCTCCAAGTGCTAGGATCACTGCCACACCAGTGTGTGCAGAGCTGGTCACAGAACCCAGGGTCTCATGGATGCTTGACAAACACTCTAGCAGCCAAGCCACATCCCAGGTTCATGAGTCCTCCATTTTTTGTGATTTGATCTCTATTCCCAATCTCCAACTCTAGATGAATTTTCAGAGAAAGAATGTGATGGCTCACAAGCTAGGTATCTTAGACTTGAGGTACAGCTCAGTGGAAGAGCATGTATGTAGCACGCATGTAGCCCTAGGTTTTACTCCCAACACTAAAAGTAAATCTCTCATCTACAGCAGCGATCTTTGGCAAAAAATCAGGCTCCCAAAGGCAAAATTTACCACATGATCTGTAGGATGCATAAGGAAAAGGTGTGTGGTTTCTTGTTTAACAATGACTATAAAATGTCAGAATGATACAGCAGGGGATTAAATGAGGGTTGTGAGCCTTTTCAGAAAGAGACAGCTCCCTATGATGATGTAGGTCATAGGTCCATGATGTCTCTGGCTAGAGACTTCCTTCTGTAGTCAGCTGTAACTTCCTTATTCGCTTCTCTTTACTCATCTTGAATTGTGTGCCTGGGAGTGGCACATAAGAGAGCAATTGAATCTGTGCTAGATGGGGAAGTGAGACTTGCCAACTACCACAGTGTGGAAGAAGATGGCACTCTCTTCTTACTCTACCCTCCCAATAGGCCCTCCAATGGTGACAGCCTTAGGTGATACAGTCAATGTCATGAGAGACCTTACTTCACTGTCATCCAGCTGACACTGGCGGGAGTTCCCAGCACCCAGTGAGGAGATAATGTTGGGTGTTCTAAGTTATAACTTTGTTTATAGAAATCTGTTATAAAGCAGTGGTCATTCATTCCAATATTTGCCATGTTGTCATTTATACACTGGCAGCTGAATAACTGCATAGGTGATATGCTTTTTTTTTCCACAAAATTTGCCCTGAATATGGACAAATGGTTTTTAAAAGATTCTCACAAAGAACATGAAAGTTGAGGTACAAACTGGATCCCAAGGAGATGGCTCTTCAGCAAACACATTTTAAGGGGAAAAATAAAAATAACAGTTACTAATCAAATTTGGCAAGATGGCACCAAGAATGTTAGCATTTTTGTTGTTGTTTTGCATTGTTTTTGCTTGTTTGTTTGAGACTATGTAGCCCTGGCCAGCCTCGAACTCACAGAGATCTGCCTTTCTCTTGAGTGCTGGGATTTAAGGCATGCATACATCCAGTCAGCATTTTTTAATTATGGGCTTGCCATTCCCTTGAAATGCTAGGTAACAATGCTAGTACACATATAAAAATGATAAAGAAGCAAATATTTATCTATTTGTGTATATTCAAAAGTAGTTCACTAATGGGCTGCATGAGCAAAAAGATTAGTAACTGCTAAGTCCCTGTTTTGAAGAGAGCAGCAGGAAACACCTGACCTTGGCTGGGATGTCACCTGATTGCAGCAGCACCATGGCAAGGGGTGGTAGTGGCCCAGTGGCCCAGTCTGAGACAGCAACCCCTAGAGTGTGAAGGCACTGAAAATACTCAGGATACCTGAAGGCATTTCATGCAATGGGAACTGCACTCCTCACAGTTGTCTGCAATGGAGCCTCACCCTTCTATGACCATGTTAAAAAAAAAAAGTAACTACAGAAGACTGGGAATCTGTAGGAAGACTCAAGTTCTACTGCATTTTTTTAAATGTTGAAAAGTATGCTATAGAGTAAAAGTTAAAGTACATATACCCTGCATAGTAAATGAGTGGAATTCTTTTTAGGTAACATTATTAATTCTTTGGGAAATTTTATACAATGTAATTTACACACACACACACACACACACACACAGAGAGAGAGAGAGAGAGAGAGAGAGAGAGAGAGAGAGAGAGAGAGAGAGAGAGCTCCTATTAGATCCCCTGTACCTCCATACCTATCTAGTTTTATGCCCTCTATCTTTCAAAACCATTTGTGTTGTCCAAATGCTCTTGGGTATGGGGCCTGCCCTGGGAAGTGGTTGACCTACCATGGGCCACGTCCTTAAAGAAAACTAACTCTTCCTCACCCAACCACTCTCAACTGCCGGTAGATCCTCAGCTAGAGGTGGGAATTTTTGCTCACCTTCCCCTCTCTATGGTAGGATTTTACCTGATTCAGGCCCTGCACATGCTGTCACAGCTGCCGTGAGGTCATAGGTATAGCTGCCCAGTTGTGTCCAGAAAACCATTTCCTTGTGTCTGTGCTCTACCCAGAACACTATAAGAGCCAGAGCTCTTGCTATCTTTCTGCCTCCTCTTCTCATAATGATCCCTGAGCCTTGAGGGGAGGGGTGTTGATTTAGGGCTGAACACCTCAAAGTCTCGTTGACTATACTTGATCACTTGTAGGACCTTGTGTTGTGTGATCTACAAGAAGAAGCTCCTCTAATGAAGGTTAAGAGATGCTCTAATCTATGCCAATTAGTCATTAATTATTTTACTATGATGCTAATTTAGCAGAAAAGTAGTATTAGTTCTTTGCTTTGGGCTACTGACCCATGTAGTCAGGTTAGGATAGGCTGAAGAGGCAGAAGCAGAAGGAACATAAATAGAAAACATATTGTGTGTATTTTTTAAGTATTTGTTTTTCATTAGGTATATAGATTTTTTACCTGCTCATACATCTGTGCATCATGTCATGTAACATGCATGTGTTGCCCACAGGGGCCAGAAGAAGAGTTAGATCCTCTGGATTTGGAGTTACAGATGACTGTTAGCAGCCAGTCATGAGTGCTTGGAATCTCAAATCTGGGCCTCCAGAAGAGCAGCCAGTGCTCCAAGCCGTCTCTTCAGCCCGTTGCATGTATTCTTAGATCTGCTGTTCAGCCCTGTTGCAAATAATGCATTTATTTTTATTGATAACTGGTCTTCCTTTGCAGGAATACCCAATTTATACAAGGAAAATGTGATCTATATATAGACACACAGTGGAGTATTATTTCAACATTAAAAAATCATTGCCATTTTTAGCAACACAGATGAAGCTGGAGGACACTGTGTTAAGTGAAATAAGCCAGGCACAGAGAGATAAATACTCTATGGTGCTTTTTATGTGTAAAGGTTAAGAAATTGATCTCATGGAAGTAAGGAATAGAATGGTAGTCACCAAAGGTTATGAAGAACTCAGAGCAAGAAGAGATGGAGAAAGGACCATGAATGGGTGCAGAGGTACCATTGAATAGAATACATGACTTTTCATGTAGGATAATTATGATTGGTAACCATTAATTGAATTCTTTCAAAATAACTTAGTAGAAGGAACTGTGAATATTCCAGCACAGATAAAGATCTGAGGGCTGGATACACCAGTTACTCATATCTAATCTTTACTATATCTTACATGGAATGAAACATCACAGTGTTTTTCCATAAATAAGTGCAATCTCTATGAGCTAATTAAAACTTTTGAATACATTTAAAAATAAAATTTTATGTGGTGTACTTATTTTTTCCTGTAGAAGGACATTTGACTTGGTTTTTAGTTACTATTAACAATTTTACCTGGTACATAGATCCTTGAGCACACACATAGATGAGATGTCCTGGAAGTTGAGAGTCCTGGAACAGCTGACTTATGGGCACATCTTAAACCATAGTGGGTGACATCCGATTGTCTTCCAAGATAGTTACCTCAGCTTTCTCTGGGCCCTCACCAGCAGCTCACAAGGTTTCCTAGCATGACACATCATTATCAACTGACTTGTTGGCAGCCTGTGTTATCAAAATCACCCCTTGCCTACCTGAGAGTAGTTATCTCTTTGTGGTATCCTTGTGTTTTATCATTTTGTGATTTTAATTTGCATTTCCCTCGTTAATAATAAAGAGTTTTACACATATAGTTTGGTCATTTAGATGTCTTCTTGAGTAACTTGCTGGGTTTTGCAGTTTTTCAATAATTTTTAAAATTGAGTTGTTCTTTTTTTATTGGATATTTTCTTTCTTTACATTTCAAATGTTTTCCCCTTTCCAGGTCTCCCCTTCAGAAACCCCCTATCTCATCCCCCCTCCCCCTACCTCTATGAAAGTGCTCCCCCACCCACCTACCCACCCACCTACTCCCATCCTCCTACCTTAGCATTCCCCTACACTGGGGCATCGAACACCCTCAGACCCAAGGGCCTCTCCTCCCACTGATGTCCAACAAGGCTGTCCTCTGCCACATATGTGGCCAGCATCATGGGTCACTTCATGCATACTCTTTGGTTGGTGGGGAGTCATTCTTAATATAATCTTTATTTATCTTTAGTTTATTATGTAGTTTCAATATCTTACAGAGTTTGTGATATAAAACATTTACAGCTTAACCCTCCCTAAATTTGACTTTTTATTATATTTATTGTACCTTTTGATGGACACATGTTTCAATTTAATTTAATTTATTTAAAAATCGTTTTACACTTGTTTATGGTGGATGTGGGTGCCAGTGTCATGGCCCATATGTGGAGGACAGAAGACAACTTCCAGGATTCCGTTCATTCTTTCCATCTTGTGGATTCTGAGGACTGAGATCAGGTTGTCCAGCTTGGTGACAAGTGCCCTTACCTGCAGAGCCATTCCACTGGCACATTCTAGCGATAATGCAATAAACTCATGCATCTCTCATGCTAGAGTCTCAAGGAGAGATTGCATATACTCCTTCCATGCAGATTACCTGCTATTACTCTCTAAAATCTTAAGAGTTTTACCGTCACATGTAAGTCTTTACCTAGACTGTTGTAAAGGCATTCTTTTTCCCTTTGACCATCTGTGAACCTCTGGCAGGTGTTGAATGTACCTTTCTGCCTATCACGTTCTGTTCCATTGCTGATCTGTCTTCCCTCTGAGCTAATCAACAGAGTCTAGCTGAGATTTAGGGTTAAGATTAGAAAGCATGACTTCTACAAGTTAAAGGTGATCCACATACCTTTACAAAACCAGGTCCTCTCATTCACTGATATGGTATACCTCTGGATTTGAGCTTCATTCAGCTATGATAAATTTATTTGGTTTTCATTTGTGGCTCCTGGCTCATAGATCCCTCTCCTCAGCAGGGAATTTCTCTTCCCCCTAAGGCAAATCATATAAACTCTGATCTTTTTGCATCTTTCTGTCTCAAAAATGACCATCAAGAACTTCTCTAACATGCCCATGTAGGACAGTATGTCATAAGACCTTCCTCATTCCAGAAGAATCCTGTCGCATGCTTAGGGTACAGAAACACTGTGGAGAAAAGCCAAGAAGACTCTGAATAAGTAGACCTTGCTGGGCTTCCCTATTTACTAAGCTATTTACAGTCTAAGCTATTTACAGTCACACCTGTCCAATGAAGTCTCTGTGAAAGCCAGGGTTCCTCTGCCTCACTCCGGAGACCTGTAACCTTTGTGATGCCTTTCATACTGACCCACGGACCATGAGTGCTGCCCTGAGCCACTCAAGCAAATGAACTGAAACTAAGGAGTATCTTGTGGAAATCTTAACTTACAGATGTACCTGTAAAAGTGAGGCTGGACGTTCCTCCCTAGTAAATACTCAATAAAGTTCACCTTTTGTGTGAAAGTAGAAATAAATGTATTATTTCAAAAACAACAATAAACCACCTGGTCCTGGAAGTGGGAAGGAGTCTGTCTCTGGGCCTGATCCCTTAGCATGAAGGATCTGTTGCTGCCTCCAGGAAGGCAGAGTCAGAAATGAACTGGATTAGAGCGCAGACTGTGGCATCTGCTACAGGGTTGCTTGCTTATTTGCTGGTGGGGAGAAAGGCCTCCACTTCGAGAAGTCACAGAGGTGAGGGTATAGTTGGACAAACCAACTCCAAGTTGTTCTTCTCTTCCATGTATCAGATCTCTCAATGTGCCTTTAAATGTGGTCCACAAAGGTCTCGTCTTTTTAATATAAATATGAATATATATATACATATATATATTCATGTTGTATTTTATATTTTATGATATATTTTGTTTCTCCTTTATGTAAATACAGCTGGCTTTGTATCTACTCTAGATTGGATCTTGAAAGCACCCCAAAGGCCAACATAGTAGTTAGTACCCAGCATGGCTGTGCACCCCAAATTACCACATGGTAGTTTGTACCTACTAGCATGGCTGTAGGGGGTGGGGTGACAGATCCCATAAAAACTAGAGTCTGGTAAGAATTCTACTCATGGGTCATGTCCTGAAAGGAAATTATGGAACTCTGTCCTCTACCTCCTCCCACTTCTGCTCCCTGACCATGGACTGAGCCATGCTGCTCCCCTGTGTCTCCCACCACATGTCAACTTCCCCACAGGCCCGAACGTATGGGAACCAATGAACTATGGCCAAAAAATCTGCAAAACTGTGAGCCAAAGTATACTCTCTCTACCTCAGATATTTGGAACAGTAACAGAGTTGACTAACAACATCCAACAGTTTGGGTGACATACCTTATTAATTCTAAAACGTTATCTGTATTTTCTGTTGAGTTTCCTCTTAACATCCTCTTCCTTTGGTCTCCTTTCTCTGTCTTAGTGCACTCCCTAGAGCTGCCACGACCACGTTCATCATCATATTCTTTATGCATGTATCTTTTACCTTCTCAGTGCTGTCAGCTCAGTGAGGAATGGTGGTGCATTAGTTACTTTTCTGTTGCTGTGATAAGACACCATGGCCAAAGCCACTTTTCAAAGAGTCCATTTTGGGTTACAAGCTGTTTCAGAGGCCTGGATCCATCGTGGCATGGAAGAGGCACCGCAGCAAGTGGCAGGTGTGCTAGCAGAAGCAGGAAGTCAAGAGATGGCGTCTGTAATGGCAAGCATGGAGTAGCGAGTGAGCTGGAAGTGGAGTGACGTCATCAACTCTCAAAGCCTGCCTCTAATGATGTGCTTCCTCCAGCAAGGCTGCACCACCTTCCCAAGTGATACCACCAACTGGGGGCCTAGTGTTCAAATACCTGAGCATATGGAGGGACGCTTCTCATTCAAACCACTTCAGGTGCTTTCTGCTTGCTCAATGTGCACTAATTATATAGTAACTGAATGACCTATTCCATCATCAAATGGTTTATCGTTGGAGACATAATAAGTTGTTGTGAAAGCAGTTGACAGCCGATAGACTAGGTTAGGAATGAGCAGGACAGACAGAACACACTCAGACAGACCAAGAATGGTGCAGACTACAGAGACCAGCCAAGGAGATAGATCAAAGCTGGGGCAAAAAATTGTGTGTATGACATAATTAATTTTCTTAGGCCTCGGGCACAGCACGAGGTACTTAAAAATGCATACTTCTCCTCTTTAAATAAACTGTGTGTGTGTGTGTGTGTGTGTGTGTGTGTGTGTGTGTGTGTGATGTTCCTATTGCTCTTATATGATAGCCCACATCATATATATATTCTTGCACTGCCATCCTGTCCAGCTCTGGTCCCAGGGCAGCCTTGTCTGTTGTGCTCCAGTGTGGGGTTTTATCAGCTTCTAGAAAACTCCAAGCTTCCTCCTCACCTGTTCATACTTTGCATATCTGCCTAGGATGCACTTTGCCCCTCCTTACGCCTAGTGGATCCTCCCTGTTTACCTGTGAGGTCCCTGGTCACAGGTCCCTTTCTCGGGGAAACCTAGCCTTTCTTCCAGCATAGTGCTTAACCCCCAGTAATATAATATCCAGCACCCTGTCTGGGTCTGGTGGGAAAGCCCTGTAATCCTATCTACTTTATAGGACAAGAAAGTTCAAGGCCACTCTGGGTAACTGAATGAGACCCTGTCTCAAAAGATAAAATTTAAAAGAAGGCTAAAGCTGTAGTTCAGGAAGAGCGAGAGCTCTTGCCTAGCATACAGCAGGCCCTGGGTTCAATCCTTAGCATCCAAACCAAAACAACAACAACAAAGAAAAACATGCTATTCCTTAATAGCACTTACCACAATAGCAAAGTAACTCCTGTGTTCTTCTGGTCATTTGTCACCCTTCTGCTAGACTATAAACTCCACCAGCATAGTGACTGTGTCCACCCTGTTCACCAGTCTCCCCAAAACAAAGCCTGTGTCTAGCCCTCATAGGCCAGAGATTGTCCATCCATGGATAGAACATGCCAGACTTTCTTGGCAGCTCTACTTCCTGTCTTCCCTCATTTCCCATGTCTTCTAGTGCTTCCCTCCTTGTCCTGTTCTTCATTCCATCACACAACAAGCCACGCCCCAATTCCTTCCCTTCTAGCCCATGCTCTGATGATTCTACACTCATCTGAAGATGAATTCTCAACACCTGCACGGGCGCCAGGCACAGGGCGGGCACTGAATGAATAAGGACTGAAAGCAGGCTACACCAGTGTGTTCGTAACAGGAATTTGAGAGTTTCCTACCATGGAACATTCTTTGGGACAGAGCTAAATGAGTTCTTTATGATAATTTGGTAATTGATCTCTCTCTTCAAGGACAACGCCCGATTGGGAACCAGGGCCTACAGAATACAGCAGAACAGGAAAGATCTGGTGTGGTGTGTGCCACACATGGATGTGTATGTCATAGCTCATATACATATTTTTCTTCCTCAAAAAAAAAAAAGAAGAAAAAGAAAAAAAAACCTTAGAAAAAAATAAAGAAAATGTCAAAGCCTTTTAAAGGGCGTGATCACGCTGAGTAATAGGGCCCTTCCCTGATTTTTTTTTTTTTTACATTATTTCAGTGAAGATGTTTTTATGGCAGTGGTTAAAAATAAAAGACATTTTGGAGCTTCTCAGTAAATGAAGCACCACAGACTCTTGAGTTTTGTTGTTTTTCCCCCTAAAATTAATATAATTAATTAAAGCCCAATGTTAGTCTGATCTACAATCTGTGAGTCAGTGAGTCACAGCATATTATGTTAATAGGGCTACACTCTCAGCTCCCGACTGAAAACTGCAGAAGCCAAAAGCTGTCCCAAGCAAAGGGGGATGGAGGGTGCCGGAGACCGAAGGAGTGGGAGATCCCCCTCACCGGGCCATCGTGTTTCTCATAGTGCGCTTGGAGTGGAGGAATGTGGGAATAACTTGGATAGACAACTGCTTTTATCAAGTGTGAGAAATTAGCCTAAGTGAATTTAAATGTAATTTCAGGAGCAGCTGGCAGAAGCTAATGTCTGTTCGGCTTTCTCGGGAACGGCACCTCCGTTCTGTTCCCTGGGAAAGGATGAGGAAATCGCAAGCTTTATGTCTCTGCTGTCAACGCTCACAGGCTGGCCTTGGCCTGAGGTCATGCTGGGGCCACACACAAACAGAGACTGGCCCTTCCTTGGGAGGCTTATCTTCTGTTTCCCTCCCCATGGCTTTGAAAACAACTATAATGGACTGCTGGCGTTGACCTCTAAAGCCCCAGGTCTTTGGTAGTCCATTAGAATGGGAACCATTGTCTAGATGACACCTGGTCTAGCATCCTGAGTTCTTCCGATTCATCATGGTGTGATCTCATACTGACTTTAAGAATTAAAGTTCCTGGGCTGGGGATAGAGCTGAGTTGGTAGAGTACTTGCCTAGCATGCCTGAAGCCCTGAGTTCAATCTCCAGTGCTATATAAACCTAGGAGTGGTGGTGGTACCCTGTCTATAGTTCTAGGCCCCAGGAAGTAGAAGCAGTAAGGTTGGGAGTTCAAGGTCATTCTCAGTTACGTAGTAGCTCGAGGCCAACATGGCCCACATTAACCTGTCTAAAAATAATAATAATAATAATAATAATAATAATGTTTTTAAGAGTCTTCTTAGACCAAACCACTTGTTGTTTTGGGGCCTGTGGCCTCTGTAGGGATAGCAAGTACTCTATTAGGTAGAGGTTAGTGCTTATAATGATCTCCTAGGATACACCAAACCACACCATATTCAGGACTTTATTTGACACTACCCTGATTTCCTTCCTGTGGGTGAAGATTTTGCTCTCCTTAAAATCATGGAGAATGCCAGACATGGAGGTACACGCCTGCAATCCCAGCACTCAGGAGGCAGAGGCAGGTAGATCTCTGTGTTCGAGGCCAGCAGATCCTGGGAGTTCCAAGACAGCCAGGGCTACATAGAGGAACCCTGTCTCAGAGGGGGTTGTGGGGAAACTTGAAGAATTATTTATAGGAGAAAGAATTTCTACAGACAAAAGGGAAGAGCTAAGATCCGGAGACACTGAGAAGGCTCTGGAACCATGAGACAAGCGATACCAATGTCACCTTTCGGTGTTGGGTTTGCCTTGGCTAATCCCAACCCTGAGCCTACATCTTGCCATCCCCAAAGCCTGAGGCTACCAGAGAAGCCATCAGGACCTCCTGGGAACCATCTGGCCTCAGCACTGAGCTGGTGGCTCCAGCCTGACCCTGCCGCGTCCTTTCTCATGAGCAACATTCTGGAGCTTCGACTAGGGGAGGAGCAGTGTTCTTATCTCTGAGAATGACCCCGATGATAGACAGCATTCAGCCCCTGTCTCAGATGTTTCCAAAAAGATTGCTGGGCACTCCTTTTTTTTTTCCCCCTTCCAGTGAGGGCCTCCAACCAGCAACAGGGCTTTCTCTGGGTACTGGCTGCAAAAGCAGAACCCCTGCCTAACCCGGCCTTGCCAACGTTACAGCCATATTTTTACGAGTTGCCTCCATGGTGTAAGAGGACATTAAACTGGAAAGCGTGGACTGGGTCCACGTTGGCCTCTGAGCCATGCTGAACTGCGGGTCATCTTCATTCCCACACTGAAAGCCGGGCTAACATGGCATCAGTGGCCGTTTGGTGGAGGGGAGAAATCACCACAGCAGGGTCTAGGGGAAGGAAGTAAATCGGCAATAGAAGAGGAAAAAGACTAGGAGCAAAAGTAGAAATCTGACTTAGCCTCCTCTCCTCTCACCTGAGGGCCTTCCTCTGTCCACCACAGCCTGCCCAGACTTCTTTAGGGAACCACAAATTATGACCCAGGGCAAGGATCTAGGCTGTACCCCAGAGCCATCCAGCAGGAAATTTCTCCAACCCCATGGCCTTTCTTTGTGTGTAGAACTGCCCTGCCCATTTCTCTCATTCAGAAACCCTCCCTGGTGGTAGAGCTCAGGTCTCCTCTCCTCCATACACACAAGGAGGACAATGAGGGATGAGCGCACACTTCATTCCTGGTGTACATATGGCTGTCTGTTACCTGCAGGGCCTGCTCCGTCTGCCTTGGCAATGCCCCTTGACTCCATGATACAAGCTGAGCTTGTGAGTGACAAAGGACTAATCCCAGAAGGTAACAAACTGAACCGGCCTTTTGCCCTGAGTCAAATCTCCCACCCTTCATTTTGTTGCCTCCAACCTGGAGTTTAATACAAATGAGATTCAGAGTTGCTCGTTTTTGTTGTTGGTTGTTTGTTTGTTTGTTTTTTAAGTTCTGCAGTGGTTTGCTCCACTGCAGATATATACAAACGTTAATGTGTGTTAATAAAATGTGTGGGTGGAGAATCCCATCACAAACACCTGCCACTTAAAATGGGCCTTCTGTCCCTGAGGACAGAGAGGAAGCATACCTGACCAGAAGGGTCCTCTTCAGGTCTGTGATTTTAACAACTGCCATTTGCCTAGAAGGTACAGGGCCCTCGTAGCAGGGGGGTGGAAGGTTCGGGGTGTAGGGGGGTGGGAGTGCGGGGCGGGGGAGCATCTTTAATCTTGAAGAGGGCCATTTAGCTGAACGGCAGATCTTACAGCCACAGAGGACCCTATGAAGCAGCCTGCTAGTGCCCGTGGGGCACTTATTATTACCTCCGTCCAACACAACATCCTACTTTCTCTTTTTTTTTTCTCAACATAAAATGACTTCTTGATAAAGTGTCTTTGTTCAGTGTCTGCAAAATCCATCTCCACCAGTATTCCAAGTAAGTAAGCTGCACGCAAGACAATGGGTGGGTGGGGAGTGGGCAGAGAGCCGAGTGGGCTGGGACGGAGTCACAGTTCGCAGAGCCAGCGTGAGAGCCCTCGGGGTCAGCTGCAAAGCTCCGGCTTCTGGTTCAGCCCTTGAAGGCCTGCCCAGGTCTGGACAGTAGGAGCCCTTTAAAAATCAGACAAGCCCGAGTTTTGTTCCGGGAGGACGAACTCGCGGCTAAGCCTCGTGCGAGCTGTTCACCGAAGTGTCTCGGCCAGGTGGTAATTTCTCCCGTTGTCCTGTAACTTGGCTTGAAGCGGAAGATGACCTATGTCACCTGGCGCCCTGATAACAGAAAGCAAATTCCAGCAAAAAGTGTCCATGCCTCGGTTGGCCATTACCAGGCCCAGCAGGCCGCTCCCTGCCATCTGGCCACCTCAGAGAGCGCACAGCCGCTCTGCTCCTGCCCACCTGGCTTCAGCTGCCTTCCCAACCCCAGTGACAGGGCAGCATGGCCAACACTGGGCACAAACTGGGCTCTGAGTTACCTGTTTTCCTGCTCCAGGGATTCTGGGTCCAGGTCTCCTAATGTGTGTGTGCCCCAGTTTTCCACTGAATTGATGTGTCCCTCTCTTGGGAGGGGCGATCTTTTTTCAGCTTTATTTACAAATACTGAGAAAGTCAAAGCTCAAATGCATTTGCAAAATCCAAGTTCAATTCATTGTCAGAGGACTTTAGCAGATATTTCCAAAGGTATTAAATGCAGAAAATATGTCTTGGACACAGGGACCTTCAAGGGCAAGTTACACTGACATCTAGACCATTCCTTATTTTGACATCATGTTACAAAGATGGGGAACCGGGGAGAGACCATTCACAGCCACTGGGCAGGAAGTGATTCGACACACTATTGCACATGCTCCTTAGAGAGGACTTGAAATAGGGCCAGGCAAGTTACTTGTGCTGTCCCTGCTACCGTGAGCACCCCTCGTGGGCCTCATTACACAAGTGGATTACAAAAGTATATACAATAAAATAAAATGCATAGTTATGTAAAAGCCAGAGGGTGAACAGTAAAGTAAGAGGAAGGCTCTAATGTCATCTACATGGATGACAGACTGGGAGCCCAGAGGAGCCACAGGGAAGACAGGTGTGTGAACTAGGTGGGGATGGACCTTTTCTGGAAAGTTCTTCTCACCAGCCTTGGTGGTGTTGATCAGTAGCTGCATAGGCAATGACGACTCGGCTCACGTGGAGTTAAAATGTGTTCCTGCCTTCAAGAGTCTCAGGAATCCCTCCAGTCCCTCTCCACACCTGATCCTGAACCACCCCACCACAGGGACATTCCCAAAAGCTGTTGCCTGTACGTGGGAGATGTTTGAGCTGGGCTGCCTTGTCTGGCCTCAGTGGGAGAGGATGCACCTAGCCCTGCAGAGACTCGATGTGCCAGAATGGGGGGGGATACCCAGGGGCCCCCATCTGCTCATAGGAGAAAGGGAGGGGGAAGGATTGTGGAAGTGTGACAGGGAGAGGGGCAGTGATTAGAATGTAAATAAGTAAAAATAAAAAGAAAGAATCTCAGGAATTAGAAGCAATTAAAAAGATTCTGCTCTCTCTGTCTCTCTCTGTCTCTCTCTGTCTCTCTCTGCCTCTGTGTGTGTGTGTGTGTGTGTGTGTGTGTGTGTGTGTGTGTGTGTGTATGTGCACGCACATGAGAGAGAGAGAGAGAGAGAGAGAAAGAGAGAGAGAGAGAGAAAGAGAGAGAGAGAAAGAGAGAGAGAGAGAGAGAGAAAGAGAGAGAGAGAGAGAAAGAGAGAGAGAGAAAGAGAGAGAGAGAGAGAGTACGCCTGGTAGCCTATGGTCATTTCTTCACTTATCTGTGCTCATGTGGAGCTGCATGGTCTCTCAGCCATCCAGGCCTACCCGGCAGACATTTCCCCCATCCCAGGTAGATCCTTCCCTTCCGACCCCAGATCCTAAGACGTGCACACGTGATGGTTAAGGCAAGCCTTACAGTACAGTTGAGCAATAAATTGCTCAGGTTCTACATGGGTTTGTTCGTTTGCTGGATTGGTTTGAAAATATTCCCCCCAAGACTGTGTAAAGATGGTGGGAAGAAGTCTGGAGAAGTGTGGAATCTTCTAGGGGGATCCACCTACACCAAGACTTTGGGATGTCTGGTGGCAGTCTTAGCATCCTTGAACCTCATCTGCAGGAAAGGGGATTCTGAATGCAGGACAGAGAAGAACAGATGTTGCCCTGCTTCTCTGTGTGGCTGACATCCACTGACATGTAGGCAGTTACAGTCATTCCATTGAACATTTCTGTGCTCAATTCACCTGTCTCAGACAAGACCCCTGGGGCTTGGTCTCAGAAGTTTGGAAGCTCCATTTCAGCACCCTAGCTTTACTCTGCATTCCTCTCTGTGGCTCCCCAACCCTGAGCACCCAAAAGTCTTGTGGTGTCTGTTAAATATTCAGTCTCTTCCTATAACAGACCATACGTATAAAGGCTGAATTTTTTTCCCTAATCTTAATAGGCATCAATGTGACTCCCAACTCCTAACAAAGGCAACTCAGAGAAAACAGTCTAAATATTTTTTTCTAACTAGCGTGTGATTGTTTTAGACATAACTTAATGCACTTTCTTTTAGTGATAAGGATTACTAAGGATTTTTCTAAATCAGAACCCTGATGGAGAGCAAGTGCTATCTCGATGTACTAGAGTTTAGAGCTTCCAGGTGCTGGAACATCATACTGCTGCTGAGTGCTGCCACAGTTTGGATATAAAGTATCCCCCAAACATGCCCTTAGTGGGGGGTACCCTGTCCCCTCCACCTCTTTGTTTCTTAGTAACAATGTTACAACTTTTTCTGCCATATATTCCCTACCTGGAAGTGGTATTTTACATGGGCCTACTGACCAGGGACTGAAACCTCTGAATCCATGAGCCCATACAAACCTTTTCTCTTTTTAACTTGATTATCTCAGGTGTTTTGTTACAGTAATGGAAAAGCTGAGATGGGGGTTTTCATCTATACTTGAGTTCTCCTCCAGCCACAATGTATTGCTTCATCCTCAGAGAAAGAAAGGTGCGAACTCTGATGCAAACACTTGGTTCCTGTCTCTGAGCCTCAGTTTTCACATTTGTAAAATAATGTTCATAACACCTACTTTACAAGCACTTTTTGGTAAAGATTAAATGAAATAATAAGTGTGAAGGGTTCATCAGGGATCCCAGGACTCAGTGATTGACTACCACCAGTTCCATAATTTCTTTTTAACCATCATCTTCACAGTCAAGCCCAATACTCAAAATCCAGCCATGCTTTCTGGTTAACTTTTTCAACCCTGATGGAATGCAAGAAAGCAGTGAGTCTGTCCCACTCCTGATTCTGGATCTTGGACAGATTGATGGCCCTTCCAATCCTGACTCTTCATCAAAATGGGAAAATAGCCATTTCTATAGAGAAAGCTACCAAAGCCCGTGTGCAGGAGTAGAAGGCACAGCTGGGTTTCCTGAAGACTACTCTTCTCTACCCTCCATCTCTTCATCCCCTGTGATGAGATAATTTTGTTGTATGTCAGAATGAAATGAGATAAAGCACACCTACCTAAAATTCTGGTAACTCTATGGGCAAAATATTTAGTTCCCTTCTATCAGACTCTATTCTCTTTGGGCTCTGCTAGTTCACAATAGGTATTAATCACCTAATCAGATGAGGCAATTCATACTCATCTGTTAATCAGTTAATGACCCTTCCCTAAGCATTTGCATAATGTCTTTAGCTTGAAAAAAAAGTAATCTCCCCAAGTCTTCCAGGCCAGAAATGCCTCTGGGATGAGAGAACCTTGAGTGACAGGGACCACTTTCAGGTGAATCCAATGTCCCAACAGTAGCCGCCTGCCTTCCTGAGACCTGATCTGCTTGGCTAGTTGTCCTTTCTTTTCTCGGGATCTCCCCCTACTTCAGATGCACAACAGTACACATACTTACAGTTGGACCTGTGCCCTGGGGTGGATGAGGAGACAGAGAGGAGCAAGGAAACTTTTATCTCTTGAACCTGGGCACTTATGCCTGAGACAAATGAGAGACAGAATGACATTGGGGCAACGGGTCCAAAGCAAGTTGGATGATATTAAGGTAAGAGGGACCATGCACAGTGTGAAGTCTATTTCCTTGAAAACCAACTCTGAGAGTCACAGTTAAATGACCTACTGCCATTCACACTGTGGCCAAAGCATTAGAGCAAATGCCTTCTCCTTTGGACTCCCAAGTATGCATTGTTACAGCCCTCACTGTACAGATGTATTACTCCCTGCTGGATGACAACTTAGCTTTGCTCAGTTGCTGGGGAAGGTGTGTTAACTCTCTCAAGCAGAGAGGCCGGCTCAGTCCATTTGCAATCAGCTCAGACTGCAGAGATGAAAGTCACATCATCATTCTTTGAAGGAAGAAATGTGGCCGGAATCTGGAGGAAGGTAGGTCAGAGACTGACACAGGCTGAGGGATGATTGACAAGGAAGGCGGGAGAATCTCTAGGAGGTTACACTTAATAACTTCTTCTCATGTTAATACATAAATGGCTCGGGTATTTGGCTGAGCAAACACCAGGAAACAAGGCGAACCACAGCAGCCATTGAAGGAGCACTTAACACATGTCCATGTGGACTATTCTTGATATGAGGGTCTTGTGCACGCTCTTTGATGGGTTTGGACCAGGATCTCACACAGTCATTAGGTTTGGTACAGTTGCTACTGTTGTTTTCGCTATTAGTTCTGATGTTGTAGTTGTTGGGGTCACAAAGAGAGTGGCCACAGGCCTGGTTCAGTCTTCAATCATTTCCATCACACTGGCTTGGGAAGCATTGGGTTCCAAGGATGGAGGTCCCCGTGGCCAACCATCTGCTTCATGTTCATCACTCCAGTGTGGGATGCAGACAGAGAACATACTTAGAGGAGGAAGTTCACCACTTTGCAGACAAGCTCCTTAGCACTGATTAACTCATCCATTAATTCAGCAATAACTTATTAGCGGCATATGACATGATGAGCTATGGAGAAAGTTAGCTTGGAAGGTGGAAGAGAGGGAGGAGACATGTCACTGAATGGATGTAAAGAGATACGCCTGCCCCTGTCATTATTAAGGTACACTGCGAAAGCCGGACGAGAACGTACCTTTGGTAGGTACCGGTTTTGACTGCATCCGTGTCCTATGAAGGAACTGCTATATAGTATGCACCTCCTGAGATTTCCATGAAAGCTTTACTGAAGAGAGGACATTAGGTCTGCATCTTAAACGATGACTAGAAATCCCAGCAGGCATAGGGATAGGGGAAAGTGGCAGCCTTTAAAAATCAATCAGACCTACATCCTAGCCCTAGAGCTGATTGTGTAAACTCGGTTTCTTTGATTAGACTGGGTGGGCCTCTCTTTCTCCGTCTGCAAAATGCAAAGAATCACCACCTTGCAAAATTGTCATAGAAATTTGGGAATAGCCCATGGTAAGTGTTTGTCAAAGGGATGTTTGTAGTTTTATTGCATTTACCACCTTGGGCTATGAAGTCGGCCATTTCAGGTAAAAGATAAACATGTGGGGAAACAGAGATAGGGAAAAAATAGTATGTATGTTTTGGAAAAATAAAATCTGTCTTGAAAGGAGAAAAGTATAGAAAAAGGAAATAGACCAGTCAGCTGATGTCTGTTTATAATGGGCCCAGGGTTATCTAGGGAGAAAGGAAAGCTAGAACCTTCTAGATTGTTATAAATGGACCTCCCCAAGAGCTCTCTATCTGTCTTCTGTCACAAGTATCTCCAGGCCACTCTCCCTCCTCCCTCTCCCTCCTCACCCCTCTTTCTATCATCTCAAAGACTCACCCCACTATCTCCGGGTGCTGTGATCAGCTTAGCCCTGTGCTGATCCTTCTTGACTCTCAAGTAGCCCCGTGTATTTAGAAATTGATTGTAAGTCATTTCTCTTGCAGGTGTCCTATGTTCTAATAATGGCCGTTGGCAAAAATCCACATAGACACACAGAGAAATGACAGGGAGGTCTGAGCCCTGTCATAGACTTGTGCGTAGCTTGCTAGACTTCAGTTTCTCCAGGGGTTGAGAGGAAATAACAGTGTCGATGTCACAAGGTTTTAACAAAATCACTTCACAACACGCATGCTAAGTGCTCAAACTAGCTCGGTACTTATAATTATTATTAGCTTCATAAAGTAATTTACCATCCACGGCACAAGGGCTTGCAGCCTGCAAACGGCAAGAGTTCCTTGACAAAGGCATATACCTAGAACTTTTCAGGCAGATGCATTCCGCGTAGAAGAAGGCTCGGCAGATGGGAGCTGCATGATTTAACCATCACCTAATTAGCCAAAGTACTTCAAACAGACCTCCCAATGATGATGCAAACATTCTCACTTCTAAATGCCGGAAGCAGCTCCTTCCCCAAGCCTCTCTCCCTTGGAAAACTGTGACTCTTGGCTCCATATTGCCACTTCCCCTCACTACGTATTTCATTTAGACCGGAGAGAGTCTAGTCATGGCCCTGCTTTGCCAGTGAGCAAGACAAGAAACACTTCTGTCACCGTCTTACTCCATCTACCATGCCCTGTGCTGCAGGTTGTGGTTTCTGTGGTAGTTGTGTCTGAGACAGTAAGAACGAGGCTAAGATGTACGATGCTTTAAACTCCCTCACAGTGAACCAGTCCTCCCAAGGACTAACACCATCAGTGTCTTCATTTCCAGAAAGGATCAAAACTTCTAAGTGGCTGAGTAGCCTGCCCAGGGTCTCCCCGCTGTAGGAGAGCTGAGATCCACATGAGGCAGTGCATGCCCAGCTCTCCTCTGAGGCAATATGCCCGTGCTCCATTTAGAGGATTTGCCCTGAGCTTCATTAACCTAAAGCTTCTCACAGAATCTAGAACAATAGTCTCAGAGAGTCTCCACAGGGCACTTATGGAAAACCCAAGCCAGGTCGATAAGTGTTCAATAGACGATCTCTGTCGGACTGAAAAAAATCTGTAATGAAACTGCTAGAGACTTAACACGGAGAGTTCACCGAACCTTTGAAGTCTTTGAAGGCGAATCAAAAAGGGAAACAGCTCTAAGTACAGAAAAAGCTTGCCAATAGAGACCAAAGCGCAGGAAGGTCATCGGGTGAATTCTAGAGGATTCAGGTGATCAATAAACAACTGCACTCTGCGATTTTTAAGGACCCCTCTAATCCCTGTGATGCCGGTGTTCTGTGTGTGATATAATTTTTTAAGTTTCCAGTTCAGATGCTTTTGGCTTCCTGGAATGAGTCACGGCAGATCAGCACAGTGTTGTGCCTCCATCTGCCTCCTAAACATCTCTCCATCCAAATTTCACAGCATCTTGATATGTCTGCAACCCAAGCCCAGCACACCGATCCACTGTTCTTTCTTTCCTGGGCACCTTCCCTCCTATAACGGTGTCATCATCCCCAGCCACCCTGGTTTGGCATTGAGTCCTCCCCAACGCCTCCCACATCCTCACATCCAACTGGTCTCCCAGTACCATCAACAGATGTCATCAGCATCCCAGTGGCTTCCTCCTTCCAATCCAAGCTGCCCTATCAGCAAAGTAACTCATGCCACAATTTCTCTTTTGAGCAGATTAAACATATAAAGATGTAAGTTCATCCTTCCTCTCCAAGCTTGGAAATGGGGGGAAGGGGGGGTTGCAAAGCCCCTCACTCAAGGTGCTGTAGTAAGAGGCAGAATGGAAGTAAAGTAAGTGTGCTGGAGATCAAGATTTAAAAATCACTGCCTACATCTCCAGAAACACAAAGCCTTCTAGCATGGGGCTTCCTCTGTGGTACCACCATCATTTTCCCCTACGTGTTGTTAGAATAGCCTTCCTCTAAGTTGCTCGGTGCTCCAAAGGTGTGACAGCCTGGCTGTGATTTAACCCAGGCCCTGTGCACTCTCGGCAAGCCCTCTACCCCTGAGTTCCATCATTCAGCCATGACCACACCCCCTTTTTACCTTTTACCTTTTGATTTGTCTTTCACTCCCACGTTACTTTTTAATATTTCGGCTAAGAAGTCCAACCCCAAATGAAGATTTTTCTTTTTGGCAATTCTTGAGGCACCATGTAAGTCAACAAAAACAGACTTTTCAGAAATTGGAAAATAAGCTAGATATTCCTCAACAGAAGAATGGATAAAGAAAATATCAACCATTTACTCAGTGGAATATTACTCAGTCATTTTTTAAAAAAATGAAATTTGCAGGCAAATGGATAGAATCAGAAAAAAAAATCATCTTAAGTTAGGTATCCCAGATCCAGAAAGACAAATAGATATGATATATATTCATTTATATGTGGATATTAGTTGTTAAGTCAATGACAACCTAGCTACATTCCATAGAACCACAGCACAGAGGTTAGGGGTGGAGTAAGAGACTGGGCAGGGGTATATAGATATCTTTAGGAAAGGAACATAGAACAGATAGTTATAAATGCACGGGGGAGCGCTGGAATGAAAGGGTGATGTGAGCAGAGGAAGCGGAGATGGGGACAGGAGGGTAATCCAAGAGAGCTAAAGTTAAGGACCATTTGAGAGGAAATATGGAAACCTAATGCAATAGATGTTTCCTAAGATACATACATATATGAAGGTGATCTAAATGAAATTAGTAAATAATGGAGGAGACAGAACCCCAACTGGACATCTCTTGCCACCAAATGAAGCTTCCCAAACTGGGACTGGGTTATATCTAATTGAATCATTGACCAAATCTATCTTGTGGGAATTTCCAAACAACCCAGGCTATTGACAAGACTATAGGTTGATCGCTACAAACTGACGGCAAGGCCCCATTGCTGAAGACAACACTTACCCAACTCATTGAACATGGAGGAAATGAGCTAAGCTGGTAGAGCTTTCACTACTTTGGTACAGGAAGGTATACTGCACACTACCAAAAGAAAAGCAAACACCAACCAGCCCCACGAGGTATTCTGCCTGCAAGATATGCTAGAGCAATGGTGGCACAAAGTTTGTGGGAGTAGCCAACCAATATTTTACTTGAATTAAGGCTAGTCCATGTGAGGGAGCCCATATCTGACACTGCATGGGTAACCAAGAACCTGAAACTTAGGGTAAAACCAGATACTACTGTTCTTAAAAGAAAAAAATTAGCAATAAGATGATTCCTAATGACATTCTGCTGTGCTCATTGGTCAGCGCCTTGCTCAGCCATCATCAGAGAAGCTTCCCCCTGCAGCAGATGGGAACAAATACAGAGACCCACAGCCTGACATTATGAAGAGAGTAAGAGACCTTGGAAGACTCACCCCTAAATAGGATGCTCCATCAATTCCCTTCCCTCAGAGCTCGGGGAACCTCTCGGGAAGGAGGCAGAAAGAGTATAAGAGCCAGGGTGGGAGGAGAACACCAAGAAAGCAAGACCCTCTGAATCAACATGATCAAAGTTCATCTGAACTCACAGAGACTGAGGCCGCTTACAGAGGGCGGACGTGGGTCTGCACCGGGTCTTTTATGCATATGTTATGGCTTCCAGTTTAGTGTGTTTATGGGATTCCCCAGTGTGGGAATGAGAGGGTCTCTGATTCTTGTCCTTCTCTTTGGACTCCTTTCCTTCCAATTCCAATGTGTTAGTTTTTGTTTTATCTTATCTTTTATTATTATCCCTTAAAAGCCTGTTAGTTTTCTAATGAGCGGCAGAAAGGGGGTGGATCTGTTTGGGAGGGGACATGGGGAGGAATTGGGAGGCATACAGAGAGCAAAAACTGTATCAGGACATACTACATGAGAAAAATCTATTTTTAATAAAGGGGGAAAAACACACAGGCTCTTGCTTAGTAACTGGCTTTGCTCATTGACCATCAAATCATTTATAAACACCTTTGTCAGAGACTCCTGTCATAACAGCAAAACTGCTCTTCTGAGAACTTACCATTGGCCTCTTTTCCAGCCCCCTGATCCTGAATGTTCTCTTTAGTGCAAAACTCAGAGGATAACTTTTGGATTCTCCTTTTCAACCATGTGGATCCCAGGGATTGGATTCAGAATGTCAGGCTTGGCAGCAAGTGTCTTTAGCAATCAAACCATCTCATAGGCCCCATTTTGGTTCTTTTCAACAGTGGACCCCAAACAGTACTATTGACTCCGCACCCAAAACTATTCGTGAGGAACAACAGTCACCGTGGCAGCTGTTTTCCACGTGTGGGTTTACTGCCTGTGTAAACACCATAGACTTCCTCCTTGCAAATTCTCTGAGTGCGTCTCCAGCCATTCCCTAGGTTAGCTCCAGGGTATTTGAAAATCTCTTTGTTCTTTGTCCCCCCACTAGCCTCCTAAACCCATATATACTCATCACCAAATCCAAACAGGTAGGGAGGCAATGGTGTTCTGTGCAGGCCTGGCCCTTGGTCTCCCAACATTTTCTCACCCTCTCCAAAATGGAGGACTGTCACCCTGCCTGCACTGAGCCAGCGTCCGTCAAGCTTTGTCTGCTCTGTTGAGACTTGGCATGCCCCTGCTCCTACGGGCCAGCAGGCAGTGCCAGCCCTCCGCAGCCGCAGTCTACACACAGGCTCTAGGCCGGCACTGGCTCATTCGCATCTCTCTGGGACACAAGGGAAAAAGAAAGAACACACTCACTGAAACCCTGGATTAGTACGTCCATCGTCCATCGCTCATGGACAGAGTGGAAGCAATGGAGGAGAAAGAATGGGGAGCCTCCTGACAGGAGATGTGGAAACGAAGTAATGGCAGAGAGCCATGTACAGCGCCCTCTGCCTCCTGCTGGAGTCAGTGCAGGTCCTGTGGCGGTTACAGGCACCCAGCTTCCTTGGGTCAAACAGGTAGGAAGTCTTGGGGTCCTTAGACACGGGTGAAATGTAAGCACGTACGCTCCAAATTATGCCAAGATTCTTCTGAACCTTACAGTCTTGGAGAAGTGGGAGAGGAAGACTCAGACTTGCTTCCCATGGGGTACTGACTTTAACTGACTAAGAAAAGCGCAATTACTTGAGCGCATTGAAAACCTAAAGCGCTGTGTGTTTCTGCTTCCTCTCAGCCAGAGACCCACTGCGTCATTTCTTCTCCTGTCCATCAAAGCTGGCGCCGCATCCAAGACATTGCCCAACTCAAATCCTGTAATTCCCTCTAAGTCTACCCTAACCTTCCAAAGTAAGCTTGTTAGTTTAAAATAGACTTGTAAATAGCGCTCACCAGCTCACACAAAGCAAATAATGATTTATACCTGAAAAAAAAACAAAGGCTGAAGAAGGGACAGCACTTAGCACACTGATGAGGAAAGAACCATATACTTTGTGGTCAATTGTTTTTGGTAATCTGCAAAACACATTGTTAAAACCTCTCTATGGAAATAAAACGTGAACATTACCTAAGCAATAAAATAATACAATAAAATTAACTACGGTGCGGCCATGAATACAACCTGCCCTGGTGTTTTGATATGTTTGCTTCCAGTCCTGTTTGTGTCAAATTCATTCACAGGATGAGGTTACAATGCACACTGCCCTCACTTTCAAGGCCATTTAACATGACAAAATTAGTGTCAAGAAATAACTCTGAGCGCACTGGGCACTTTTAGTCTTGAAACCCAAGCAGCCTGGGGACGGGCAGGTCATGCTCAGTAGCTTCAAACCACAAGAGATTCATGGGGCGCTTGGCCACGTTTAATTCCATGGCATAGCCCTGGGCATCAGGCAAGAGCAGGGGCTGGGAGAGCCAAGGGGACTTAGCATAAGTCAACATGTTTGTTGATTCTGGACCAGTTGCCAAGCCAGAGGACAGGGATGCCTCACAAGGGAGACAAAGAGCTCAGATATAGCCGGACACTGCCGCCTCTCTTCAGCAGGGAGGAACCCCAAGATTCCGTCCATCTTGCTGATACCATAGTGGTCAGTGCCCCCAGGCTCTGTCAAAGAGGTTCTGGAGGAGGGGGGAGGGGTGCACTGTTTATTTGGCATTTGACCAAGGCCATTGGGGCTCCCTTCAGAAACATTTGATAGGGGGCCAGTTATTGTCACATATACAGGGGAGAAAGGAGGTCAGTTTAAAGAAAGTTTAGATAAAGCACCAGCAGCAGCAACAAAGCAGGCTCTCTCCGGGGTGGCCATGTGGGCACAGTGTTTGTAGGGAAGGGACACTGACCCCATTCCCTCGCATATGGACAAAGAAGCTCATCAAAGGCGCTCACCAGCCCCGGTCATTCATAAGCATGAAAGAGGCCCTCATGCCTCCGTAGCCTGGCGGGGAACCAGAGACGCCATCAGCCATCGCACAATCGGCCCTGTAACACAGAAAGGCCTTGGGACGGAGCGGATTCTTTTGGGTAGCCAGTTTGTGCCTTCAACGATCTGCCAAAGTCTATCTGGTGATGTCTGTACCCTAAGTGTGTAAAATATGGATTCCTTAAGGGGCAGGGGTGCGGAGAAGACAAAACAAGGGGAGAAATAGAGTTTTCGTTTTCTAAGCTCTTGCTAGCTGTGGGCCATTGTTTTGACCTCATTGTTTTTGACACTAGCCCAGAGAAGGCTGTTTCTGATTCTCAGATGAGAAAACTGAGGATGAGATCGTGTCAGGGACTTGCCCAGAGCGCCCTAAGGAAGCAGTGAGCAGAGCCCTGTAGCCTGAATCCACACCTCGCCTTCTTCTTCTTCTTCTTCTTCTTCTTCTTCTTCTTCTTCTTCTTTTTAAGATTTATTTATTTATTTTATGTATATGAGTACACTGTAGCTGTACAGATAGTTGTGAGCCACCATGTGGTTGCTGGGATTTGAACTCAGGACCTTTGGAAGAGCAGTCAGTGCTCTTAACCTCTGAGCCATCTCTCCAGCCCCGATACCTTAACCTCTACACTATTCTGGCCCCAAGCTCACGTTCAGGGTTCTTTTTGATTCATTACCCTGTTCACGAAGAAAATGATACGCTTTCCTGAGTGATCAAAGTTCACGTGGAATCTTACAGTTCTTTTTCTTTTCTAATAGACTTGCACTTTGTGCAGGGAAAGTACTAAAAGTTTCTAGAAGAATGATCTCTAATTATATGTAACCTTTTACATCTCTAATTAACAAAGGAGGAGGGCACTACATAATGACCGTTTAACAAGTCTATCTACCTAGTATCCAGACAGGTTCAGAAAGTAGGACTAGAGAGCCAAGAATGAAAAGAGGGGAACAAGAAGGTGGAGAGCGGAGAAGATCTTAACGGCATCAGGTTTTGTCTTCCTTTGACTTCTTAAACGCTGCCACGCCCCAGAATGAAACTGTCCACTCTTCCTTCAGAGAGCAATGTTTCTCTGGGCAGGGAGCTGGATGTGAAGCACCCTGAAGGACTCCTGCCCATGGGACAGATTCTGACAGTGCTTTTTCCAGGGGTGGAACCCATGGCCCTGGGCCATCTAGGCCCTCTCGACTGGACCCCACAAGGTCTCACCATGACAGCTGAACAGGGTTAAGATTGCAGCCTTCAGCTGGAAAAAAACAGCTGCTGCAGGCCCTTTGCTGGCTGGCCTGCTCTCCACTGGCCAGTGGGACATTAAGGTCTTTGTTATTCACGCAGCAGTTGGAATCTCTGTCCATTTAAGGAAGGAAGCCGCAGGGTGATCCAGCCCTGGCTATGCCACTAAGGAATGACTCATTCACTTCTACCACATGAACTGTGGGTGAACCCTGGTCCTTCCTCAGGCCCCGTCTCAGCCTGCACTAGATTAAACTTGATGGGTTCTTAAGGAGCATGTGCCATCTATATAATAAGGCAAATTAAGCCCCATGCAACCAGGAACCATGGCTGTTTGTTTTGGTAGCATTAGAAATTATGAAGGGGAAGAGAAATGGGCCAAGTCTGGAGAGGTATACTGGGTGCAGTTCCTGCCCTGCTACTCCCTAGGCATGCTATCCTGCATGGCTAGCTGGGTCTCCAGCTTCAAATTCATCATCTGTAGAACGGCCCTGACTTCATGAGTTTGCACAAGTGAAGAGCCAAGCACAGTCCATAGCAAAAGCCCACACCAATCACTGGGAAAAAAGATTAAAATATATATTAAATATATATATGAAATATTATATATATATGTATATATATATATATATATATATATACACACACACATGGATAAACAGAGGAGGCTCTAGGCCCAGGATTCAATGCTCTTATCTGAGCCTGTAAGGCAGTGGCCTCCCCCTGCTCATCCCCTGCAGTGGGCTGCAGAGGGGAGGCTGAGATTTATCCAGTGAGTCCTTATCTCAGAATTGCCTCCCTTTCATGTCCCCTTTGCTATTTCTAAAAACAGAAACTAGAGGCTACCATGGCTGCCAAGGTTTCTTTCAGGGGAGAATCCATCAGAAATTAGTTAAGTGCTTCCAGGGTCAAAAATCAATAAGTCAGGCCTGTGTCCTCCCAGTGAGAGGGAAGAGTCAGGTGTGGAGACTGGGAGGAGGTGCCCTGCCTGCTGCAGGCTCCTGCTGGTCCCCACCCAGGAATGCCCCCACAGAACAGGAGCTTGTTGTCAGGCCTTCCTTGAACTGGCCAGGGGAGGGACATTACAAGCTTTCAGGAGGAGGCAGCAGTGGCTTGAGGAGTTGAGTGAAAAGGCAGTGGAGACTCCCAACCATGCAGCTAGCAAGCGCATCCCCTGCTCTGTGCAGCTACCATCCATGGCTTCCAACCATGATTTCCACCTCTCTCTGCCTCCCATCCACACAGCAGGCCCAGAAGCCGCAAGGCCAGAGGAAAGGGACCAGAAGTTAGAAAGTACCACCACCACCACCACCTCCACCATCACCACCATCACCACCACCATCACCTCCACCATCACCACCATCACCACCACCATCACCACCACCACCACCACCACCACCACCATCACCACCAACACCATCACCACCACCATCACCACCTCCACCATCATGACCACCAGCACCATCAACTCTACCATCACCACCTCCACCTCCACCATCACCACCACCACCATCACCACCAACAACAACTCTACCACTACCATCACCATCTCCACCACCACCACCATCACCACCATCATCACCACCACTACCCTTTACTGGTTGTCCCTACCTGTATTCTAACTTTCCCTGGAGCTCAAAAAGGGGTTTCAGATCCTTTGCTCCAGGGACTTGGACTTTCTCATTGGTAAATAAAGGCAATCCTAGAAACTCCAAGACTCTCCCAGGGCTCCTCTGAGAATTCAGAGCAATTACACAATGGTACCTGGAAGCCAGTACTGCACTGCACGTGTGTGTTCCCTCCACAGATCTACATCCCACAGGAACTCTGGGAAATTGGCTCATATTTTTTTGTCACTAAAGCAGAAGCAATAGAAAAATGCAAGGAATCTACCAGGTATGGTGGTACCCACCTGTAATTCTGTAATCCCAGAACTCAGAATCATGACATACACACACACACACACACACACACACACACACACACCCAGAGGCATGGTGCCTATAGCAGAGTCTGGGGTCCCTCTATTCCCCTGTAAAAGAATTTTGGCCTTCTTACTGTGACAGCAGCAGACAGAAGGATACAGTTTTTATAGAATTGGGCGAGTTCTGAAATTCTCAAAAAGTTTTCAGAATAAATCTTGTTTTACTTTGAATTTAAATTTGAGTGATTCCAAAAGACCTGGAGTTTCAGTGTGGGCTGGATGTTGGTTGCAGGAATATCCAATAATACACATTCTTACATAATGTAGAAAAATATACCAGGCAGTACTTTCAGGAACACATGAGCAGGTGCAGGTGGGAGAGAAGTTTGGGAAGCAGCAAAGACCATCTCTGTACCAGAGCACCGAGGTGCCCACAAGATGCTGGGACATCAGCCCTTCACAGTTACCCTCCCTGCATCCAGTCAATAGATGTTCATGTTCACAGTGAATCTCTCTCTCTCTCTCTCTCTCTCTCTCTCTCTCTCTCTCTCTCTCTCTCTCTCTCTCTCTCTTTCTCTCTCTCTTTTGTTTCTCTGCCTCCATCTCTGCCTCTCTGTCTGTCTCTGTCTCTCTGTGTGTGTTTCTCTGACAGTCTCTTTCTCTGTGTGTATGTTTCTATGCTCTCTCTTCCCCCCTTTCTCTCTGCCTCTCTGTCTCTCTGTCTCTCTCTCTGTTTCTCTCTCTCTCTCTGTCTCTCTCTGTTTCTCTCTCTCTCTCTCTCACACACACACACACACACACACACACATCAAGAGCATTTAATCATGCACTCTTCTTGCTGTGGTTTCCTATCACGAACCCTGGACCCAGGAATCCACCTCTTCCAGCCTCTCTTGTCACTCTACCTGCCGCTTTCCGGCCCCCCTTAACCACGGATAGTGCCGACCCTATCCTTGAAGGAGACACCCTTGTCAGCAGAAGGTGAGGAGGCTCCAGTGTGGCTAATATGAACCAAAGGACCAATCCCAGGAGACCAAGTGGCTGTTTACTTCACCTGCCAACAGTTTAGATTTAGAGAAACACAGAATGGTCACAGTGAGAGGCGCCAGTTGGCAGACATCAGGAATCTGCAGGACTCTACAGTACACACCTTTGTGATCTTTAGACTGGGGTTGCAGGGATCAGGAGGCACTGGGACCAGGCAGCTGGAAAATGTGCTATAAATGCTCTTTCTACCTGCCCCACATCAGCTAATATGCCTCGCTGAGATTTCCTGTGACATTAAAGAAAACCAGAGGAGGAGGTGAGAGACAGCACCTCCATGGACTCAAAATTGAATGTCATCTCTTCTGAATGACTAGACTTGTTGAACAGAGAGTAGCGAGGCCAGCAAAGGAGGGGAAAGGATGCTGAGTAGAGCCCCGGTTTCTCAACATGATCACGCCTCAGTAGTGAGAGCTCTGTCACCGGGAGCAGTTGCCAGAAAACTAGAAACAGTACCCACACATCTCTCACTAATACAGAGAGTGAAATATTCCACACATCTCTCACTTAATACAGAGAGTGAGATATTCCACACATCTCTCCCTAATACAGAGAGTGAGATATTCCACACATCTCTCACTTAATACAGAGAGTGAGATATACCACACATCTCTCACTTAATACAGAGAGTGAGATATTCCACACATCTCTCCCTAATACAGAGAGTGAGATATTCCACACATCTCTCACTTAATACAGAGAGTGAGATATACCACACATCTCTCACTTAATACAGAGAGTGAGATATAGCACACATCTCTCACTTAATACAGAGAGTGAGATATCTCACACATCTCTCACTTAATACAGAGAGTGAGATATTCCACACATCTCTCCCTAATACAGAGAGTGAGATATACCACACATCTCTCACTAATACAGAGAGTGAGATATACCACACATCTCTCACTTAATACAGAGAGTGAGATATTCCACACATCTCTCCCTAATACCGAGAATGAGGCAGCCACATATCCCTCACTAATACAGAGAGTGAGATATCCCACACATCTCTCACTAATACAGAGAGTGAGATATTCCACACATCTCTCACTAATACAGAGAATGAGGCAGCCACATATCCCTCACTAATACAGAGAGTGAGATATCATACACATCTCTCACTTAATACAGAGAGTGAGATATCCCATACATCTCTCACTTAATACAGAGAGTGAGATATCCCACACATCTCTTACTAATACAGAGTGAGATATCCCCATGGATCCAGTTAAAAGTAAAAAGACCTGTGGCTCCCTCTGGGACCCAGAACATACCCTCTGGGCTCCCTAGACCAACCATGCACCCATCCAGTTGTGTTGGCTTAAAATGAACAGCTGGAGCCTTGAGGATCTAGGGGGCTGCAGAGTGAAGGCTCATTCAAGTTTGTAATTCCTAGATCTATCTAGTGAACTCATTTGGGAGGGATGACCAGATACCTTCTTGGATCTGCCACCAACTCTCTAAGGTCCTGACCTGGTGCAGATCCTCAGCACTGGGGCTAGGACTGTCTTTTCTTGAACCACTTGACCTGCCTTCCATATGAGTACTAGTATGTTGGTGTGGTTAACCATTCCAGAAGGCAGGAACTGTGTCCGAAACATTTTGGGTTCTCTGCGGTCCTGAGCACAGAGCCTTGTTAATGGCCAATACTCGACACACATTGAAGGAAAGGAACTGAAACACATTGCAGAAACGGTCTCCTTGTCGCTCTCCTAGTCTTCTTGTGCAATACCATGGTGTGACTAAGTGAAAAGTAGCTAGAATATCAGAAGAGAGTTAATGGAGTCTAGAATTCTTTAGTCCCTAGAGGAAAATAGCTCTTCGTTTTACCCTGGATCAAAGTGTTAATGTTACAATGTGAAATATAAAGTTCTAAGAGCCCAAGATGATGGTGGTGGGTCCTGTGCTTGGAAAATCAGGATGGCTGCAGGAGGAGGAGCAAGAGGAGGAGGAGGGAATGAAGGAGGAAGAGAGGAAGAGGGAGAGAAGGGGGAGGAAGGAGACATCTAGGGCTGGGCTGAGGAAGAGCCTCCTCCAGGAGAAATAGCACTACTGATGACCAGGCTGTGACCAAAGAGGCAAGAAAGGCTCCAGCTCCAGCAGAACCTAATGGGGAACCCACTACCCAGACACAGAGACCAGCACAATGGCTGTGAGGCTAACCGCAGTCCTCAGGAGCTGGCGGGAGGAACGAGGAGGGCATAGACCACTGTGGTTCCCTCTGACCCTGTAGGAGCCCCACATAGTAACAGAGACACCTTGGGTTTACAAAGTCACAGAGTTTGCTCCCTTCCACTGAGTCCAGGTTCTGGGTCCATAGAGGCCAGCAATGCCTGCCTCCGTGAACAGTGGGTAAACCTTGGAAAGAGCTCAGGGGACGGCTAGAAATGACGTCCAGGCAAACACTCTTCTGCTTTACCCCTTTTTCCTTCCCACAAGTTCCCTTCTATGTTCATATCTTTAAACTTTTTAAATTGTTGAAAATTAATCCCCGGATCTACAGTTATTCTGGATTATATTTGTCCTTCTGTTCCTTGATACCAGTAACTCACACACACACACACACACACACACATCTCATATTGTTAACACACAACAAAGTAGCATGCCTATTCTCGGACATGTCATGATTGATGTCTAGGGGCTGGCAAGATGGTTCAATGAGTAAAATGCTTGCAGCCAAAACCGACAATCTGCGTTTAATCCCCTGGGACTCCATATGGTAGGAGAAAGCTGACTCCCAGAAATTGTCCTCTGACCTCCACATACACTCCATGGCATGCGTGTTGTACATACATACACACACACACACACACACGTGCGCACGCGCGCACACACACACACACACCTTTAAGTCTTTACAAAGTTAACATTTACACAAAACAGAGACAGAAAGAGTGGGAGGGCCAAAAGTCCCAATGCAACATGAAACCGTGAGAGATACAATGATAAGAGTTCTTCTCTCGGTTCCCTTAAATCTGAACCCTATGCCTCCCAGAGGGAGAAGCTGATGGGTGGGTGTATATCCAGCTGTTGTATGGTACTGGACTGGCAAGGCCTTGCATGCCCACCAATCAGATCATTTGGAAAAGCTTCAGTGGAACAGGATGACTGGAATATAGAAACCAGCAAAGTCTGCCTTGGGGATAACAAGATAGAGCCCGGGGCAGGAACAGTGCCAGATCCTCAGTTTCCACGAATGTCATTCTGATCCAGAGACCCTCTTGCTGAACAGGGCCCTGCCACCTGCATCCACTTACACTGAGGCTCCGACAAGAGGACAGAAGATGGGGAGTGGTTGGTTGATGTGGAGGCTGGCAGGAACACTGGGAGGACTAGGCAGGCTTGCCCAGGAACCTCTGCCTCAGGACCCGTGTCCTGGTGGCCCTCTCCTCCTTCCCTGGGCAGTGTTGGTCCAGCACACAGTCCCATGCTCCTGGCCAGGGAGAGTCCATCCCAATTCTAGAAGAACGAGCTCCCCAGACACAAAGGACACCTTTTCCCCAAGTGTTGATCGTGGCTCGTTCCCTCGCAACCTGTCCCTTGCATGTCACCAACTATCAGCTCTGTCCTCATGTCACTGCGACAGCTTGGAGAGAGGAGTAGAGACTCAAGAAACACAACTCCAGTCACAGAGGCAGGAGAAAGGGTGGCAGTGGGTGGATCTGAGCACAGAGCCTTGTGAATGGCCAATACTCTACACACATCAAAGCAAAGATATGTGCTACTGTAAAATATGTGCTACTGTAAGATATGTGCTACTGTAAGATATGTGCTACTGTAAGATATGTGCTACTGTAAGGTATGTGCTAAGGTAAGGTATGTGCTACTGTAAGATATGTGCTACTGTAAGATATGTGCTACTGTAAGATATGTGCTACTGTAAGATATGTGCTACTGTAAGATGTGTGCTACTGTAAGATGTGTGCTACTGTAAGATATGTGCTACTGTAAGATATGTGCTACTGTAAGATATGTGCTACTGTAAGATATGTGCTACTATAAGGTATGTGCTAAGGTAAGATATTGCTACTGTAAGATATGTGCTACTGTAAGATATGTGCTACTGTAAAATATGTGCTACTGTAAAATATGTGCTACTGTAAAATATGTGCTACTGTAAGATATGTGCTATGGTAAGATATGTGCTACTGTAAAATATGTGCTACTGTAAGATATGTGCTACTGTAAGATATGTGCTACGGTAAGATATGTGCTTGGATTGACAGCTCTGAAAGCCCCAGAGGCACAGCCTCCGAGTCACCCAGGAATACCTGCTGTCAGATATTCTGATCCCAAAGGACGCCAGGGTGGTCTAGGTCTTCTGATACTCTGGAGCTTCCCAAACACTGCCTGCAAGTCACCTCTTGCTCTAAAAGCCATCAGATTGTATCCCTCCTATTGGAAACAAGGGCCCCCATTCTTTTTTTAAAAAAATATTTATTTATTTATTATATATAAGTATACTGTTGCTGACTTCAGACACCCCGGAAGAGGCCATCAGATCTCATTACAGATGGTTGTGAGCCACCATGTGGTTGCTGGGAATTGAACTCAGGACCTCCAGAAGAGCAGTTAGTGCTCTTAACCACTGAGCCATCTCTCCAGCCCAGAAACCCCCCTTCTTGATGACAGTAAAAAAAAATAAAATAAAAATAAGCTGGGCAGTGGTGGCGCACGCCTTTAATCCCAGCACTTGGGAGGCAGAGGCAGGCGGATTTCTGAGTTCGAGGCCAGACTGGTCTACAAAGTGAGTTCCAGGACAGTCAGGGCTATACAAAGAAACCCTGTCTCGAAAAACCAAAATAAAAAATAAAAAAATAAAATAAAATAAAATAAAAAGAAACTTTACTTGAGGTGACCAGAAAAGTCCCCTAAGAGACAGGGAGAAGGGTGGGCACTTGGCCAAGTTGTCAAGTCTCCACAGACAGCACCATGCAGCCAGAGTTTGCCACCTGAAGGCCCAGACTGTGTTTCAGAGGTTGTGTGGGAACAAAGCAGAGAGATGGGGGGAGGGGCTGGAGAGTTCTGTGTGCACGGATGGCATGAGGGTGCCTAGCCTAGCGAGTAGACTCGCCAGTTTTGCCTGAAAGGTGGTGTTCTTGCCCTGCATCTCTCTTTTGTATTTTGTATTTCGTTTCATTGTCTGTGCCTGTGTATGTGACCATGTGTGCACACATCAGTCACCATTCTGCATCATCCTCAATTGCTTCTCCTCCTCTGTATTTCTCTGAGACAGGTTCACTCACTGAACCTGGTACCTATTGGTCTAGACTGGGCTAACCAGCAAGCCCGAGATCCTTCCTGCTGGGATTACAGATGTACCATGCCCAGCCTTTACAAATGCTAACCAAACTCAGGCCCTCCTGTTCAGGTGCAGGCGGTGTGCCCTGAGCTATCTCCCTAGCTGGCTGTTACCTTCCTTGGCTCTACTGTTTCCTGGGAGGCTGGCCTCTCTGAACTGTAGGACCTAGGCTTTTGGCCTTGGATTGGGTTTACAGTTGTTGACCCTAGAACATAGTAAAAGGAAGAAGAAGCCGGGGCATTGTTCCTATGCAATGCTGGGTTTGGTGATGACGTGTCCCTCAGTTGTAGGTCCCTCAGGTTCAGACAAGCCGTGCTTTTCCCAAACTGTACTCACCCTGGCACTTCTGTAAAAGCGACTCCTTGCTGCTGCCAGGGCTCCCGGGTACTCCGTCATCCCCTCGTTGATTTCCTTAATCTGTTCGTACTTTTGTTAATAGTCCCTGCAATTACTCCTTTGAATGGGCCATCTGTTTCCTGCCAGGATCGCAGTCAAGTAAATTTGGGGGACATGTTTTAAAATTTGCAATGCTTATTAGCATCTTAAGGCTCCAAAAGTCCTGCAGCAGAGAAACTTTTTAAATTTTGTTTAGCCTATAAAATGCTGTTTTCGTAGTTTCTATTAGTCCCAGGGGAGTGTAAGAGAAGCTGTTGTGTGGGGAGGGTCGTGACAGGCACACAGCTTCAAGGATAGCCATTCGCCCCTGGGAAGGATGGATCAGGAAGAACTCCAGGCCAGGAAGGGGCCAGAGACAAGATCCAAGCATGGAGATGCATGATGTTTGGGTCATAGCGGTAGGTAGGAAGAAGCTTCAACGTGCAGTGTGGCGTCTTCGGCCCTGCCATCAGGCCTCATGTCTGTCCCTGATCCCTCCAAGGAAAACTCTGAGACCGATGAATTCCGTGACTCAGCACATGTGCACACTCATGGTCATATTATCATACCGTTTTATTTTATCAGAATTCTCACTGGGTACATGCAAAAAACATTATCGACTGTCCAAAAATCAACGAAATAAATAGAAAAAAAAAATCAGCCCTTTAGACACACACGGTTCCTTCCTCTTAGTGACTGTGCATGTTAAAACCAGAAACAGTACTGAAGGAAAAGTGTCAGATTTTGATAACTGTGATGATATTTTGTTAAAAAGTAATTAAAATGTTGAGGACAATTAGGGAGTAAGGCCTTTTTCTCCTGGTATGGGACTGCATTTTTTATCAGTAACATCCTTGGTCAAGGACTCCTCAGTCAAGTTCTGTCAATAAGACTTTTGCTACATTCTTCAGTAAAACCGCTGGCTGCCCTGTTCTCTGGAGTAGCAGCAAGCTGAACAAGCCAAGGCCACACCAGTATCTCCCTGTCTTACTTGGACACAACATATGACCCCAAAGAGGCCTCATCCTTTCCGTTGTCCGTATTCACAACTTCCTACGTCTTTTAAACTCTAATGGATCCTCACGGACATCCAAAGGTAGAATGCCAAACTCCAAAGAGATGAGGATGAAAGTAGCCTGTTGACTTCTCCAGTATTTGTGTCAGGAGAAAACAAAGGACCCCAGGGAGTCAGTCCAGTAGCACTGAAGGCACAGAGAACTGTGGAGGCTGGGGGGCCAGGCCATTCTCTTGCCAGGAGTCAGCATTCCAAATCAGGATAGAAGCTGGAAGGAGCCCTTTCCTTCTTCCTCTCTTTTTTATTTATTTATTTTTATTACATTGGTTTGTTGGTGTGGGATGTAGCCCACACACCACAGCACCTGTGATATAGAGGTCAGAGGACAATTTTGTAGGAACTGGTTCTCAGAAAGAGCCCTTTCCTCAATGTTTTAGAAACTGTGGACTCTGACCTTCCTGGAAAGAAACATGTGACCGTAGAAAACATGGTGATGGTCTCTGCTAGGTTAAGGGTCTACCAGCTGCTGTCCTCTCTTAGAAATCACACCTCCTATCTCCCTCTCATACATGTACACATGCACACACACACACACACACACACACACACACACACACACACACACACCCCTCTCTGGGACAAAGTTGATAAAACCTACTGCAGTTCTTCAGTTGCCCTCTCCCCAGTAGCTACGAGAAAGCTTGAGACAACCTTGAAGGGTAACTTTATTTTCCATCAGAACCTTCTGGAACAGGCAGGTCGCATGGTAAGGGGCAAGCTTTCCCCCATCTTAAAACCTGTAAGTCAAGAACTCTCTTTATCTCACAAAATGGAAGTCCTCTCTCCCTCCAAGAGTCCACAATGCTATCTGTGGTACTGGCCACCTCTTCTAATGTTCTCCCACTTCAAGGCCTAGGGTCATGAGACTCTCCTAACAAAGCTCATCATTAGCATAACTGTGCATTAGCTCATTTCTATGAACCTGCTTCCTTTTGTAATTTCTAACTGTTTCCAATACTTGGAAGTTCGAGAGGACTGATTCCTTTTAGCTCTGAAGTGTGGGCCTGGAATACAGGTCAAAATGGTAGAAAGAAAGGCTGATAGAAACTCAAGTGTCAGAGGTGTACCCTGTAGTGAGGAAGGTGACACGTGTGTGTGGCAGGGGCTGTATGAGAATTCTCTGTACCTCCCACTTGATTTTGCTGTGAACCTAAAGCGACTATACATAATAAGTTAAAAATAAAAACCGAGAGCCTTGGACTCAATATTCATGCTACCTCTGTGAGAACTTTTAGAGAGCTGATGACAACAGTGTTGACCTTGTCCCTGGGGGTCCGTTACAAATCCTTCTACCTGTATTTCAACAGAGAGAAGCTGCTCATAACTTTCTCAAGGAAAAGAATGGCGGAGGTCGCTAGTGATCCCAACTCCATAGCACAGGACCCGAGGTGCACAGCCCCTTTCAGGGAAAGTCTATTTCAGTTCCTGAATGTGTCCAACACCTTCACTTGACATGGAGCCTATAAGAGTAGTCCGCTCCATTCTTCACAAGCAATGGACAGGCCAGCTTTTCGATTCCAAATCTTGATATTGAAGGGGATTTAGTGATATGAAAAAAAATCAGATTCTTGTAGCGAAGTTGGACCGCGCCAGAGGATGGGAGCCTTATGAGTCAGCTCAAAGGTGTGATTCTGTTTGCTGATGGAGGTCTTCAGCTGACATGGGCATGAGCGTACTCAAATATGTATGCAGACGCTCATGCATGAGCACACACAATCCTTTTTTTTTAATTTATTTTATTTTATTTTTTTATTATTTATTTTATTTTTTTTTAATTTACATTCCAAATCATTTCCCCTTTCCCATTTCCTCCCTCCCCGAAAGTCCCATAAGCCCCCTTCCCTCCCTCTTTTCTCCATTCAACCCCCTCTCGTTTCTCTGTCCTGGTGTTCCCCTACATCCAGTCCTTCCAGGACCAGGAGTCTCTCCTTCCATCTTCTTAGAAATCTATTGCTATGCGAATTGTGTCTACAGTATTCCGAGATTCTGGGTTAATATCCCCTTGTCAGTGACTGCATACAATGTGTGTTCTTTTGTGATTGGGTTACCTCACTAAGGATGATATTTTCAAGATCTGACCATTTGCCTAGGAATTTCGTGAATTCATTGTTTTTAATTGCAGAGTAGTATTCCATTGTGTAAATATACCACATCTTCTGAATCCATTCCTCCGTTGAGGGACATCTGGGTTCTTTCCAGCTTCTGGCTATTATAAATAAGGCTGCTATGAACATAGTGGAGCATGTGTCCTTATTGCATGCAGGTAAAGCCTCTGGGTATATGCCCAGGAGTGGTATAGCCGGATCCTCCGGGAGTGTCATGCCCAGTTTTCTGAGGAACCCTTTTAAAGAAGGGGGCATCAACAAGCAGAGTTATAGAGCTCTTCCTAGCTGCCAGACCACAGGCTCCATTGCCCAGATACAGATAGCAAATGAAAATGAGTCCCAAGTCTAAAAGCAATTGTCCTTGTAAACGTCTAGATCCTGAAGGCTGAGATACCACACATGACAAAGCCATTTAAAACCTGGGGTGATTTGATAGTATACAGGGCATATGTGTTAGATCCCAGCTTCTGTGTGTGTGTGTGTGTGTGTGTGTGTGTGTGGTGTGTGTGTACACGCACACGTGAGCACATAGGCACATGCACTCACACGTGTGTAGGTAGATGCACTACGTGTGGTTTGATGTGCACATAGAGGCTGTAGGTTGATGCTAAATGGCTTCATCATTTTGTGAGACAGGGTCTCTTACCAATTAGGATAAACTGGCTAGCCAGCAAGCCTTGAGGAATCCTTCAGCTTGGGTCTGCTACAACTTCACTGAGGCTTGGTATTGAACACCCAATGTGCACTTTACACTGTACATGCAACACCTACAAATATCATATGAAACACCTTGGCACAGATTTAAGACTATTGTAGATTGTGAACTGCAGTGATTTCTCTGCTCATACAAAGTTGTTTGCTCTTGTAGGAACATGATGATTTAATAACAGAAAGCAAAGACTTTTAATATTTTCCCAACATCATTCCTCAGCAGGTATCACAGTACCTTCTGGGTTGTAACATATTAGAATGTTTTATTTTAAAAATCGCTATCTGAGTTTCTGACTTGAGCTTCATAAAAAAATAAATTTTGGTTTGGGATTAAGGAAGACTTTCTGGAAATTTCTGAGATGATTCTAAACATAGTGCTGATATTTTATGATACAAGAATATCAGTCAACTCTGGAAGATGTTGAAGATGCCTTATACCCTGCAGCATCAAATATTCAGCCACAATTTAATTCTTTACATGAAAATAAACACATGAATTCACCTCATTTTGCTTTTAGTTTTTAAATGTTATTTAAAAACTTCATAATATATGATCTATTAGTAAATACTTTGTACATGTATTTTATATACCCATATACTTGGGGTCATGTAAAAATTTCTCAGGCATAAAGGGTTAGTGGGTATATAAGTATTGAGAAGTACTTTGAATCCATGCTTCATGTCTTGAGATTTAATGAGGCACCACCTCAGCATCTTCATCTGCAGAGTCACCAGGTCACCCTCAAGCAGAAAGGACCAGTCTCAAGAGAAACTGCAGTCCGGAGCAGTGTAAGTTCTTGGCCGGGTGACCAGGTGGCCCAGGGAGTGGTTGGTGCCACTGCTTTCAGAATGAATCTTCCCTCCTTGACTAAACTCACCTTCCCACAAGAATCCCAGACTCCCAGTTTATTATATACTCTCACAGACACACCCAGAGACGTGTCTCCTAGTAGATACATCAGGTTGGCCGTGAAGGTGACCATCGCTCGTCCATCTTCTAGTCCATCTCCCAACCTGACCTTCTTTGTTCTTTCCCATGGGTCAAATTATAATTCATCTGGAGGGTGAGCTGCTCCAGTGTCAGGACATCAGAAATGGGAGCCCAGAATCCTTTGTGAGTTTTGTTTCCCCGAGTCCCAACGGGAGTGGCAGAGTAGTCTGGAGCAGTAACTAGCTACCGACATGTGTGAGGCTCAGCTGTGTGTGACATACACACTGAGTGAGGACACACTTGGAGGAATGCTTCCCCAACATCTCTTTGTTTCCTTTAGATGTCTCAGAGTGCCTCCTGAGTCGGAAGGTAACTCAGCAGCTCATTAGAGTCCTCTGCCTAACACATATCTTGAAGATAAAACATGGACATGTGGTATTCGACTTGTCCAGAACAATCCTGAGGGAAGTTCTAGAATGTGAATAGAATAGATCTGGGCAGCTGTGTCAGGAGGAGGAGGAGGAGCTGTGTGAAGGGACCTTACCCCACCCCACCAGAAACCAACCTTTGCAGGCCTGCCTCTGTCTCTCCCTTCTTGGAGCTCTGTCTCTGGTGGACTCCACTGTACCAGCCTGAACTGCAGCCAATGCCCACAGGGAGACTCTCCCTGGGTGAAGTCCAGAACTTGCAGGAGCTGTTCTGGTTGTTTTTTTAAGAGAGAGGCAAATATGTAACAGGAAACAAGGAGAATGTCTCAGAGCAGGATCAAAGGAAGGGCAAGAGGCGGGGATGGCCACTCCAATCACGTTTCCAACAAGTGATTTTCCATCCCTTGTGGAATGGACTGTGAGGATCACTAAGACTGTCCCTCAAGCATCAGGAAAAGTGCAGGCCCACAGACAGCAGTGTTTGGTAGTTCTATTCTAACTGGGGTTCCTCCCCTGGAGTCCCCCATCCTGGTTCCTCTGTTCCAAGCTGAGCATGAGAACTTGAATTCCTTGATCCATTGAAATCCACCCATTTGGGTGCTCCCCAGTCCCCACAGGGTGCCAGGACACTGTCCTCACTGGAGTAAAGGTAACAAAACAGTCATTTCCTCAGGAAATCCCTCCTTAATTGCTCCAAACCAGTTTCCCTTCCAACACAATACATTTTCCTTCATAGCGCCTAATATAAGTATAATTAACCAGCCAATCAAGTTGTGCGCTGCACATCCATTTAGCGTTTGCCTCTCAGCAATCTCAGAGGTGTTGTGTGGTGCAGTGGTTCCTTACTCCCTGAGCTTCTCTCCATTTACAAGAACAGACACTGGTACTCAGTAGGCTCCCAGTGTCTACTCACTGAATGAATGAATAAAGGATGCTATTTTTCCCTCAAGGGCATGTAGTCACCTAGGAAGCAAGGGCAGGGCCTTCCAGTTCATGCCTTTAACTCATCCCCAACATGACTTAGTGACTGGCAAAGACTCTGGAATGTTACTGGGATACCGTACCTGCCACTTACAACTGTGTGTCATTGAGAGAGTTGTATCGTCTCTCTGTTTTTCAGTTGTCCTATCTGTGAACTGGGTAGAGCAAGAGTGCCCACTTCAATGGTTCATTGAGTATAAGGGATTTAGCACAGTATCTGGCCAGTGCTGAACCTGCTTCCATTCTCCCGAGAGGCCCAGAAGAGAAAGTAAGTTGACTGTTGGCCAAAAGAGGCAGAGGGATAGTTGGGAGGGTTTTGACTAGGAAGGAGGCCTCCAGGAAAAACATTTAGCTGAGCCTAAGTCAGGCAAGTACAGACAAGGCCCAGCCAGGGGCAGACCACAGAGTGCCTCACTTTCCCAGCCTAACTAGAGAGGAGAGAATCTCTTTGGCATAGAAGAGACTGTGATGATGTCATTAAAGATTCACAAGACTGTGGGGTGGAGGATGCTGCCCTACCATAAACTCAACTTCATACAATCTAAAGTCACACACACAAAAATATCCCAACTGAGCAACTGTCTTTACCAGATTCCGTGGACGTGTCTATGAGGGATTGTCTTAACTGATGCAGAAGAGCCCAGCCCACTGTGGGCATAAGCATTTCCAGCAGTTGGTCCTGTCAGTGCCCAAATGCTAGCCACACATGAGCCTGTGAGCGAGACAGAAAGCAAGCCAGCTGGCATCGCTCACCACCACAGCTCTTGCCTCCTAGTTCTTGCCTTCAGTTTCTACTCCGACTTCCCTCAGTGACGGCTTGTGACCTGGAAGTGTACACTAAACGAACCTTTTTCTCCTCAGGTTGCTTTTGGTCAACGTTTTAGCACAGCAACCGAAAAGTAACTAGAAGAGGAACTCATTCATCAGCATCAGCAACGGTCCCTAAGCAAACCCAGAAAAGCAACCAGCAAGTGACCAGTCCAAGCCACAAAGCCTGGTGTGGCCCCTTCCTCCAGGAGATCCCATGAGGTCCTCCTCCAGCAGCCTCTTCTGCCGTCTCCCACCAGAGACAGGGGACGGGTAACCATATGTTCATGGTTTGGGCATGAATGCTCCCTGTCCTAGGCACACAGGGAGGCCTGGATAAGTTATCTGCTGAAAGAGCAAAAGAGGGAGGGTAACTGAGTGGAAGAGTGCCTCCCTGCCTGCTATCCCCATGGACAGGAGGACGGCCAGGTAACCCAGGGCTTCCAGAGTGTCCAGAGGGGCAGGAAGACCTCTGAGTACCAGCGTATGGTTACAGCCACGGAGAACCTCAAACCTGTAAGTGCAAAGAAGAGAAGCTGGCGTCAAAGAGTGGGAGCAGCTGGCTAGGGAGGCAGTGCAGCAGGCCTGGCTTGTGCCCCTCCCTTTAGCTCTCAGACTAGGCAACAGTGGACCCCAAGAAAGCAAAGTATCCCCCACCCACCCCATCCCCCAGGAATCTCCTCCTATGAAAATATAAGGCTGGAGTCCAAGGGAAGCCAGGGGAGGAGCTAGTGTCTGGGAGAAAGATGCACAACTGTCCCGTGGTCCTCGCAGGAGACTTAAGAGCTGAGATGACTGGGACAGAGCCACACCTTGGCAAACTGCGTAGTGATCCGAGTCTCTTGCCTTCTACGTAAACTTTACCGTCATGTCCTGAGACGGACTTTGCAGAGGGTTGCTGGATCTCTGTGTCGCCCTTCCCAGTGTGTCCACATTGCGTAGGTCACACACTCCTTTCTCTGTTTTTGACCACTAATCTGGCTCTTTCATTTGGCTTGTTGAGGACAAGTGGTCAACTCCGGCTTGTTCGGGGACAAGCTGTCCTTCTAGGTCCCTCCTTTTTCTTTCTCCTGTAACGTTGCTCCTGAATGCCAGCCTTCTAGTTCCACGAGGGGTGTGGGTGTGGAGCCCAGGAACCAGTCATCCAGGTTGGGAGGCTCGTGATAGCTGAGCCTGAAGCTCCAAACTGTTCAGCTGAGCTTGAACAATAGGCACCAGGGGCCCTGTTCCAGGAGCCTGACGGCCCCTGACCCAGCTCCACTTTCAGCTGTGCAGGTCCGGAGTAAGGGACAGGGCTTCCCTGAACATTTTACATGCCGCCTCACAGAGTCCATATGAGGAGGTGGAGGATCGGGTTATACACATCCAACATTCAGATGAGAAAACTGAGGCCTAGACCAAGTAAGAAACCTGGCAGAGAAGCTCCAATTGTTCAAATGGGAAAATGAGATTCGACTTAAGAGTTCAGTAGCCTCACCTTCCGGGCCCTTTGCCTCCCTGCCAGGCTTCTGCTACACTTGAATGTACCCTATCCTGCCCCGTCCCCACCCACCTATCTGGAGCCTGGCCTGAGTTAAGTCTGTGGGCAGAGGCTCGAGAACCTCAGAGACGGGTTCCAGACCCAGGTGGAGACCCACCTAGAAATTCAAACACTGGGTACCTGGGGGCAACCGGACTTTCCAGCCACCCCCTTCCCCCTTTCGCCAGCAACAAGTGTGGGGCTTCCCCCATACCGCCCCCCCCACAACCACCCACCCACACACACACACACACACACACACACACACACACACACGCCGAGAAGCCGCTGCAGAACAGCTGGCGAACAGTTGAACACCTGTGTGTCAGATATTACAGCTGCGTGTGAGAAACGCGATCCGTCTGCAGCGCCTGTCACATGCCAGGTCCAGTTGCTGTACTTGGGCAAGTTGGAAGAGCATCCATTGAATTGAAAGAATTTCAAAGCCCAGGCACCCATGCCTCCGTTTCCCTCCCCACCCTTTCCCTCCCGCCCCCAGCATTTACTTCTCCTCTTCTTTGGCGCTCAGTATTTCCGGCTGAGCTTGCCTCTCACTAATTCCCCCAGCAGTAACATACTGAGTTGATGCCTCTCCTTAGCAACACATGCTGTAAGGAAACAATAAAGCTACTTAGCATGCTCAGACTGCTTCTCCTCTTCAGAGCAGTTGTTTAACTTCTTGCTCCAAGATTGGCACATCTGGCTGAAACACTTGTGGGTTATCAAAAAAGCTGGGGTACCTGGGAGACACCTCGGAGTGTCCAGTTAAGTTGGTTGGCTCCGCGTCTCCTCTGCTGCCCAGCCACTCATTCAAAGTCCCGGGATCTCTATGTGCTTTGTAGAAACACATCTATGTTTTTGCCAGAATAATTTTGAGGGTTTTGCTTGATGTTCATGATCAGCCTGGGAAAGATGGAACATTGTACAGGTGTTTTAAAAGGGTCGCAGAAAAGAGATGTAGCAAGCAGAGAACCAATTACTTCTGCATGCGAACTCCCAAAATGTCTTTTCCCGAAAGCGACTTTGCAGGGAATGGTCGTTATTTCTCTCACAACCAACCAGGAGGCACTGAACCTGATGAGTAGGAAAGGATAGAAAACCTGGCGTGACAGAGCACACCTTAGACAAGTTCACCCCAATGTCACAGCCCCTGTGACACTTCACACCGCCTCCAGGTATGCTTCAGTCTTGGGGCTAGCAAGGATTAGCAGGGAAAGGTGCTTGCCACCTGACAACCTGAATTTGATCCCCAGACCCATGTACCATTGTGTGTGTGTGTGTGTGTGTGTGTGTGTGTGTGTGTGTATTACATCATATTTAACATAATTTAAATTTTTAAGAAAATATAAATGGTATTTCCACCTCATCAAGAGACTGTCATTGCACCCAACAGACACTTAATTCAAATGATGTATAGCAACCATCTTATTTATTCACTAGGTTGGCCAAATAATGTTTATTTCTTAACCCAATCACCCAAGTCTTACTACCTTATTCAGTATCCTCAATTTACAGATGAAAAGTTGAGATTCAAAAGAATTAAGTAATTTGTCAGAGTACGGTAACAGCAGGATCTGAACCCAGAATACAGAGGTGGGCCTCAAAGTGAAGGCTTTAGTTGGAATTCCAGAGGGTTCTCCACATTGTCCTAAAACAACCAGCTTGGCCAGAGCGGAGATGTGTGTGTAGACTTGATACCTGACCTGACGTGCTAAGAGGAGAAATTTGAATTTTCTGTTCCCGACGACACTCCTACTTCTCTTTCCTGTCCACTGAAAACAAAGTGAAATTAACATTATAATGCAAGAAATCGAGTCATGTGGATGTGGATCAAACTTAGCTCCTGCCTTTGTCACATCAAAAACCTTATAGAGGCTCTACCCACCAGCGCCATTGTTCCCCTGGTCTCACGTCATCTCCAAAGTCAGCCGTCACCGCTGGGGCGCCACTTCCTTAGTCCTATACAAAATGCAATTTTCACTTGCTCCTGGAAGATCAATATGGAAAGGCTCTAATTCTCCAGATTTCAGTTTTTCAATAAAAATGTGAAAATGAAACTCCACAGGACTGCAGCCAAAATGGTGCCCCTGAGCCACTGTCAGTCTGGAGGGAAACTCAGCAAGGGATTTAGAGGAAAAGGCCAACTTCTCCACGTGGCAACGGAGCTCCTTGCACGACTCACTGGATAAGAAAGGAAGGAAGCAAGGGTGGGACGCATCTCCGCTAGTTTTAGAAGGGCCCCTTTGAAGAAAGACTTCTTGACTCAGGATGGGACTGTGTTTGCAATCCCAGCACTTGGGAGGCTGAGGCAGGAGAATTGCTGGGAGTGAATGCCAGCCTGGGAGCCTGGGTTATGAGTGTGAGATTCTGTCTCAAAAAGAGAAAGGAGATGAGGCGAGGAGGAACTGAGGGGTAGGGGACGAAAGGAGGGATGAGGGGAGGAGAGGGGAGGGGAAGGAAGGGGGAGAGGAGAGGAGGGGAGGGGAGGGAGAGGGAGAAGAGGGGAGAGGGGAGGGGAGGGGAGGGGAGAGGAGAGAGACTAAAGTGTTGGAAACTTCTCCAACTCATCAACTCTGCTTTCCACTTAGTAGCTCTGGGTTTGATTTCCTCAACCAGGAACAAGAGCTGGAGGAGGACAGGAAGGAGTTGGTCAGCTGAGTTCTGGGAGTGGATAGAAGTCCTCAAGGGAAGCATCCCTGGAGAGGCTCCTTAGGTGCCTGGCTCATTGCAGGCACTCCCTAGGGTGAGCTTCCTGCCTGCCCGCTCCTGCCTCGTCCCCATCCCTCAGGCTGAACAGCTGCTGTGCCCTTTGGAACACAGTGTTGTCAGTGGAGGGCCACTGTGAACTATTCAGTTACCTACCCAGGACCTCCTAATCCAACCAGGAGAGTGTCACACTTAATGTCACCAACGGTCCCCAAAGAGACCCTCCAGAACAAAGCTACTAGGATTCCACATTGCTTCTCTCCACTGCTGTGTTGACACTGAACAAGGGGTGGGGGTGGGAGGGAGGAGAAGCCTCTAATGAGACCTTGCCCTGTATGTAACATGAGCTGGTGCATATCTGTGGACAGTTCTTCCTGAGCCAAGGGCTGCAGGCAGCACCATCCTGGGAAGGGTGAGTCTCAGCCGGTTCACTGTCACATGATCCTGGGTGGGTCGAGTAGCTTCTGGGTACTTCACTGTTCTCAGCTGTTAAACAGGTTAATAATAGAGAGGCACGCTTTGACCCAGCAGCATGGCCTGGCAAAGAGAAGCCAATTCAATGGTGGGACAAATTGACAGGGAACGGAGGATTTTGAAGGGACAGAATGAGAAATCCGAGGAGCGGTGAACTTTCTGTCAAGATTCTGAGCAGCCTGAAACAAAAGGAGATATTTAAGACCACACCCCCAGCTTGAGGTGCTGTCTTGCGTCTGGCAAACACACTCTTTTTTGGTTCCCTTTCTTCCCTTAGCTCTTCCCTTCCTCTCCTTCCTTCATGCCTTTCTCCAGTGCTGTATGGAACTCAGCTTCACTCAAGCTAACCAAAGGCCCACCACTGAGCTATCCTCAGCCCCTAGGAGGAGCAGCTTTCCTATCGATTCCCAGTAACTTTCAAATCAGAACCCAGAGCTCTGACGGCAGGAGAGCCAGGGAGGGGGAGGGCACGCAAGCCCAGGTTGGCTGTCCACAGATCCACACACAGTATGAATCGATGCCAGAAAGACACATGGGGAACCACCAGCTGTTGGGCTCTCTCGGTCCGTGTCTGCTCCAGCATGCTCATGACACTTCCAGAAAGTCAGGCTGCCTGGAACAGAATCACCAGAAAGACTAGAAGGCCTATGGGCTAACTGAAAGTGTCTGAAGTCAGGACTGCGGTGTGATTCACCGGGTTGAGTACTTGTCTAACATGCACAAGGCTGTAGGTTTCAAACTGAAAAAGGAATGAAAACTACCTCAGGGCTGCATCCTAATAGGATTTTACAGGGAGTTACGAGATCTAACAACGACACAGAGGCTGTGTGTATGGGGTGGAAGGATACAGACACAGAGAAGATAAGTTACTGAGTGAGGTTTTTTTTTTTTTTAATAGCACATAATTTAAAAGAGAACAAGAAATCAATGTTATCTGAATGACAGTGAAACTGCTCAGGGTTTCCTCCTTTGCATGATGGTGAGTCTATTTCTAAACCCAATGTAAATCTAATATCCTTCCCCCAGAGTGCTCTAAACAGTATCCAGCCGATGGCCTTGGAAAGCAGAACTTGCCCTCGGCAACAATGGGAGCTTTGAGCAGCAGTGGTAAGTCCCCATGAGTCATAGAGGCTTGTCCCCCTGTACAGCCAGAGTGAAGTGTCTTCCCTCCCTCTCTCCCCAACCTTAATGATAAGAATGAACTTGAGATGCGGGCCTGGCTTGGACGCAGGGAAACAGGAAGCTCTCATTATGTTAGACCCAAAACTCTGAACTGACTGTCTCTTATTTTTATTGCAGCATCGATCCTTAACAAAACTCTCAGTGAAACTAATAACAGCTAATACTGATGAAAAGCCTACCTTGCTTTGCAAATGTTCTTCAAATGCTGCCATCTTTTCTCAAGAAGACCCTTTCGTGCTGTTACCCATCCCGGTTACTGCTCAGAAACGGGGAAGCCAAACGGGCTGAGACACCCCAACACTCATCTCTTTAGTGGATAGTGACTGAGTTGGAATTTAAGTTCATTTTTGAGCCAGCCTTAGTGGTAGACACCTGTGATTCCAACACTTGGGAGGCTGGAGCAGGAAGGAGTTGGAAAACAGCCTGGGTTACAGAGTGAACTCAAGGCTGGTATACAGACTGAAACCCTGTCTCGATAAATAAATAAGCTAAAAGCTAAGAATAAATAAAGGTCATAAGAGCATTTCCATCTGAATTTAAACCCTGAGGCATTAGACTATCTAATGTACAAATGTCCCTGAACACAGAACTGAACTGTGGCTCAGGGCGCAGTGCTGGATTCCAACAGGGATCTACAAACATAACTCACTGGTAGTCAATGCATGATTTAAGGTTAGTTGGAGCCAGCTGCAAACCCCGACCCCTCCCCAGCAAAATCCCAGCTACTCAGAAAGTTGGGAATAGAAGAATTGCATGAGTCTAGAAGTTTGAGGCCAGCCTGGATAACATAGCAAGACTTCATGTAAAAAAAAAAAATCAATCAATAAATAAAGGCAAGTGGGGAAACAAGACCTACACAAAGAACAGAACAGGGAGGAAGGGGAGAATGGAATGTTAGATGCATGGATGACCTGCCATCTGAAGGAAGGAGGGTTTCGCAGAGCAAATGGAGCATTTGCCAAGGCATCAAGGGCTACTGCAGAGCAGTGCTCAGATCTGAGAGCCTTTGAAGGGTGTGCCGTGTGTGTGTGTGTGTGTGTGTGTGTGTGTGTGTGTGTGTGTGTGTGTGTGTTTACACACAACACAGGCCAGCTGGAGATAAATCTCTTCTCCACTGAAGCAGAAAGGCCATTTGGTGACAACTGGCACCTAATGAGCACTTACACTGTCCCCGGAACCGGCGGGGCCTCACACTTCAGAGGCCATGTTCAGGCTAAGCCAGTGTCTAGGTCAAGGAGATGGTTTGGGGGATGAAGCATTTGTTGCACAAGGTGAAGGCATGGTTGCAGATCTCCATAACCCAGGTAAAAAGCTACATATGGTAATTACAAGTTTGTAATTCCAACAATCCTGGATGGAGACTGGAGGATTCCCAGAAACTCACAGACCAACTAGCCTTGAGAAGACAACACGCAACAAAGAGACTGTCTCTACCAACCTGAGGTTGTCCTCTGACCACATGTGTGATCTGACACATGTGTACCTGCCTTCACACATAGGAATGCACATCTATAGCATGTGTGTGCATGTGCAGAAGTGGGTAGGAGAGAAAGGAAGCAGGCCTTGAAAGTCTGGACAGAGCATGGAGGACAGCCTGCCCCCTGCCCCAAGCAGAACACACAAAGGAAGGGGTGTGGGGCTCTGCTCCCGTCTGAAACCCTGCCACTGTTTATGGAACTACACTGTAAAGTCAGACTCTGAATGAAGGTTTCCACTCACAGCAACCTGTGCCCTTAGGCTGGGCAGGTGTGTCCAGACCAGGTTTCCCAGCTGCCCCGGCCATGGGGCAGCAGCTGTACCCAAGGCATCCATGCAGGGCATCTTCTGCTTGCCTGTCCGCCCCACATCACTCACTCGGACTCACCACACCATGTGCGGGGGCCACCTGCTGTTGGCCCCTCTTGGCCAGCATCCACCCCAGCAGGCTCATGTCACATCCAGCCCCATCAACATCAGCAGATGGGCACTGTTCTCCTCTTGCTGAGCTGGTCAGCAGGACTCTCCTCTCACCACCGTAGGCTCACAGGACATGTCGGCAGTGATGCGGCTACCAAGGGGTGGAACTGATGCTCACTCTGTCCAGGCTCAGAGCCAGAATGATCCCAGAGTCATCTTCATCTGCAGTTTCCCTCTGACCTGTAGGATGTGGAGCATAAACTTAAAGCCTTGGAAGCCATCATTGACTGAGCATATATAATACAGGTCCTGGAGAGTGAGAAGCCGAGAGAGAGAGAGAGAGAGAGAGAGAGAGAGAGAGAGAGAGAGAGAGAGAGAGAGAGAGAGACAGAGACAGAGACAGAGAGAGAGAGACAGGCAGAGAGAGACAGAGACAGAGACAGACAGAGACAGAACAGATCTTAATAAATATAAAGGGCCTTATGTATTCACCATAATGTGTAATCTTGTTTGCTGTAAGATATCTGAAGAATCTCAATCTATTTGTATCAACTTAAATTAATCTGAACATTTTAAAATTATCCTGGGGCAGGAGAGATGGCTCAGCGGTTAAGAGCACTGACTGCTCTTCCGAAGATCCTGAGTTCAAATCCCAGAAACCACATGATAGCTCACAACCAACCGTAATGAGATCTGACGCCCTCTTCTGGTGTGTCTGAAGACAGCTACAGTGTACTTACATATGATAAATAAATAAATCTTTAAAAAAAATAAAATTACCCCATGTATTATGAAAACACACAGACAAATATGATCTTTTTATGCAAAAATGGATCTCCACATACACTGCACATATATACATCAAGAACTTTTCTGAGTGGGCTAGAGAGGGGCTCCAGTTAGAGCACGCACTGCTCTTGCTGAAGACCCACGGTCGGTTCCCAGCTCCCAAGTCAGTCAGCTCACAGCCACCTGTAGATCCAGCTCCAGAGGTACTGACATCCTCTTATGGCTTCTATGACCACTGCACAGACCCACAGGCACACACATTCAAATGATAAAAATAAAATAAAAGTCATCGATTAACCGTAAAGGAGGGCATCCTGATCTCACCGCCATGAGCCTGGGCAGCTCCTTGACCCTCCTCAGACGGTGGAATGGCGAGTGGGCATGCTTTCCTTTCTCCTTCTTCTCTTCTGTATTAGAGGGAAAGGCCTGGGAAGAGGAAGGTAAACCACACAGGGCCCCTTCCTGCAGGAGCCTCTGACAGCTGGAGAACCCAGCATCTGGAAAGCAGATTCATCTACACTCTGCTCTCAGTCAGATCCCGGCTGAGTGATGCAAACCCACCCAAAAGAGATATTTCCCTGAAACCCGTGTGATTCTGTATAGTCACACACACACTCGTCATATAATACTCCAGAGTATATTACTTAAACATAAAAGTTATCTTGGTTATTTATCATCAGATACTTTGGGAGATACTCCAGGCTCATCCTATGGCAATCCACACACCCAGCTACTGGGCTTGAATGATGGTGGGTCCAAGTCAGGGTTCTGGGAACTCTTAGAGTCTCTGTTCATCTTCTCTTCCAGTTGCAGAAGGTCCTAGCAAAGGACGCTGGGCTCCTTAAACTTGGAAATGCTACTCAGATAATGTTAAAATGGCCTCATTTCAAATGCATCAAAATTCTTCAACCGATTTCATCAATTTCAATAAACTGAAAGTGGTAGTTTTATTATGAATTCCATTCCAGGAGCTAGGGTGTGGCTCAGTGTAAAGCACTTGCTGATTGAGCATAAGGACTGGAGTTAGAACCCCCAGAACACATATGTTCTGTTGCTGTTGAGAGACACCATGAACAAGGCAACTATTTTTTTTTTTTTTTTGGTTTTTGGTTTTTGGTTTTACAAGACAAGGTTTCTCTGTGTAGCCCTGGCTGTCCTGGAACTCACTCTGTAGACCTGGTTGCCCTCAAACTCAGAAATCTGCCTCTGCCTCTGCCTCTGCCTCCTAAGTGCTGGGATTAAAGGCGTGGGCCATCACTGCCCGGCGGCAGCAACTCTTATAAAAAAGGAAATTGAAGTGGGAGCTTCTTTAAAGTTTTACAGGGTTAATCCATGATCATCATGACAAGAAACAGACAGGCACGGCACTGGAGCAGTAGCTGAGACCACTACATCCTGGTCATAGGCAACAGGGGGTGGAGAGAGAGAGAGAAAGAGAGAGAGAGAGAGAGAGAGAGAGAGAGAGAGAGAGAGAGAGAGAGAGACTAGGCCTTGTATAGGCTTTTGAAACCTGAAAGCCCATTCCATTCCCAGTGATAATTCCTCCTCCAAAAAGTGCACACCTCCCAGTCCTTCCCAAATAGTTTCACTAGCTGGAGACCAAGCACTGAAACCTATGACCCTGGGGTGGGACACTCTCATTCAAACCACCACAGCCTATGTTTTCTGGGTGGGTGTGGTGGCCCTCTGTAATGCCAGCACTCAGAAGTCTGAGATCCAGGATCTGAGAGCAAACTGGTGAGACCCTGCCTCAATATATAAGGTGAGCAGTGATTGAGAAAGGCATGAAACATCAACCTCTCACCTTCACACACAGACATATACATACACACATACACACAGAGCAACATACACACACAGATGCACACACACAAATATACACTTGTACATGCACTTCCACACATACATGCATCCATACAGCGTACTCCCTTTCTTCAGCAAGTCCTGTATTCTAGCCTTCTACAATTTGGGTGTTTATTTGTTTGTCTGTTTGGGTTAGGGGTGTTTGTTCCTGTTCTTGTTTTGCTTGTTTTGTTGATGTATGTTGCTGGAGTTCAGAAGTAGGGCCTTTCACACGCCAGGCAAGGCGTAGAAAAGGTAGAACCCCAAGATGCCCCTTCCCCTTCTGGTTCTCACCTTATGTCTGGCATGGTGAAGTTATCTAAGCTTCAAAGGACTGGTCGGCCCAGTTGTGCTGGGGAACAATCCAGACAAAGTTTCATGGATTTTGACAGAAATAATCATTGCATTGGAATCCAGCTAACAGAATTGCTGCATGCCTCAGGACAAGCAAGCTTCCCCTGGAGTTGCTTAACTCTCTGAGGGGACCATTATAATGAGTCTGGTCAACTTATATTTGTTAAATAACTGTTGGGAATAAATAGATGTACAGCATGTGAGGACATCGATACTATTCCTCGGGATTTCCTTTTCTGTGACAGGGGCCAAATGCTGTGCAAACCAAATGTATATAAACCCCCTTGGGGTGATGTCAGTACAGAAGGACTAGACCAGGCAATTGCCTGTGACTCCAGCTACTAGGAAGGAGGAAGGAGTAGGTTAGCTTGAGCTGAGAGTTCAAGGCCAGTGAGGGCAACTTAGAGAGACCTCATTTCAAGAAGGCAGAGAACATACAAATGGCTTTTGACAGAGAGGAGAGAGGGGGAGGGGAAGGGAGGAAGAGAGAACACTGAGGAGAAAGGCAGGCATGCTGATAGAAGGATGATACGGGTACCACAGATCCCAAACCATGTTTCTCCCACACTTACTAGAGATGGTATCTGGAATTACTTGATCTCAGCAGAAAGAAACATGGAATAGGAAAATATAGTCATCTAAACTATAGTTTTAGGCTGAAAATGTACCGTTTTGAGAGAACCTAAAAATTGCTAGGTGAGTTTGCTCATGGTTTCTGGAAAAACATTCTTTTGGATCAACATCCCTTAGGAGTAAATACCTTCAGGGCTACTAATGTGGGTCTGCAGAAGCTACTTGTCTGACTATCCAACTGGGGTTCAATCCCTGGAACCCACATTTGTAAAAGGAGAGAATCAACTCCCATAAGTTGTACCCTCCCTGCATGTGTGCACCATGGAACATGAGCGTGCGTGCGTGTGTGTGTGTGTGTGTGTGTGTGTGTGTGTGTGTGTGTGTGTGTGTATGCGCGCACACACACATACACACACAAATTTCAAGCATGCTTTTAGCTACAGGTCACAGAAAATGGAGTTAGAATGACTGAGAGCCCATTTTTCCCCCCAACAATAAGAAGTGTGAAGGCTGCTACGAAGGCAGGTACAGGGCATCAGTGTTGCTATAGCAGCCAAGGTTCTGTCCATCATTCTGGTCTTCACTCTGTTCTGAACAGTCAGGACTTCCTCCTATACTTTTGCTAGATGCCACCTGAATCTTTTGACATCTACAATTCCAGTCTGTCCTTCTTTTGTTACTAAAAAACACGATCAGGGCCAACTAATAAGGAGAAACAGTTTATTTTGACTCATAGGCTTGTAGGCTTCAGTTCATGGTCATGCTGGTTAGGGCCTGTGCTGGCACATCATGATGGCAGCATGCACTGTGTCAGACGCCTTCACCTCACTGCTGGAAACTAAAAGAAAGAAACAGACCAGGGTACCACAATCCCCTCTGAGGAAACACTTCCAATAATTTAGTCTCCTAGTCAACCTCACCTCTTAAGAGTTCCCCATCAGAAGGACTGAGGGAGCTGAAGGATTGCAACCCCATAGGAAGAACAATATCATCCAGACCAGAGTTCTCAGGGACTAAACCACCAATCAAAGAGTATACATGGAGGGACCCATGGCTCCAGCGCATATGTAGCAGAGGATGGCCTTATCTGATATCAGTGGGAGTGGAGGCCCTTGGTACTGTGGAGGCTTGATGACCCAGGGTAAGGGAATGCTAGGTCAGTGAGGTGGGAGTGGTGAGTGAGTGGAGGAGTACCCTCATAGAGGGAGTAGGGAGAGGGTGGATGGGCTAGGGGGGTAATCGGGAAGGGGTATATCATTTGAAATATAAACGAATAAAATGATTAATAATAATAAAAGAGTTCCCCATCACCCCCAATAGCAGCATGTGGAGACCACACCTTTAATATATTGGCCTTGGGGGTGACATTTCAATTCCAAACTGTAGCAAGGGAGGAGCAAAGGGTGAAAAAGAGTTTTCCCTTTGTAAAGCTTTGCTTTCTACTTTGAGAGGTGCATGCAGTCTACAGTCTCTTTCCCCCAGCTCAGGACCCCAACTATGTTAAAGGCATCCCCAGCTGTATGAAAGCTGAGAAAAGGACTTCTGACAGCCAGCTGTCTTGTTACCCCGGGATGAAAACAGGGCTTGCTAAACAATGACGCTTACAGAAGACAGATGTTGTGTGAACATCTGCCCCAACAGACAAGACCTGACAAGCCGCATGCCTATCAAGAACAATGTGATGGCTTCCCAGTGAGTTCACAGACAGCCTACAGTTGCCCACTCACCGTAACACAAGCACTGGAGCAAGGGAAATTATGCCACAAGGTCTGTGATAGAAGTGAGGAAAGTACGAGATTATGGGTACCTTCCTATTCCAGTCCAAGGCCGCCTAATGAAACCACCAGCACACACTACCCATGAGGAGGCTCATCCACACGATTCGTGTTTGGATGCTTATGGTTCAGTAGAGGGTAAGATTCCTCATCTCTATCTCTTTCCCCCATTTTGAAGGTTACTCAAGAATACATAAATTTCTCTTTTCCCAACCATGTAAGCTACTGGCTACCTCCTGACACTTAACTCCCATCTCTCAATCTTTTAAAACACTCCTGTCCTACGAGCTCGCTCAAAGAATCATCTAGAATTATTCCCTGGCGTTGCTCGTCAGCCTCGTCTTCGGAGAATGTTCCGCCCAGGACACAGGGGCTCTTTGCTCCCCAGACTTCTGAGCAGGATCCACAGGCAAAAGCTTGAGGTTGAGACTTCCTGTATTTTAAAGTCAGTCCTGGGATCCACAAGCTATTTTGTAAGTAACTCAAAGCTCATGACTTGCTTAGAGCTGGTAGTATTATTTTAAATCTCTGGAAGATTGCACAGTATGATATGAACCCCCAGTGGGGGTTTTAAAGTGTTGGCTATTTGTTATATAATCACTGTGTAATCAAATTGTGTCCAGCTTGTGCTTGGTTATGACCTTCAGATCTTATAAAAGGGTTCCTCCATAAAACCAGTCATTTTTATGTCTTGGAACTGGGATACTGTGATTTTTATTCTATGTAGGCACAATCCACATAAGCCAACCCAATCCCCCCCCCTTTTTTTTAAATTCTTCTTTGAATTCTGTGTATTCAAAGGAGAGGAGGTAAGAGTTGAGATTCTTCTACACTTGACCGGACACAAACGGCCATTTTGTACTACCAAGTGCCCTCATAGGGTTGCTACTTTTCTTTTTCAAAATATTTATTTATTTATTATATGTAAGTACACTGTAGCTGTCTTCAGACACTCCAGAAGAGGGCGTCAGATCTCTTTACAGATGGTTGTGAGCCACCATTTGGTTGCTGGGATTTGAACTCAGGACCTTCTGAAGAGCAGTCAGTGCTCTTAACCACTGAGCCATCTCCCCAGCCCACTACTTTTCTTTAGTACACAAGAAAATAATTCATTCATGCTTAGAGGAGGACAATCTTTTCCAGGAAAAAAAAAAGAGTCTTCTCAAAAGAATAAATCCAAGAAAAGACATCATAGTCTAGTACTGGGTACTGACAGTGTGGTTACTAGCTTGGCACTTCTGGGAGGCAGTGGAATTTTCCAGAGGTGGAGCCTAGATGAAGGAAGTTAAGCCATTGAGGGCATGTATTTGAAGGTCATAGTGGGACCCTGGTCTTTTTTTTTTTTCTTCCTCTCTTTTTACTTCTCTACTACCATGAGGTGAGCCTGTCTCCCACCACAGGATCCCACGGTGACATGCTTCCTTCCCACTGCCCCAAAGATCACACTCTGAAACCCGTGACACTGTGAGCCCAAACTCCTCTTGCCTGTAAGTTGATTGCCTCGGGTATTTTGTTGCAGTAAAGAACAGCTCTTTACAGAATTGGCTTTGAAAGGTAGGATCCACCTATACCATTGAGGAAAGAGGAGAGAGCAGTGATTGGGAGAAGCAGCTTCTTAGCCCAAGGAGTCTTGTTCCAATACCTACTTCACTACTGTCTTATACCGTTGGGTGTAAACAGTTTCCAAAACAAACATCACACTCTCAGCCTCTCTCTTGCCCTCTCTTGGGCTCTCTTCCCCTCCCCCCTCCCTCCACGTGGTCATGGTTGGCCTCTGCTTCTCTACTCTCTCCCTCTCTCTGCCTTTCTCTGCCTCTACTACCCCCTTCTCTCCCTTCTCCATGCCCTGAATAAACTATTCTATGCTATAAAAAAAAAAATCACATGATACAACTAAGTCTCAAAAAAAAAAAAAAACCTAAAAATTTTCACTTCAGTTGGGTTCTCACCAGGTAACAACCAAGGCAACTGTGAGACAAATGGGACCCTAGGTGTCCTGTAAAGAGATACAGAAGGGCCTCACACATGGTCTTGGGTGACAAGAAAAAGGGTTATAGGAACTGAGGAGCACAGGCCTGCAAGGTGGGACAGAGATCCCACCCACCCCTGTACAGAACCAAACAGAGAAGCAGATAAGCAATAGCGTGGCAAAGCCAAGTCAGGAGACCGATAATCGATGAAACCATTCCTCATCTGTGAGCCACAGAACTATAAAAAGAACTCTGAGCAGCCTCTCAGGCTAGGCTTTGCAATACAGCCGCCCAAGGAACAGCCTTGGAATTAAGCTCTCAACTTCTCGGGCTGGGCCAGTTTTCATCAGATGTGCCCTCATCTTGCCATTTCGAGTCAGAACGACCCTGCCCTCTGGTTATTAACGGAGTTCAGCCAGACAGCCTAACACCATCTCACAGCTCAGAAGAAGTTCCGTCAGCAGCCTTCATAGCAATCACATAGCCAGCCAGAGCAAAATTAAGAAATTTGCATGTCATTTATTAATATCCTCCTTGTCTGTCAAGCAGTCTTCAAAAACATGTTTTCCTCCTTTTGAAAGAAGCAAATTGTAATGAGCTCATCCATGCTAAGGATCTCAGGCCAGGCTCGGCTGCCCCAAATGTGTATGGAGAGAGAATATACACCAAGGATGTTGGCCCAATATAGTCTCCTCTCTGTCCTACCATCTGGGACAACTTTCCTGCACATGGTGACTCACATGTTGTCTAAAGAGTTGTCTGCTCTTAAGCATAATCTTAAGCATAATATATCTTGAAAGAAAAGGATGATTCAAAATATCCCATGATGGGGCTAAAGATATTGTGCAAAAGTTCAGAACACTTGTTGCTCTTGAAGAGAACCTAAGTTTAGTTCCCAGCACCCACATGGTAGATCACATTCATTCATACCTCCAGCTTGGGAAATCTGATGTCTTATTCTGATCTCTGAAGGCACAGGGCATACACATGGTGCACATACATATGTATGGACAAAGTGCTCATAGACATAAAATAAAATTATTAAAGTCTAAAAGAATTCCCAAAGACCCAGGTGCCTGACCATGAAGTTGTTTATTGGTTAGGTGGGATGAGGGCATTGTAGTTCTAGCAGAAAATGTGCCCACGTTTCAAAGATACACTCAGGACTGAGACATAGTATATGTAATTTACTTTGAAGTGTATGGACAAACAAACCCTCTACAATAAATCAAATACTGTAAGATGTTAACAACTGATATGTCCACTGATTGATACATGTCTATTTTACTTTTCTCTGGCTTTTCATGTTGAACATTTTCACAACAAAATAACTCCAAGAAAAGCCTCGGCATCCTGCAGAAAAGAACTACATCATCTCCATCCAGCCACAACTGCCCCTCACTAGCACTCCCGTGTAAGTCTGAGTCTGCATCACCTAATGCCCATAGCCAAAGACAGACTGGTTGTGGCTAAGGAGCTTCCCCGAGTGCAATCGCATCCTAAGCGCGATTAGAGGTCCTCACTTGGTCCTCTCCACAGCACTGTGCTGATGAAGGTGTAGCTTTCAGTAGCCCAAGTGGTAGAAACTGAGACTCAGAGAAGTGTAATGTGCTGAAGATCACCCAGCTAGTTAATAACACAGTCGGAGTTTCTACCAGGGAGTTAATATTCCATTAAATGGCCTTGCCCAATTGATGATCTGAGTTCACATGGCTTCTCATAAAAGAGTGGTTATGGCACTTTTCTTCCCTACACAGTACTGATGGCCCTCCTTACACACACAGTGATGCTAGGTGTGGGTTATTCCTTCTTTTTTACTATTTCTCCTAATTCTTCAGTTTTGTGTGTGTGTGTGTGTGTGTGTGTGTGTGTGTGTGTGTGTGTGTAAGTGTATGCCATGTGAATGTGGATGCCCCTTGGAAGCCAGAAAAGGTCATCAAACCCCAAAGCTGGAGTTACAATCAGTAGCAGCCAATATCTGTTCTGGAAACCAAACTCTGGTCCTCTGCAAGAATAGCAAGTGCTCCTAACCACTAAACCATCACTCCAGCCCCAGACACTTGTAGGTTTTGATTGACAGATTAGCTGTAGGGTAAGCCCCTGGAGAACAGGGTCAGGCATGGTGCTATCCTGTGGCCATCCTGCAAGCCCAAGACATCTCCTGAGATGCCTGACTCCTTCATGGAAGTACAGTCTTTGCTCTGCAGAACTGGGGAAATGTTCTGAATCCAGTTCCTTGCTGAGTCACTGCCAGAAATGATAGGGACATTTACATACCCACAATTGGAGCACAGCTCTATCTACCTATCTTCTATATATCTATCATATGCCACTATCATCAACATCTGTCTATCACCTGGCTCTATCACCCATACCAATTAATCTGTTATCTCCATCATCTACATCTATCTTTCAATCAATGCACGATCATCTATAGCCACTATATGTTTCTTTTATCTATATCATCAATCTATAATCATATCTTTATCATCCATCTCTATCATATTTATCAACCATCTGTATTTATCATGCACACCTCTAACATCTGTCTCTAATAATCAATCTATCATCTACCTACATGCCTACTTACCATCTGTCTGTCTCTCTGTTATCTATCTATATCTAACTTTGATGGATACAAGGTAGGTGAAAGGCAGTATCTCCTGTTTTGCATTAGTTTATTAAGACACAAATTTTTCCATTAATCTCTACTCCCTTATATTAAGAACAAACACTTAGGCCTCTAAGCTAGGCAAAGGTATAACTAAGATCTGACTCCAGGATGGGAAGATTCCAGGCTAAACAGTTGAACTTCATCTCTTGGAATCATGTCTGCTCTGCAGTGTCCCAAGACCATTTTCAGTTATTGACTAATACTTCTTACTGCTGTTGGTTTCGCCAGTGCTGGCTCACAGGAGAGTGAGGTGCAAGGTATAAAAAACAGTCACTTTAGGTAGACAAGATTCCCTACAAAGAGCAGACACATATGGCCAAGCCTGTGTCAATCACTCCACAAAAGCCCACGATGAAGGTTCTCCAAGCTCACTGAGTTCTCCAAGCTGTTTTAGAGAAGCTCAGAGCCAGGCCAGCTCTGCTGGAGAAAGGTCATTCCCCTCTGAGGACATACGAACTTGCTGTCATGGTTGATCATTCAGCCTGGGAGTCTGTCCAAAGGCAATGAGTGAGCGCTCCTTTTCTATAATGATAGATGCTTCAAAGTGACTCCAGGCAAGAAAGACATGTTCAGATGGTCTCCAGGAAATTAGATAAGCTGAGCTTGGGAGTTTAACCATAGCTAAGACTTAGGGAGAAGGTGTGAGGGGCAAGAAGTGAGGTGCTATGGCCGCTGACCAGGACAAAGAACATCTTGGGCTGGGCAGAGAGTCACAGGAGCACTTTCCAGATTCCCCCCGAGAGTTACCCTCATTCTCAGACACTTGACCTGTCTCCATCTGTGAGACTTCTTAGCCTTGGAAGCTTTGGAAATTGGTCGTGTTTGCCGTGCTGAGCACCATGCCTGGTGTCTCGCAGTAGTTTGATGACATTCAAGTGGTTTAATGCAAATATCTCCATTGTTTTCCCCATCACTGGCAACCAGAGAAATAAAAGCTGAAACAACAGTGGAACCTCCTTTTTCTCCCATCAGGTTATGAAACGCTCCACAGAATGAAAGCCAGCATTCATATAGGTTGAATTCCTCTGGTCCTGCTTAAAGCCCTAATACCAAGGAAGACATAGTTCACATGCCTGTTGTCTTTCACATAACAATTATGTTGCCAAAATCAATGGAGACAAACATTGCCATGGCTGAGCACACTTCAAAATAGAAGGAAGCCATTCCATGTATGTATCTGTATATCCATGCACATATTTGGAAAATTTTTAGCAAACATCTAGGGAACACAGAGAGTGAAGAAGGAACTATGGGTCCATCAGGTGCTGGCCCATGTTGTTGGTTTGCTTGCCTTATGAGTTGAGTAACAGTCTCCCCTGGGCACAGATGAAGAGAAGATAACTGACTTGCCAAGGTCACCCAGTAAATGACAGCTTCCCAGGAGACTCCATGAGATGCAAGTTTCAGATTGCTTCCTGCCCTTTAACAAAGCTCACCATTGAGACTTGACACCATGGAAGATACTGGACAGATACAGGCAATCCTTATAGGAACCTGAGCTTGCATGCCTGAAGGGATTCAGGCTGGGTCAAATGAGAAGTTCCCCTGGTCTAGGCGGAAAATGAAAAATAACTTTAGAGCATCAGTATTATGGATTCACCTTATTAGACAGATAGATGAGGCAGGTATGTAAAATGCCCAATAGGCATGTCAAAGCTCTTGACATTTCAACATGACATTGTTATCAAAAAGTCTTTGCTCGAAAACCATACAATTTGTTGCTGAAAAAGCTCCCAATGTTATAAGTAAACATAAAATGTGATTGTTTGTACATGCTTGGCCCAGGGAATGTCAGTATTAGGAGGTGTGGCCTTGTTGGAGTAGGTGTGTCACTGTGGGTGTAGGCTTCAAGACCCTTGTCCTAACTGCCTACAAGCCAGTCTTCTCCTAGCTGCCTTTGAACAAGAGGTAGAACTCTCAGCTCCTCCTGCACCATGTCTGCCTGGGCGCTGCCATGCTCCTACCTTGATGATAATGGACTGAACCTCAGAACCTGTAAGCCAGCCCCAATTAAATGTTGACCTTGTAGGAGTTGCCTTGGTCATGGTGTCTATTTACAGCAGTACAACCCTAACTAAGACAGTATGATTCTGAAGAAAGGCCAAGAACATGCTCTGGAAATATTGTCAGTGAAGAAACATGTGAACAAGCATTTGGAGCCTAGATCTCCACAGTCCTCCAGGAAGTCTGGTGCGCTCAAACTGACCTCACTCACAAAGCTACATAGCTCCTGAGACGGAATCTTAGACAGTCCTGTGAGTGTTCAGGAGCCTGGTTCTTGGGTTCTGGTTCCAGAAAAGAACTGGAGACTCCGATCCAGAGGGCAGATTCTTTGTCTTTCAAGTTGTTAGGGAATTGTCCAGGGCAAGACAAAAGTGGACAGGGGTTGGGGTGGGGCACTGTGGATACTGTTTCCTAGGGTGCCCAAGCAAATACACATAGACAGAGGCAGAAATCATAAAACCAGGATTTTAATCTCCCCTTGAATATAAGCTCCCTGCCTGTCATAGATGAGGGTTTCAAGAACTGTGACCAAAGAACAAAGGAAAGATAAACCTAAGCCAAGAATCCAATATGTGAGCATGGGCTTAGCTTTAAGAATGCCAAAGGAAGTAAGGTGCCTTTCCTAGAGAATCGAGAACACAAGTCTCCCAAGTCCATCACGGCTGTGCACAAGGCAAGACCAGTTCCAGTGAGAGTCATAGACCTGAAAAGAATTAGTAAAGAACAGCAGTCCATTCTTACTAATGTTCTCAATGCCCAGATCTGAGCACTGTGAACTCTACATCATTTCCTGATTCCAGTTTCCTCTACATCCCTGGGATTCTCCAGCCGGCTTAAACGAAAGATGCCATGAAGTTTTCAAGACTAGAATAATGTCAACTTGTATTTCTCCTATGTGACTAGAACGTGCCTGCTTACCAGGTGGAGGAAGAGGAAAACACCATATAGAATCAATTCCTGAAAGGTCTTGCAGGTTCTGAGCACAGATTGAAGTGTTTCAATGGTCAGGAAAATGTCACTGCAAGTATTCAGAATACAATAGTAGGGGAGACAACCTCCCTCTCCACAATTCACTTACAGTCCTGCTAGAGTCCTGAGGATTCCATCACTGACCCTGTTTTATCATCGAGAAGACCTAAATTAGATACTTCCCCCCAATGTTTGTGTATAATAAGTAATAAAGAGAGGGTTGGGACCCAAGCAACCTCACACTTTAGGACTTGGGATTCCATTGGCAGCATCAACCCAGGAGTCCAGGCTAGGAGCACTAAACTTGTTTATGTGGTTGTGAACTTAGTTTTAAGATCACCAGAAGAGGAGTGAAGATTTATCTCAGTGGTATAGACTAGTTGCCTAGAAGCACAAGGCCTTGAGTTTGGTCCTCAGCTCCAAGGGGAGTAAAAAGGTCACCAGAAGAAAATAAGATGGCCTTTCTTCAAGAGTCACAAACGCAAATCTCCTGGGTTCTGCTTGACTCTGCATAGGAGGAATCTGTTCCAATGGGAGTCATGCTCCCAATGTGCATCAAATCTAAAATGAGATTGAAAGGGGCAGAGACACACTGATACTATGTCTGATGTCAGACACTGGAGCTTGGTGTATCAGAAATATGCTTCTTCATTTTAGTTGAGGTCATCTGTGTTGCAAAGATCCCTGATGTGCATTGGGCATGCAGTGATGTTTCCCAATGACCCAAACAGAAATTCCATGGGTGAGGGACTGGGAACACGAGGCAGGATTTCAGGTAGCCTAGGCTGGATATGAGGCTGAGCATAAACTTAAACTTCTGATCCCTCCACTTCCACCTCTGGAGTACTGGTTTGGCAAGCATGCACTACCATGCTCCCTTTATGTGGTGCTGGGAATCCAAGCCAGGGTGTTGTACCTGCTAGGCAAAGCACTCTGCCAGGTAAGCACATCCCAAAAGCTGGTTCCTAAAACATTAAAGCAATGACCATTTCATGGGAATGGATGCTAGTGTCCCTCCAAGGATCCCACTAAGAAGAGGGTAGCATTAGTCGAGAATGTGCTTGAATTGGCCTCCTAACTGCTTTGTAACCTCTCTGGTGAAAGGAACTCTGGAGGGTGAAAGTGAAGCTATGTAAGGAAGCTGTGTCTGCCCTGAACAGCAGATCAAGACAGCAAAGATAAAGTCAAGGATGGAGACCTGAGGACCTCACCTCCAAGCACAGAAAGGGAGACCAAGGTCATCCTCCAGAGAATATTTGGATCACATGTCTTCATGATGGTGTTGCATCACCTGAACACTCTTTCCCTTCTTCAGTCTGGGAAAACTTGCCATTAAGCATGGGTTTTTTGACTCCTAGTGAGACTCATGGCTTCATGTCTACCCACAACTACTGATGTCACGTCTACGGGAGTCATCATCTCAGTCCTTTAGGGACTTCCTTGGGGGCTCAGGATCTGAGCTACCATACGGATTTGTGAAACTAAAAGATGCATACATGCAAAATAGATTGAGGCTGCATGTGTGTAAGTTGCTGGAAGGGGGCCAGTGTGTGGTCGATGAAGAGGGAACAGGGTTTTTTTGCTTTTCCTTGTGACTTCCCTGTTTCAGACCATGGCAGTCCCACCCTTCTGACACTCAAGGGTAAAACCTCAGAGCCATCCGATTCTTCTTTCTCCCCTTCCTCCTCTTCGCCTGTGTGAGATGTGAGGTCTACTCCTCTGCCTCCTCTCCGTTCTCTCTAGCTCTCTGCCTTGGTCTGATTTTCCTTTTGTCAAATTACCACACTACTTCCAGATCCAGTCAAATCATTTGAAGAATTTTGTTTTGTCCTGTTTTGCTTTGCTTTAGGGTTTTTTTTTTTAAGACAAGGTCTCTCCCCCTCTCCCTTCCCCTTCCCTCTTCCCCTTTCCCCCTTCCCCTCCCTCTCCCCTCCTCCTCCCCCTACCTCTACCCCTCCTCCCTCTCTCTCTCCATAGCCCTAGCTATTCTGGAACTCACTATGTAGACCAGGCTGGTGTCCAACTCACAGAGATCCAGCTGCCTCTGTATCCAGAGGGCTGGGACTAAAGGCGTACACCACCATGCCCAACCTTTTTTGAAAACTTTTGACTCATTGTTGGGGATGATTATATTTTCTAAAGATGCCAGATCCATCGCTCCTAATCCTCATGTTTCACATGACTTGGGCATTCCTGATAGGAAGTATGGTCTATGTTCCCTCCCCTGGAACTCAGCAGGGATTGAGGACCATGAGTGACATTATGTGACTTCTTCAAGTTTCGGGTGTGTGTGTGTGTGTGTGTGTGTGTGTGTGTGTGTGTGTTTTATTCTCTTGGAAAACTTCCCTGCGTGAGTATGTTTGCTGTCTATGAAAGCATGAAGCTACCATAAGGTGAGGACCCCAAGTTATAAGACGACACCATGTTCATGTATTCTTAATGGGAAGTCCTGACATCTGGGAAGGCAAGGAAAGGTTTCTCTAGGTAACTTTTAAACTCCAGTTGGTGAACTGGTGAGCCCCTAACTCTTAAATTTTTCTCAATAAGGTAATGAATCACATAGAGCTCGTTTTTCATACCAGACTCCGGGGGCTTAATAAAATGGTTGTTTGAAGCTGTCAATTTGGATATAACTTGTTATATAGCTAATAGATACCTGATGTTTTCCTATGACTTCTTACACAAAATCTGTATGAATCATCTGGCCACCACTTGTAAGAAACTACTTATTAAAATGGTGAGGTTTTGGGGTTAGGGGTGCAGCTCAGTGATCGGTTATGTGCTTAGCCCTGGGTTCTACCCCCAACACCCTCCCCACCACCAACAACAAAATAATCAATGTTCTTGAATAGCTGCCTGAGACTGAAGGGCTGAGTTGATCAGAATAAAATTCTCAGGATCTACTATGCACCAGGCACATTAAAGACCTTTCCATAATCTAACTCTCCATCATTATATTGATACCTGCTTAAATGTCACAGAAATTGAAGCTCAGAGAAGGAAAGCAGGGTTCCCAGGGATTCTCTGGGTATAAGTAGAAAGTGGACATATTGCTTTTTACTATTGTCGTGCTAAAACACACAAAGCAACTTATAAATGAGTTTTGGGTTTACAGTTTCAAAGGAATATGGGCCCATGAGTCCATCACCATACAACAGTGAAACATGGCCTCAGGCATGAATTGCTTCGAGCTCACATCTTAAACCCAAAGCAAGAGGCCAGGAAGGTGAGCTGGGAATGGCTCACAGCTTTTGACACTCAAAGCCAGTACCCAGTAACACGCTTCCTCCTGTAGAGCCACACTTCCTAACAATGCCACCAACTAGGGACTGAGGTATTCAAATGTCTGAGAATATGGGGGACATCGCATTCAAACCACCTCAGCAGGAATTCAAACCCAGAGTCTGCAGACATCAAGGTCCTATGACCCCCATGAAGACCTGAGCCTAAGAGAGTGAATGGAGCTGGGGAAATGACATGACAGTTAAGAGTGTGTACTGCCCTTGCAGAGGACCAGAGTTCAGTTCCCAGGTTCCCAGCATCCACCCATGTAGGGCAGCTTACAGCCATCTATGACTGCTTTTTCAGGCAATCCAATACCTCTGGCCTACACACACACACACACACACACACACACACACACACACACACCCACACACACACACACACACACACAAACACACACTAAAGCAGACCCCAGATGAGCACTTGGCATGACTCGACTGTCTTACCTCTCCCAGGATGTCACTGAAGAAACTTCCCCTTTTTTGAATCAAGAAAACAAAGCCCACTGCTTTGGTTAGAGAAAGCCCCCAGCAACAATGTCGAACAAGCCAGCAGTAATTTGTTTCTATTCTTTTCATTAGACTGCTGGAGGTTATCCTGGTTTTCATTAGCTCAAACTTCTCCTTTTCAAAAGATAATTCTTTGAAATCTTCTGGGAAATCAACATGGCTCAGGGCTGGCTGCCACATGTTCATGGGATCCAGAGAAACTGAGGTTTTAACCCCTGAGAGCTACATCTTCGTACGCATGAAACTAAGCTCGCCGCTCCAGTTGTTTTTTAACAGGCTAGGAAGAGAAAGTTCACACTGAGTGAGCTGAGATGTTCACCTTCATAATGGGAAAAAAAAGTGTTCCAGATGAATTCAACAGTGCTGTGGCGATTTGGTGACAGTGTTGGGAACTTCCCTTTAGAATTCAGGGCAATAAATGGATAGCTCAATGGTAAGCGTGCTTACTGGGCAAACGGAAGGACCTGTGTCTGAGACCCAAGCCTCACACAAAAAAAGCATAGCTACATGTGACTGTCACAGAGACAGTGAATCCCATGAACTCACCAGTCAGACAGCCTAGCCCAAACTGAAGGCTTCAGGTTTACTAAAGATGACTGATAGAGCAAGACACCCAATATACCCTGATCTCTACAGTTCCCTGCACCCAAAAACACATGTACACTTACACATATATACAGTATATACACAGAAGTACCAGATCTAACCAATATTTAAGATTTGATTGTTATTTTTTTTACAGAAAATGTATTTAAAACAAATAATATAGAAAAAATAGAATAAAAACTTTTAGTTCTGATTTTTCTCATAATCATCAACGTGAAAATGTTTATGTCTTTGCGTAAAGTTTCTGTTTATTTGGGAATATTTGCTATTGCTTATAGTGTCATAAATAATTTTATAAGCAAAAATTTTAAAATGGCACAAGTGAGGCATCTAGTTTCTTGTTCTTCCAACATTTCCAGATCTATGCTCCTGCAAGTTAAAGCTTTTTCCTTAGTGAAATCTGATGAAAAGGGACAGTGGAGAACAAGTCCCCATTCCACCCCTGTGCTAGTTTTCTGTCACTGTTACAAATCACCTGAAACAAAGACTTTAAAGGACAAGAAGGTCCACGTAGGCTCACTGTTTCTGTCTATGGTTGTTTAGCTCTGTAGTTTGGAGGCCTGTGGCAGCTCCATACACCACAGCAGGAACATGTAGTAGGGAGAACTGCCCACTTCATGGGGATCAGGAAACAAAGAGAGAAAAGGACCAAGGTCCCCAGAGCTCCTAAACAGGCCTGACCCTAATGACTTGCCTCTTCTACCTAGGTCCTATCTCCTAAAGATTTTGCCACCTCCCAATGGCACCAACAACTGAAGTCCAAGCCTTCAACATGTGAGCCTTCCAGGATGTTTCAAATGAAGCTATAACAACACCCAACCCTCTGCTCATCTCTTCCCACATGTCCTTACAGTGTAGAATATGGTCTTCGAAGCTCACAACTCCTTCCACAGTCCTGCATCTTTCCTAGGCAGAAGTCTCCATGGTATGACTCAGGACATCTCTTTGGGAGATGACAGTGACAGTCAGAGCATCGAGGCTCTCTGAAATACAAGCATGTCCATTTACTAGAAAAGGAAGAACAATCAGATCCTTAAGATGAGTCCTGGCCACACCAGTGTGTTCCTGCTTTGTTTCACACATCCTTGTGGCAAAAACAGCACTGATGGGCACAAAACCAAACACAAGTTGCATAGCTGAGCTAAAGATAATTAGGATTGGGCTGGGAATACAGCTCTGTGGTAGAGTGCTTGCCCAGCACATGTAAGGCTCAAGTTCAATTCCCAGCATAATAAATATAATAAATGAATAGGATAGGATAGGATAGGATAAGAATGGCCAGTAGTGATATCAATGGAAGTCACTCATCTTCAGGTAGGAATGTTCTAGAATTTGACTCCTATGGAATGGGGAGACAAGTCACGTTCCATGGGAGGGGAGTTGGTAGAGGAAGAAACTAAGTCTGAATAAGTCTGAAACCTAAGCTGCTGTTCAGTCCATCTCTAGTCTTCCCCTTCACAGTCCAGGGAGACAGAAGACACGGGGAGACTTTGAGATAAAGAAAAACTAAATTAAACTTAGTGGATAAGGTAGTTCCGGGATCGCTGGGACATATGATGGTTAGTTAATTCTATGTGTCTGTTGACTAAGAGGGAGCTGGTAACATGTTTCTGGTGCGTCTAGGATGGTGCTTCTGAAAAGAATTAGCAACTGGAAAGTGAAGAGGTGGCTTTCATCTGTGTTAGGGGGAAGCATCCAACCCACTGAGAACCCAAGGAGAATGGAAAGGGGACCAGAGGATGACCAGACACTCCTCCTGCCTGAGCCGCGCGTCCATCTCCCGAGCTAGGGTACCCGAGCTCAACAGCATTTTCCCTCTTTCAGCTCTATGGGGGCAAATCATGGGCCTTGTTGTCCCCATAATAGCAAGGGCCAGTGTCCTTTGTAAATCTAGATACACTGTCCTCTGTTTCTCTAGAGACTCGGGTATCAACCATTATACACAGCTGTGAAATCATTGGTAAAGAGAGAAAAAAACATGCAGGCAGAAGCGAGAGGAGGAGAACGCAGAAAACATTTCCCCCAAAACAAGAGAAATGGAAAGACAATGACATCGACAATCTGAGTGCCATTTTTTTTTCTGATTAAACCAATTTTATAGCGTGTTTAAAGTGATAATGACACAGATGAAGCAATAACTTTCATTTGAACAGACAAAGACTATGTGGAGAATCAAACAACAGAAGAGCAGATGTATACAGAGTCAACCAGAAGCTTGAAATACAAAAATAGACTCATTATTTTTTAAGTCTGTCTGTGAGTCCAGTTTAGACTGGATACAGAGAAGCAATATGCTAATTAGAGGGGAGTACTGAAGAATCCTCCAGAACATGCAGGACAAAATATTCAAAAATCTATATCTAAACACATATGTGCAATAAAGTGGCTGTAGATAACAAAAATACAGTGTATGTTTCAGAATCCCAGAGGAAGGCCAGAAAGATGGCTCGGCAAGTCAGTATGTTTGCTATCAGGGCTCTGATGACCAAGTTCAATCCCCAGACTCCCGTGGTAGAGAATCTACTCCTGCGAGCTGTCCTCTAGCCTCCACACATGCATGACACCCATCCTAAATACACACCTAAGCAGGAAATAAATAATTTAATTTAAAAAAATTTACAACTAGAAGTATTTCGAAGTTTTTGCCATAAAGAAATTATGAATATTTCAGGAGATAAACGATTAACATGATTACATGATTTAAACACTGCATCCATTAAATGTCACAAAGGACCCCATAACAATGCATCACCTTCATTGGGTTTTGGAGGAGGTGGTGGTGGTGGTGGTGGGTTTTTTTTGTTTGTTTGTTTTGGGGGGGTTGGTTTTTTGTTTTTTGTTTTTGTTTTGGTTTTGTTTTTTTGGTTTTTTTGGTTTTTTTTTTTGGTTTTTTGAGACAGGGTTTCTCTGTGTAGCCCTGGCTGTCCTGGAACTCACTCTGTAGACCAAGCTGCCCTTGAACTCAGTAGTCTGCCTGCCTCTGCCTCCCAAGTGCTGGGACTAAAGGTGTGCGCCACCACTGCCCTGCCATCATCATTGTTTTATTGGACTTAAAAGTACATTTAAGGGGCTGGAGAGATAGCTCAGCAGTTAAGCACTTGTATTATTACTCTTTCAGAAGACCCAGGTTTGGTTCAGGTGACCCACAACTGCCTATAGTTCCAACCCCAGGGAATCTGACCCCAACGGCCTCTGAGATTACCTGCACTCAACAGGGACATACACACACAGAGACACACATATATACACATAGTTCAAAATAATAAGTCCCAACAGAAAATACTTTAAATGCAAAATTAAACTTAAAACAGATACTTATATACATACATGTAACAGTTCCACCCAGACACAACATGACGAACATATGACCTCATAGAGAGAGCATGCGCAAGACCTGCACAGCTTCAAACCAGGTGACAATACCCCCTCCTCCCCACCCCCACCCCTGCACACTGAGAAGGGGAAGTGGACATGATGTCCCACCCCTAACCAAGAAGCCATTTGCAACAACTGACACCTACTGGGAATGGAATGCCATTGGATCCACCAACCACACTCCAAGACAGACGCCATGCTCAGGAGTAGTTGGCCGACACAAAACAAACTCCATGTTTTTCGTCTGCTTTTTTGTTTTGTTTTGTTTTAGTATTTCTTTTTTGTCTTACTGGTTTTCTTTGTTTATCTGTTGATTCTCAGGATTTGCTGTTTTAGAGAGGCAAAGAGTAAAAGAAACATGAAGTTGGGAGAAATTAGAGGAGAGAAAAGAATGTGTTCATAATATATTGTATGAAAGCTTTCAATAAAAAGAGTTGAAAAAATTCTCCCAAAACAGCTAACAGTAATTTGAAATTATAAACACAGCATTCAAAACTTAAGAAAGACTGCTAGAGATATAGCTAAAGAGAAATGTGTAATGCATAAATATATTAGAAAATAGGAATGTTGTTCTTTCTTGTCAAAAACTCTTGATAAACTAGGCATAGATGGACGCTACTCAAAATATTAACTCCCCTCCAAAAAAAAAAAAAAAGGAAAATGTTTTCCTTTGCAATTAAAAAAAGACATGAGCCGAAGGGCTGGATGTGGGTGCAAAGGCCTTTAATCCCAGCAGTTGGGAGGCAGAAGCAGGCGGATCTCTGTGAGTTCAAGGTCAGCCTAGTGTGTGAATCAGGTCCAGAAGTGTCAGAGCTCTGATACATAGAGAAAACCTGTCTTGAAGAACGAGAGAGAGAGAGAGAGAGAGAGAGAGAGAGAGAGAGAGAGGGAGAGGGAGAGGGAGAGGGAGAGGGAGAGGGAGAGGGAGAGGGAGAGGGAGAGGGAGAGGGAGAGAGAGAGAGGGAGAGAGGGAGAGGGAGAGGGAGAGAGAGAGAGAGAGGGGGGGGGGGAGAGGGAGAGGGAGAGAGAGAGAGAGAGAGAGAGAGAGAGAGAGGAAGAGAGGGAGAGAGAGAGAGGGGGGGAGGGAGGGAGAGAGAGAGAGGGAGGGAGGGAGAGAGAGAGAGGGAGAGAGAGAGAGAGAGAGAGAGAGAGAGGGAGGGAGGGAGAGAGAGAGAGAGAGAGGGAGGGAGGGAGAGAGAGAGAGAGGGAGGGAGAGAGAGGGAGGGAGGGAGAGAGAGAGAGAGAGAGGGAGGGAGAGAGGGAGGGAGGGAGGGAGAGAGAGAGAGAGAGAGAGAGAGAGAGAGAGAGAGGAAAAGAAAGATTTAAGAAGAGAGTATTTCATGATTGGTGGAAGAAGATAGAAGAGGATGAAGGGAGGGTAAACATTAATCCAAAATCTTTTGTATACACACACACACACACACACACACAATCTTAGTTCTTAGTCAGGGTTTCTATTCCTGCACAAACATCATGATCAAGAAGCAAGTTGAGAAGGAAAGGGTTTATTCAGCTTACACTTCCACATTGCTGTTCATCACCAAAGGAAGTCAGGACTGGAACTCAAGCAGGTCAGGAAGCAGGAGCTGATGCAGAGGCCATGGGGGGACGTTTCTTACTGGCTTGTTTCCCCTGGCTTGCTCAGCTTGCTCTCTTATAGAACCCAAGACTCCCAGCCCAGGGATGGCCCCACCCACAAGGGGCCCTCCCCTCTTGATCACTAATTGAGAAAATGCCTTACAGCTGGAGCTCATGGCATTTCCTCACCTGAAGCTCTTTTCTCTGATAACTCCAGCTTGTGTCAAGATGACACAAAACCAGTCAGTACACACACACACACACACACAAGCACACATATCACAAAAATGTTAAATAAATAAGTAAACGGGTTTTAAAAAGAAGGTGGTGCTGAGATCCCACAATCCCCTTGAAAGGCAGGCCCTCCATGACTTGAAAGCCTCTCACGGTTCTTACCACACTCCATAGAGACAAGCTAGGAGGGAATCTTCACCACACAGCCTTCTGGGAACACTGAAGTCATTGCAGGACCCTTTGAAAAAGAAAGTTACACAATATTCTCTGAAGGCATAAAAGAAACGCTAAATATGTAGAGAATTGGTTCATTTCTATAAATGTCAGTTCCACAATCACAATTCTATTCATGGGTCAAAACAGAACCTAGACAGAAGGGCAAAGTCCAAGAGCGAATAAAGTCAACTTTGAAGATAAAGGACTAAGAAGGCCAACAGGTGCACTGCCAGATGCTTAAAATGTTTATAAACTTACTGTGCTTGCGACAGAATGGTGTTGGCATGGATAGACAAACAGAAAAGGACAGACTAGAAGCTGAGAGCCAGACTGGGTGTTTGTATAAGCACTTTTCACACAAAGGCATTTTGAATCTCTGGGACATGAAAAACTCTCAAAAACTCAACGGTGGAAGATGCAGATAATCTGATGGCATTTTTTTAAGAAGGCATGTGAGGGCATTCCATTGGCAAGGGTCATGAGCATCTAAGGGGATTTCAAGCTTCGTTAGCCATTAGAGAGAAGCACATTGGTAGCCCAAGGAACATCAATGCATACCTGCAAGAATGGCTGAAAGAAAATTTAGGAACAACTCCATGTATTAAGAGGGCTGTGTCACACATTGCTGGAGTCTGCGTTTCCCATACCTGTGTATTGTGGTGGCATCTCTTCATGGTTTTGCACATGACCAGGATATTTGCATATCATGGTGTCTAGCAGTCATGTAGTTTTCTCCTCTGCCAAGTTTCTCCGTAAGTCACCCAGCTCATAATCCTTGATTTTATAGAATGTGTTTTGTTTGTCTGTTTTCACTTCATACAGGGTCTTTATCTTCTCTGTGGGGTACCATGGTGATCAATGTTGCCAACTTGACTGGATCTAGAATCAACTACCAGAGAAGTCCTTGGACACATCAGCTGAATTAATGTGGGAAGACCCACCCTAAGCATGCCACACCTCCCTCCCTCTGGCAACCCAGATAAATGGAAGTCCAAGGAAGGAAACCATTTTTTCCTGCTTGCCTTCTCATAGTGCTGGCAAGTTCACCTGACCTAATTGCACCATGCTGCTGCCACTGTTGGACTATTAGACCATGTAAGGCAACACCGGAAGCCTCATTTTAATATCCATTCACTCACTCCATCAATTCTGCTCCTTTAGAGAAGCCTGATGAATAGTTCCTTTTTACTCTTGCATCTGTATCCTAAAGACCATAAAAATTATTCTTACAAGTATATATGTGTATACAGAATCTCCGAACAGATATGTCAAAAAGTATTCCTGGAGGTCAATGCTGACTGGGGAAAGTAAAGAGTCCAGATATTATGGTTAAAGTGTGAGATGACCCCACAAACTCATGTTTTTGAACACTTGTTCCCAAGTTGATGATGCTGTTTGGGGAGCTGATGAAACCTTTAGAAGGTGGGACCTAGCCGGAAGTGTCTCTAGAGGGTAGGCCATGAGCCAGAATAAACCCTCTCTCCTGCAAGTTGTTTCTGTCAGACAGTCTGTCATGACCATGAGAATGCAACTGACATGTTAGAGGACAGATGTGCATGGGATACACTTTGCTTTATATTCGTTTGTGGGCTCTGTTGCATTCTTTGTTGCTGCTCTTATTATTTGCATGCCTTTAAACTTGAAGACAAGGGAAAGGCACTGCACAGCCTACAACAATTAAGTAATGATAGCTTTTTCTCTAACCACAGTCTAATAGCAATAATAGCAATGAGAAGGAAAAAGGCTAAGATGGCCACCCTTGGTGGGAGATTCCATCTCCGTGACCCAGTTGTCCCGATCCTCCGATTCTCAGTCTGTCCTCTCAGTCTAAGCACAAGGCAATATGCATAGTGGCATTGTATCAGGCTATCTATCGGTCTTGTCCTCCAACACCCCCTACCCCCTCTCATGTTAGCCCCCCTAAGCTACCTCCCTTCTTTACACTCCAACTCATGAGCAGAGCTCCTATATTGTCCGACAGCCTGGATGATGACTCTTGTTGGTCCTGCCTCCTACAGCAGAGGTGATGAGACCTCATTTCCTGGTGAAAACCAAAAGGTAAAGTCAGTCCTGACACAACATTGCCTGCTTTCTGTGAATGGAGTCAGTCCCCATGTTGTGAACTGCCCTGTGCAGGGACCCAGGTCATCAGGAATTGATGTCACCTGCCAGCAGCCAGATCCTAAGATGGACAGCTCTGCTCTGGGTGTCTTGACCCACCAAGACGGTGTGATCATAAACATTTGCTGTTTCCAATCTATCACAGTAATAGGGGAAGAGAAAGACTGAATAGTCTTTCTCTAAAAAAGTTATCACTTCCCTGTATAAGAAGCCAGACAGACCAAAAGACGATGAATACAGACTGCTTTTGAGGACTAGTATTCTATAATGTTCTCAAAAACAGAACATCAAGCAAATCCTTGATAGTAAAAAAACAAAACGATCAAGGAAACAGATTCTTTGGTGAACTCATCGTCTTGGTTAAACAGATGAGTCTTTTTGGCAGAGTCTGAGCTTAAGTGACCTCATAGATTCGGACAACAAGGATCAAACTGAGAGCAATGTCTTCTGAAGCTTATGAGCGTTCTTTACCACAAGCCCTCATACAGCAGCTATCTCACAATAGGTCCTCAGTAAGCAACTGTTGGGTGGAAGGAAGGGGAGGAGGAGAGAGCTGCTGGTAGGGAGGCACACAGGTCTCTCCTTTCTTAGTCATGATGCAGGCAAAACCCAGACTTGATTCTTAGCTGTGGAGCCTGCGCTGTGGCCTCTCACTTCCCGCCTCACCTACTCAGGTGGGAAACAGGAGGAAAATACTAGAGAAAAGTCTAGACTAGGAGAAAAGTCCTAGAGATATGGCGGGATTGCAATGGGGTGCACATGGGAAATTACTTCTTAGATTGGAGAAAACGTATCAGTTTTGCTCTTCTTTTTTCTAAAATGTATGGCCGGATGTGCCAACTTAGAAAAAAGACTATAAAAGAAAATGTGCCCACCTCTACACATGAGAAAGGGCCACTGCTGGGGAAATGGCTGTTTGGAGAGAGGAAATCGCTGGATTCCTATCTCGCAGCATCAACTAAACACATTTAGAAGAAAGTTAAGGGTCAGTTATAGCACAAACCATTCTTGACTTATATCGTTTGAATTGGGATTGTTTTACCTGTTTTGGTGATGCAGAAGTGATGCCCTTGGACCTTTTCCTGGTTTCAAAGCATGAGGCATGGCACTGTCTTCCAGTGGTTGGCTTTCAACAGAGAAGTACAGGTCCCAGTCAGCCTCACGGTCATAAAGACGAACCTCTGAGACCTTCCAGGGCCCAGTACATTCACCGTGCAGTTGAGTGAGCGGTGATAGGCCAAAGGTTAGGTGTGTGTTAAATGCCTTTGCAGCTCTCAGTTGCCTCATCAGTATGTTACCCCATCCTAAGTCAAGGAGCAGCTCCACCTGGAACGTACTCAATATGACACAACTAAGAAGAATATCGTGAAGCTGTGACGCTGCCCCGGAGAGATCACCGAGAGCTAAAGTCCTATAAAAAACTAAGCGGTGGGTACTAGGTAGCAATCATAAAACTGCCTCATACATGCACATGTATGCACAGACATGCCACAATTCAGAGAACAGCCGTTCATGCATCAATTCCTAACAATGGTTGACTCTGGGGAAGGAAATGGAATTAGGGGTCAGTGTAGCATTTAAACATCTCATCACACACACACACACACACACACACACACACACACACACACACTACATATTAGACCTGCTGAGCAAGTGTTTTAAATGAGTATCCATTAACTTAGAATTCTCAAAGCAAAAATAGTTTCAGTCTGAATGGAAAGAAGACGACTTTGGGCTAGAGAGTCGGCTCCACAGATAGCCGGGCCTGCTACCGAGCCTGATAGAGTCTGCCTCCCTGGAACAGACTCCAAGAGTTATCTGCTGGCCCGTGCACCATGGCCAGCACATACACACACACACACACAAATAAATAAATAAGTGCCGGGGCGTTCTGTTATGGTGACATTGCAGATTCAACTTGGGTGCCCCCAGGTAGGGAGCAAGCTCTTTGCCACTCTTACTTTCCAGCCTAGTAATTTTTTTCAAAGATGTATTTTATGAATGAGTACACTGTAGCTGAAGACACCCCAGAAGAGGGCATCTGATCCCACTACAAATGGTTGTAAGCCACCATGTGGTTGCTGGGAATTGAACTCAGGACCTCTGGAAGAACAGTCAGTGCTCTTAACTGCTGAACCATCTCTCTCCAGCCCCTGGTAAATGTTTTTAAAAAGAAGGAAAACATTAAAAATAATGCATGAATGCCAAACCCCTCTATGAGAAAGGAAAATCTGTATAAGTATTAAAGAAGTTTAAAACAATCCTAACACAAAGTTTTTCTGAAACCAACAACATTAAGAGATCTGTATTACAAACATATAGTTAACTTAAAAGGTAAACGAAAAAACGGTATAACTCAAAAAAAGCTCGGTAAGGGCTTGAAGCCTTTATATTGTAAAAACAAAACTGCAGGTCCTGGCCCTCCAGCCCCTAAGACTCTTTGAAATGGAGTATGTATTTGAAAAGGTCACTTCCTGGCCTCAGTTTCCAGGCATAAAAACAAGCACCAGGAAGATCGTCATGTGCTCAAACCACCCACCTCCACCCTCACACACACACACAACCTAAAAAAGTCTCTGTCACTAACTGGGTCAGGGGTTGAGGAGAGTCTCTAGTGTATTGCCTACACTGCGACTTCCAACCTCGTTAGAAATTTTCATTCAGATTCCTCTGTGAAGGTGAACTGAGCCCTGCCTGCAAAAGGAGAAGTCGCATCAGAGTGGCAGGGTTTCCACACCCAGGGAGGCACCCTGATCATCCAGGAAGCCTGGGCCTGCACACATTTTTAGCTAATGACTTCACCTCGGAGAGCCCACCGTAGTCTCAGGTTCCTCTAACTGAAAAGCCCTCAAGACAGTCCAATGCTTCCTCCCTCGAGAAAGTGGGACTTCTCCAAACAGGCAGTCACTCCTCCACACCTCCCAGAGAGGGAACTCTCCAGGCTCCTCCCAAAGACAGGACACGCCCACTTGCATCAAACCACGTTGGAGACCAAGGGCTCGAAGTCCCTTTGAGCTGGTGAGGACTTACACACTGCCACCTGGGATTCCTGATGTCTGGAGGAATAGGGGGAGTCCTGCATCTAATAAGTCAATCTGGGTGGGCAGCACGCTCACCTAAGACAGGGATAGAAAGTTTCTCTTCTAATTTATGTTGCTAGAAGAGAGCGCTCCACAACCAACCTAACTCCTAGCCCCTCTGGATAGTTATTTTTAAAGAGAACGTTAGATGAATGCACAAATTCTTATCCCTTCAAGTACTCATTCAACAACCATTTAGTAGGCAGCAACCAAGGAAGTGGGATTCAGCATAGACGGATTCCATCCTATGCCTGCCTGCGAGCAGATTTCTTAAAAGCCATTGCCAGGCCGGGGAAAGCACAGACTAGAGTCAGTGGCACTGGACTAGACACAGCCCCACTGCTAACAAGACCTGATCATACTTTTAACTGGAGTGCTCTATCTCCCGATGCTGTGAGGATTTTAAAAAAGGCTGTGGTCCAAAGCCCTACACATTGGAGTTTGAGATGCCCTAGACAGTCGGGAAAGGTCTCAGGTTCTAATCTCCCTCCACTGTTCCCTTCGTTTGTTTGTTTGTTTGTTTGTTTCCATCTTCAAACTTTGCTACCAGTGCCATCTGCTGTGAAAGGGACCCAGATGACTCTCCTCCATCCCAAGTTCACACTGAAGCCGTGGTCCTCCAAGTGAAAATATGTCAAAACAAGGGACTTTGGAGAGATTTTAAGGTTAGAGCAGGCTATAAAAGGGGGCACCCTCTGGAATGGAATTAATATCCTTTTATAAGAAACCCAGATGCCGAATCTGTGGCAGCTCATGCCTGTGATTCCAGCAGGAATTTGAGAAGCCGAGGCGGTAGTACTGTGTGTTTCCAGCTAGACTGAGCTACACAGTTAAGTTCCAAGGCAGTCTGAGCTACAAAGTGAGTTTTGGGTTAGCCTGAGTTACACAAGGAGATGCTGCCTTCAAAAACAAACGAGGATGGGGAGAGGGAAGATTAAACACACACACACACACACACACACACACACACACACACACACACATTCCATAATTATTAACTAGCCACCGTTAGGAACCCAGGCAGGGTCGGCCAGCACCTTGACCTTGGACTTCCCACCCTCTGGGACTGTGAAGAATGTCTTGGTGTTTGAGGCACCCAGTCCTCCCGTACAGTAGCCCAAGCTGAGACACCATCTCATATGCTCAGGTCGAACAATACATAAAGACAGAGCTTAGATCATAATATGCTGAAGAAAAGAAACTCAAAATTGGGGTTCCTTATTGTAAAAGTAGCAGATTTTGTCCCGGGGACCAAACTGATTCTCAAGAAACCGTGCTCACTGGCCTTGTGTGTTGTGTGGCTATTTTTTTTGTTGCTTGTTGTTCTATTGACTCCAGGTCTCAGGTAGCTCAGACTGGCCTTGAACTCACTGTGTAGCCCTGGCTAATCTTCAAGTCCTGATCCTCCCGGACCTCGCCCTCTCAGTGCTGAGGTTAGAGGCAGGAGCTTTGTGTATTTTGACTGTTTTCATGCTGGGGACTCAAACCTGAGTAGTTATGACAAAACACATTTTCATCTCAAATTGTTGTCTAAGGTACGACCTTCAAAACTCCAAATATTGACTATCTGGCTCTTTCTAGAAAAAGTTTCCCAGGCCGTGCTATGAAACCTATTCCATCCTACATGCCCGTATTAAGTTAAATGCTGAAAACTATCTTTTCAGCTTGGGAGTCAGTAAGGTTTACAAGGCACGGTGGTTGTGACTGAGATGAGAAGGAACCTGGAGGTTACAAACAGAGTGGCCTCTGGCCTGACTGTAAAAACAAAACTGGAGGCTAACATAAGGCGGGGGTTTTTTTTGTTTTGTTTTGTTTTGTTTTTTAAGTAAATAAATTGGGCTAGGGATGCAGCTTAGTGGTAGAGCATCTGCCCGCCTGAGTTCCAGCCCCAGCCCAGCAATAAGTCAATTAACTTATTAAGTTAAAATAAAGCGAAAGGTATTTTTAAATTCAAGACAGCCGAAGTGGGATAGGAAACAGAAGTAATGGGCTGTGCTCAGGTCCCTAATCTGCCACCAATTAGGTGTATAATTGGGACAATCACTTCATTTCCTTGAGCTGTTACTTTATTTACAAAATAAGAGGCTCCTCCATTTATTGAAACTCTCAGGCTCCTCCTGTGGGGAGCTTGTCACTACAGACCGGGCCTTTTTGGGCGCTAGAGTAAGAGCCTTTCTTAGCCTGGGAGCTCAAGGTGAAATAAAATGTTCGGCAATGCCCTAGGTAGTCCTGCAGAGTTGTGTGGAAGAACTGGGAATTCACAGTCAAAGTACTGTTGGCTCGACTGCATCTAAATGATATTCGCCATGGTCATAATTTATCACCACCTTGCCTTCCAAATAGATAGATTAATGTAAGCCGGTCCATCCAGCGAGCTTCTCCCATCTGCAGAGGGAGGAAGCAGCGGGACAGCTGCGGATGGGACCGTCAGCTTGAATTATGTAACAGTAGCGGAGAAAGGCAGAGAGGTTTTCTGAATTTATGCTTCATGAGACTAGCGTTACCACGAGTTTCTCTACCCTAAACTCTCACCACACACAGCAAGGATGGCTTTGTCCCAGGGGCAGTTAATCCATGTAGCAAAGGGATCCTGTAGGCATTGCCAGAGATCTTGGGGTAACTGAGACCCGACAGCAGATAAATCCTGCAGACTCAGGACCACTTTCTCTCTCCAAAGCCCTAAAGTGAAGACCAGCTTTCCGAAAACCCAAGCTCCTAAGCTTGTTTATCCCCTTTTGTGGCCGAGTCCTCCATCCTGGACTGAAGAATCCTGCTCCCCCCTCCTCCCTGGTACTCATTCAGAGAAGTGACCCCAGTTGGCAGCCCAAGCTGCATAGACTGCAATCAAATAACACCCAGATAAAAACTGCAGCTGATGATCGGCCTTTCCGGTCAGTGGCTGCTGTGCACAGCTCTCTCCTGGCCTCCTGAAGTTCAAAATGCCAGGCTGATTTTGCCCTGGAAGCATCCCAGCCCAAACATGGAACAAAAGTTCCCTCTGACAAGCCTGTTTGGGTTCCAAAGTATGTTTTTATGCTTGTTGGCAAATAGAACCGTCACCAGCAACAATGACAACACTGTCTCCCCTCACTGAAGCGACTTCATTTCTTCACATTTGTTCCAGAGCTGGGACTGGACAGATGAATAATGTTCGCTAAGGGGCTGGCCCAAGTCCTGACCTCCTGCCTCCGAGAGCAAACAGAAGTGTCACACGGGCTTATCTGAACTCTCAATTGCTTGATTCAAAACAGAAAGAGAGGGAAGTAATACAAGCTTCTATTTAACCTATGTAGCCACCTACGGGCTTTTGTTTTGTTTCTTTATTCCTAAGTTTTATTTTTTTATTATTTATTCATGGCTTTCATTTATCTTCAGCAAAAGAGGACCTTCGGCTCTCTACCGGTGCCCCAATGAAGCCAGTTTCTCAAAGACTGAGATTAACCTGACATCTTGTGGCCACACAGGGGATATACAAGTCTAGACAAACCAGACCCTCATAAAATAAGAGAACGGTTACAGAAAATGTTTGAATGGGTCTTTGAAAATACTTTCCACGGTGTTTTATTTAAGACATCTCAGGAAATCATGTAATATGCCTTGGGAAAACCACACACAGGACCATATTTAATGAAACTATTTGTCTCTCTCACTTGAACAAATGACTTCATTTTAACAATTGGCTTCTCATCTGTAAAATGGAGTTCATGATAAATATTATTATACTTTTCTGGGGCTTGTATAAGATAAAGCAAATAAAATCAGCAATTGAGGGCAGCATAGTGCTAGAGTTACAGGCCATGCTCGGCATGCAGAAGGCCCTGCGTTCAATTTCAAAACAAAAACCAAAACAAAACAAAAAAATAGCATTTAAGCTTCACATGCACATACACATGAGAACACTAAGGTTTCCTAGAGAAGTAGAGTCTAAACTCACACTTGGTTAAACTTCTTCAAAAACCCAAAACCTGTTTTGATGCCTAACCCAGATATAGCATAAAGCCCTGGCCTCAGAATAGATAAAAGAGAACAAATCCACACAATCATGTGCCTTCCTAAATAGACCTACTGCCAAATTCTCACACTTGTGTTTTCTGTGATGTAAGTACAGCCATTTTCTTTGGTCTTTCCACTTAGGGCCAGCAAGTGAACCATGAGAAAGGGATAGGAGTCTTGAGGAGTTAAATCTGTTAAATCACAGGATCACACGGTACCTGATTGGTAGCGGGGCTTGAAGATCTAACTATCTTCTGTTTACAGTGCTAGGAGGAGAGTCTTGGTGAGATTGGGATGTTGGAGGTCAAACCTTTGTCTTGTTTTGTTTTATTTTTTAAGATTTATCTGTTTTTTGTTTATATGAGTACGCTATAACTGTCTTCAGACACACCCCAGAAGAGTGCATCAAATTCCATTAGCGATGGTTGTGAACCACCATGTGGTTGCTGGGAATTGAACTTAAGACTTCTGGAAGAGCAGCTAGTGCTCTAAACTGCTGAGCCATCTCTCCAGCCCCAACCCTTTGTCTTGTAAGTGCTAAACATGTACCAAGTGCTAAACACGCTTTCTACCACTAGGCCACACCTCTGTTTGTACCTTGTCTTCTGGAAAAAGCAGGAGTTCAACACAGCAGCCCCAGAAGCTCCTGGGTGTCTGTGTCCCACAAGGGTGATGCAAGGTGACTCATCCAATACAAGATGGGTTTGGCTATTGCTGCTGTGCAGAGTGTGGTGTGGAGGAAGCCAAGAACTCCTGCTGTCAAAGCTAGAGAGTTGGTGAAGAAATGCGCATTGCATAGACCTCCTCTTGTGCTAAATTTCAGTTCTGCTAGGGTCAGCGGGCCAGCTAGCTAGTGTCCCGCCTACCGACGGCATTCAAACACTCCCGGGAGCAGAACGTCTTCCCACTCACAGCTGACCTTTGCTGTATCCTCTACTGACTGGAGTCACCACTTGTCTCCCTGGTACCTGAGGTGAGCTTAGGGTGCCTCTGACAGCAAGATCAATAGTTTTACACAGAGAGTGTAGCACGCCAGCCAAAGGGACCTCAGATCCTTGGGTGAATGGTGAGGACAGATGACTCAGACTTCCAACTGTCTTCCCTCTAAGCTGGGCTTCCTGGACTGTCTAGGGGACTGGGGGGGGGGGCACCACAAAGGGGAGGGTAACAGGATGTGAGGGGCAGATGTTCAAAGAACATTATATGCTTGTCTAGAATTGTCCTTATGTAATTCAGTACAATAAAAATTAAAAATAAAAACTTGTGAAAAGGCAAAAATCCCCTGCAGATAGGCAAGGGTTGGTTGTTCACAATAAAACAGGACTTCTAAAGTCTGGCAATATTAGCAGAAACACTTGCACTGTTATAGGCACTGGGACAGGGTCTCAGTGCATAGCCCTAGATGACCTGTAATTCCACCTCCTCCTCTGCCTCCGCCTCCACCTCCGTGTGCCAGGATTAAAGGCATGTGCCACCATTTAAATTTATATTCTTTCCCCTACATCTGACTCTTGTCCTTTAGCTCCTCCCAATGTCTGTTATGTTCATCCTTAGACCTGGTCATTTTCTAGCTGTAATCTCTTCAAATAATGAGAAATGACAGTTGTCAGCACAATTTTTTTTTCAAAGAAACAAAACAAAAAAAATGGTTGTATAATTAAGTTTCCACTCTTAAGGATTTATGTGTCCCGTGGTCTTACAAGATCACAGTTCTGTATGACAGGGGAGATTGGTCTATATGACCACAGGGGAGATGGGATGGGCATGGGCAGCTATGGAAGGGGTAAGAGGCACAAAGCAGCAGTATCCCAGGACTTCCCAACACACCTACCCTCCCTGTGCAAGGCTTCCTATGTGGAAGGCAAAGGAAGTACGGGGTAGACACTGTCCAGGAAGGAGGCAGCCCAGAAGGGAGGCCCATAGCACTGGAGGCTGGGAGACCCAGGCCTATCCATTGACAGTGGTGTGAAGCTTCTTAGTTCTCACCAGCCTCTGAATTGGGGGCTAGAGAGAATGTCACCTGAGCAGTCTCAGGTGACATCTGAAACAAGAAATGACCAACAGGAGTGTTTCTCACACAACTACATATCACACTGAAAATTGGAAACCTACATTCACAACAGTGGGGACCCAGTTGGATACATCAAGGAGAACTAAGTGAGGAGATACTATGCAATCATGTCAACATCAACAATATGTGGTCAGGGCTAGGAGTAGGCCACTTTGCCTAACACATGGAAAGCCCAGGATTCCATCCACAGCCCCTCCAACAGCTGGGCGGTGGTGGTGCACACCTTTAATCCTAGCATTATGGAGGCAGAGGTAGACAGATCTCTAAGTTCGAGGCCAGCCTGGTCTACAGTGAAAGTTCAAAAACAACTGAGGCTACACAGAGAAACCTTGTCTCAAAAGAACCTAGAAGGGGAGAAAAGAAAGAAAGAGAAACTTTGTCACGTGCTTCCTCGTTAAAGGAAAGAAAGCTAGAAGGGTTTTGAGTATTTTCATTCTGAAAACAAATATTTGAGGAGAAATGTGTTTCCTCTGACTTGAACATTTCACAATGTATATGTGTGTCTCAAAAATATCATGTGGGTCAGACATAATGGTTCTTGTCTTCAATGCCAGCATTCTGGGAGCTGAGGCAGGTGGATATTTGTGAGTTCATCTGCACAGTGAGTTCCAGGTCAGCCAGAGCAAGTATGGTTAAAAAACAAACAACAACAAAAAAGACACATGGTACTCTATAAATGTGTCTATAAATACGTGTGTTAATTAAAAAATAAATGCTGAAGTTGGGGGAAGGAGAGGCAAGAGGGCAGTTGGGGACAGAATATGGTCAAAGTATGCTATATAGGTGTGTGAAAATACAATGAGATCCAACACACCACCAAAGAGAAAAAAACATAATATAATAAATGGGTAAAAATTGTTCTCAAAGACTAATTTGTGACCTGCAGAAAGTTCCTGTTGTAAAGTCGAGAAAAGAAAAGAATTGCAAACTGTCTCTGTTAACACTAGATTTTTTTGGCGGTTTGTTTTTGTTTTAACTCAGTGCCCTTATAAACAAGAAGGCCACAGTTTTACCACAGGTTGTAACAGTCTAAGAGGCCTGTCTCTTTTATCTGCCTACTTTTGAGAGACCAGGCCAACTCCATCTTGGGTTCAGGTTTCATCTTAGAGAACCTGACCTAAGGTTGAACTCGAGTTAACCACCAGGTTTGCACCTAGCACTCCGGCTCCAGGTCACTCCCTAACAACCACCAACCAGGAGGAAAGCAGAAGTTACAGCTGTACCTTAAAGATATTTACTTATGAAAGTTTATGGTTTGGCTCCCAGCACCAGCCAATCATTTTAAAGGGCAGCAGATTCCATAATAGTCCCCCAATTAGATGTGTGCCAAGCTGGATACAAACCCCCTTGCTTGTTTGCTTGCCTCTATAAATGCTTGCTTGAAACTGGGCTCAGGGCTTCACCCTCCCCCAATCCACAGTGTGGCCCCAAGCTCCAGCTTGAATAAAGACCCTTGGTGCAATTGTATCAGAATTGGCTCCTTGGTGGTCCTTTGGGGCTCTCGAAACAGGCACAACACTTGCTTCCACTTGATCTCAGACCTTTCTGCCACGAGAAAACATTTTTAAAACTATGACACTTTGAGGTATGGGAGTGTGGTCTGTCTGGGTTTGAGCTGACTTGGCAATGCTATAGGAGGAGCAGGAGGGGCGCTGCCTTCCGGCCATGTTTGGTCAGAATTTATCTACACCTGCTTAGACACAGCCACTATTTTTTTTTTTTAGCAGAACTCTGATTACCATTTTTAGGGGTCTTCAGGTCTTGTTAGAGAAAAAGAAAGAGAGGGAAAGAAAGAGGGAGGGAGGAATGAAAGGAAGAAGGAAGGGAGGGAGGAAGGAAGGAAGGAAGGAAGGAAGGAAGGAAGGAAGGAAGGAAGGAAGGAAGGAAAAGGGGAGGAGCGATAGGGAGAGAAGAAAGAAGAGAGTGGTAGTGAAAGAGAAAGAGGGGAAAGACAGGAAACAGGGGTTGGATGGTTTGTCTCTTCTGAAACAGGCTTAGAACTGCCAGGCCATTCTTCCTATCTCAACTTTACATGTTTTTGGTTTTCACACCAAGAGGTAGAGGCGGAAGTCGGCAAATGGACTCACGTGACAGCCATGCTTGGAAGAACTCAGTTGTGTGAACATGTAGAAGAAAGTAGCAGCCACCCTCTGGATCATCCATGAATTATGAGTTCTGGCTCCTCTTCCTGAAGTCTCCCAAAAATAAGGAATTTTGACCACAGCAGATAGCAATACAATGGCTTTTAAGTCTCCCTGGTGCCAGGCTTAAAGTAAACTGAGACCTGGTGACACATTGTAATCCAAAGTCCGAGGAGAAAATGCTGTTAGACCTCATAGGTCAGCCAGAAGGTTAGTGGCCCCATCACAGACACACACACACACACACACACACCCCAATTCATCTTCTCAATTTAGATTGCCAAAGAGTAGGCTCACACTCCCAGAACATCACACAGGCAACACTGGAAACCAGGTCACCACAGAATCCACACAAGTTACATTATAAAAGCAGTCATGTCTTCACCTTCCAGCACCTTGCTATGTTAAAAAACCCTGGGGACTTTGGGGTGCCTCTGAGCACTGACAGATTGTGATCATTTGAATGTAGAGTAAGAGAATGCATGTGTGCATTCATGTAGGAGAAGGTATTTATGGTGTGGTGCATTGTATGTGTGGTATGGTGGGAAGTGAATCGTGATATGTGTACGTGGTGTGTATGGGGTATGTGTGTGTGTGTGTGTGTGTGTGTGTGTGTGTGTGTGTGTGTGTTTATGGTGTGTGTGTGTGTTATTTCCTTGTCCAAATGATAGAAAACTATACCAGGTATGGTAGCAGACACCTATAATCCCAACACTTGGAATATAGAAGCATGAGGATCACAAGTTCCAGGCCAGCCTGGGCTCCATAAGTCACTGTCTGAAAATGAGGTCTGAGAGCTAGCTCAGTAGACTAAGATGCTTGTTGCTAAGTCTGACAACCTGAGTTTGACCCCTGAGATCGGTATAGTGGAAGGAGAGAACAGACTCGTGTAAGTTGTCCTCTGACCTCTACGTGTGTGTGTTAGAATGTAAACACAACCCAAACATACACAAAATAAATAAATATATGTAATTTTTTAAAAAGTAGAGAATTGGACATGCCTGACAACGTCAATGATACTTACCCTAACAGGAAACAAAAGGAATTTACTATTGTTTGCACAACTTCTGGGACTCTAGAACTACTCTGGGAATCTGATGTGTGTGTGTGTGTGTGTGTTTACACATGTGTGTGATAAGTGTATAATGTGTGTAGTCCATGTATGATGTGTATTATATGTATGGTACATGTATAATGTGTATGATGTATGTGACATGTGTATGATGTACATATGACATGTATGGTACATGTATAATGTGTATGATGTATGTGACATGTGTATGATGTATATGGTACATGTATAATGTGTATGATGTATGTGACATGTGTATGATGTATATGGTACATGTATAATGTGTATGATGTATGTGACATGTGTATGATATATATGGTACATGTATAATGTGTATAAAGTATGTGACATGTATATTATGTATATGATATTATAGTACTTGTATAATGTGTATGAAGTATGTGACATGTGTATGATGTGTATATGATATGTAGTGCCCACACACCATGGTATACATGTGAACATCAGAGGACAATTTTGTGGAGTCAGTTTTCTCCCTCCACTTTTACCTGGGTTCACAGGACCAAACTCACCAGACTCCTTTACTAGCTGGTCTGGCCAGTCGAACTCTGGGTCTCTTTTTGAAACTACTTTATTTTATTCCTTCAAAAACCTAATTACTCTCCAACACATTTTTGGTCCAGGGACTGAAGTTCAGCGAGAAGGGCCTTCCTTGCTGATGCTCGGCAGGCAGTGGGGACACAGCCGAGGCTCCCCAACACACTGTGGTTGGAGACCAAGAGCTCGAAATGATCTACATCCCCAGGGAAGCGCCCCTCCCACCATGGTCCCAGATGAGGAAGGAAGCCTAATTAACTCAGCTTGCCATTGTTGCACTCAATGGCAATCCTAAGGCTGTGCTGCTGACACAGGCGCAGAGTGGGCAAGTACCCAGAAGACCACTGTCCCCTCCCCTTGCACCACGCGCAAGCCACCGTCCCTCTCCTTTTATCTGGGAGGAAATAAATTCCAAAAGTTTAATATATTGTGACTTGTAATATTGTCAGCTTGACAGGATCCAGAGCTATCGAGGAGAAACCCCCAGGTGTGTCTGAATTTGAGGTGGGAAGACCCACCTACAGGTGGCAGGGTCTAGTCCTGGGGTCTTAAAGTGAATTAAAAGGAGAAAAGATGCTGAGGGCTGGTGTTCACTGCACTCTGCTTCTTTCATTTCTTATTTTATTTTATGCGTTACATCTGTGCACCACATGCATGCCTACAGAGACCAGAAGAGAGCATCAGACGCCCTGAAACTAGAGTTACAGACAGTTGGGAGCCACTCGTGGGTGCTGGGAATTGAACCCATGTCCTCTGGAAGAGCAGCCAGTGCTATTATCGCTGAGCCCCCTCTCTAGCCCCAACTCCCTGCTTCCTGATAGCAGTCGTTTCATGCTCCTGCTGCCCTGCTCTCCTTGCTCTCATGGACTGTGCACTCAAACCATGAGCTAAAATAAACCCACATACATACATATACTTCCTCCCCACCTCTGTGTGTGTGTGTGTGTGTGTGTGCGTGCATACATACATGTGCATGTGGTGAGTGAATGTGTATACACCTGGAGTGTGAAGACCAAAAGAGCAACCTTAGGTGCCCTGTGCAACTTTTTGGTAGTGGCGGTAACTGCTTCTTCTTCTTCTTCTTCTTCTTCTTCTTCTTCTTCTTCTTCTTCTTCTTCTTCTTCTTCTACTTCTTCTTCTTCTTCTTCTTCCTCTTCTTCTTCTTCCTCCTCCTCCTCCTCTTCCTCCTCTTCCTCCTTCTCTTTCTTCTCCTTTTTCTTTTTCTGTTTCTTCTTCCTTTTTTTTTCAGACAGGGTCTCTCGCTGGCCTGGAATTTGTTAAGTTAGGCTGTCAGACCGGTGAGCCTCAGGATCCTCCTGTCTCTGCCTCCCCAGCTGGGGCATTGCAGGCTCTAGCCGGTCACCTCTTCATCTCAGAGACTGCATTTCCAGGGGAAGCTGCTTCACCTTGCCTGACTTTTGCAAGTTTGTTTCCTGGCATTACCTTGTGCTAGCCTCCTTCTGCCGGTCTGCGTGGTTCAGTAAATACAGCAGAGACGAGTCGGAGCCGGATGCCAGGCATCGCCTTCCAAGCCCCACAGCCTTGCCGACTGCAGGGCTGCCTGCTGACCTCGAACTCCCCCAACTGTCACCGGGCTGCAGCCCTGCCCATGACCCTGCCAGCCACTCACAGGTGCTGCCCAGCCCCAGCTCCCTCCACAGCCTCTCAGACTGGGAATACTGGCACTTTGTCTGCAGACTGAGGTTGCTCTTAGACCTCCCGTGGGTCCTCGCATAGACGAGTTCCCACAGGGTGGATAATCTCACCCCATTTCACAGATGAGGAACTGTGGCCCCAGAATCCCCTTGTCTTCCAAGAGGGAACAAAGACAAGGAGTCCACCAGGGAAGAAATAAAAGCCTCTCCTGGAGCCAGGAAAGGTTTCATAATCGGTCCTGCATCTTTTTACCTTTTGAAACTTTGTGAGGTTTATATATAGCCTCCATTTTGTCCCTCTGAACTCTGCAGGCTTGGTAATCAGTCACTGGGCTGAACACCTGGAACTCTGTGGGGACCATCATTAGAAGGATGCGAGGCCAGGTGTGGTTTTGGACCAGAGACCTATTGGAATGGGGAGGAAGTCTCACTTTCCAAGTTTGCTCGGCTCAAGTTAAAACAATTAACCTCCTTACCCTTCAAACAACTGTTTGCAGCTCTCCAAGAGCAAAATAGTCAACCACAGACGCCTCTTGGAAAGTAGAGGCTGTCGGCCCCCCAGAACCTTCAGAGACAGTGTGGTGCAGTCCTCTGATCCCAGCACTTGGGAGGTGGAGGCCAGAAGGTGGAGGCCGGAAGATCAGATGCTCAAAGTCAGCCTCAGCTATGTGGTGAGATCGAGACCCTCCTGGACTACAGAAAACCCTGTCTAAAAACAAATGAAAAACTCTCTGATGAGGAGACAGGCCAGGGCCTGTTCTTGGAGTTTCCTTCTGCTGTTCTCACCCACCCTCTTCTCCATGTCTGGAGACATGGGAAACCTCCTTAATCAAGCATGAATTTTCTCTAATGCTGGGGTCACCAAGATATTGTAGCAAAAGAGGCTTTGGCCACAGTTAGGCCTCAACACCTCACCTCTTGACGCTTTGCCAGACTGGCCAGCAGGAAGGGGAGGGCAGATGGCAAGATTATTCCCAACCACTTGGAGTCTTAGCACTCTGAATGATGTAGCTGTCCACACATCGCCCTTCTCAGGCTGTGACATGTCCCAGGACTCACACCCTCCAAAGCCATTAGGAATATTAATGCTTCCAGGAAGCCACGCGGCTCTTCTTACAAAATTCTTTAGCTTGCATGAATTGAACGCTTACGGGTGGTTTTTCATGCACCAGTTTAATCCCCACAATAATCCTAGGAGGAAGTTTGTAGGATAAGCCTGAGATTTAAGAACTAAAGCAAATAGGTCAGCTAGGGTCCCACAGCTACCCGATGGCAAAGCTGGAGACCCAATCTTACCCGACAGGTGAGTTCGCCACACCCAGTCTAAGGCCTTCTCTGATCTAGGATTTGGGATCTGGGAATGCAGTTGTCAAGACCTTACCAATGAATACCCAGCTATCCCTCACCAAATACACCCACATCTTCCACAGGCTGGCCTTTTTCTGAGTTGAAAAGGGAGACTGGGATAGCCCACCACCCTATGAAAACACAGCCCATAGTTTATCAGGCAGGAGATGAGAACATGGGAAATGTGAACTTTTGGCCACCATCCATAGGATGTGTGAGAGCAGTGCTGGGAAGAGAGTAGTCCAGAGTATTCCCCAGGACTCTGAAAAGTGTTCTTGGGCATATGTCCTGGGTAGGTTATCCGAGTTTACATGGAGATGTGCATGAAGGGAACTGTAGAGTTCACACCCTCCAAAGCCATACCAGAGTTGGGGCAACTAGAAAAATGGGCCAAGCAACTTGTATCTGACAAAATGCTTTAGGATAGACAGAAGGAGGAGACATCTAAAGCTCAGAAAACACCGAAACAAGGCTGAGGAGCGAGCTCAGCCCATAAAGTTCTCATTCACAAGCCTGCGGGATGGAGAGGGAATCCCAGCACCCATGTGAACCCCAGAGTCAGCAGCAGCTATAACCCCAGTGCTGGGGGTAGGGGAGAGCAGAAACAGACAGGCTCCTAAAGCCTGTCCCCCCCAGTCTAGCCAGTTGGAGAACCCCAGGGTCATCAGTAGACCCTGCCCCCCAAGTCTAGCCAGTTGGTGAACCCCAGGGTCAGCAGTAGACCCTGCCCCCCAAGTCTAGCCAGTTGGTGAACCCCAGGGTCAGCGGTAGACCCTGGCCCCCCAGTCTAGCCAGTTGGTGAACCCCAGAGTCAGCAGTAGACCCTGGCCCCCCAGTCTAGCCAGTTGGTGAACCCCAGAGTCAGCAGTAGACCCTGGACTCCCAGTCTAGCCAGTTGGTAAACCCCAGGGTCCGCAGTAGACCCTGGACCCCCAGTCTAGCCCGTTGGTAAGCTTCAGGGTCAGCAGTAGACCCTGGTCCCCCAGTCTGGCCAGTTGGTGAACCCAGGGTCAGCAGTAGACCCTGGTCCCCCAGTCTAGCCAGTTGGTGAACCCCAGGGTCAGCAGTAGACCCTGGTTCCCCCAGTCTAGCCAGTTGGTGAACCCCAGGGTCAGCAGTAGACCCTGGCCCCCCAGTCTAGCCAGTTGGTGAACCCCAGGGTCCGCAGTAGACCCTATCTCAAAGAATAGATGAAGACTGACTGAGGAAGTCCCAGTGTTGACCTCGGACCTCCATTTACACTTTCATACATGCATACTTGCACATGTGTGCATTCATCTATATAAACACATAAATACAACACACATAAACATACACAAGCCTCAGAATTATGCTAGGCCAAACAGATAAGAAATGGAACCCTTACAGTGTAATAATATTCATAACAATTTTTAAACAATTATGCAAAAATTGAGGCAGTAGGCGTGCATTTGTGCAGTAGAAGGTGGATTGGAAACACTGTTAAAATGTGAGTCTAGATCTTCTGGAATGGGCGCGGGCAATGGGATTACAGATAATTCAGGGAAAACGAATAATTATTTTAGATGCTATAGATGTAATCAACTTGGGGAGAGGAGAGTGCTTGCTTTCTATGCACAAGGCCCTGGGTTCGATCCTCAGCACCCCAAAAATAAATGAATAAGTAAAGTCTTGTAGGAATGCTGATAGTAGCACACCATGCATTAGTGATTATGCTTAATTAGATTTTGTTCCTGGAGCTAAATGGGGTGGGGTAAAATTTGAGAAAAGCTGCTATGATCTGAATGTTCCTTATACTTCTCTGAACCAGTCCCCACAAAAAGAGGGGGGACTCTACTGACAGCTTTCTACTTCTGCACCTTATTTTCCTGATGAAGAAAAGCCTGTGTCTCACCTGACCATGCAGGTGTCCCTGGGCTCCCTCCCCACTGCCCTGTGTCTCACCTGACCATGCAGGTGTCCCTGGGCTCCCTCCCCACTGCCCTGTGTCTCACCTGACCATGCAGGTGTCCCTGGGCTCCCTCCCCACTGCCCTGTGTCTCACCTGACCATGCAGGTGTCCCTGGGCTCCCTCCCCACTGCCCTGTGTCTCACCTGACCATGCAGGTGTCCCTGGGCTCCCTTGCCACTATTTCCCATAGCATCATGCTCTAGTGACCAAGGGCCACAGAAAAGGAACAGAGGTGCCCAGGCTAGGAAACATGAGCTTGGGTCCTGGATCTGCTACTTACTGGTTGTGTGGCCATGATCTAGAAGCTTCACTTCTCTCTATGTTCCCAGGAGGTCCAGAGCCTAAAAGCAGTCTCCATCTGCAGACCTGCTACCTGTGTTCCCAGTGGCAAAAGTGTCAGGGTCAGCCGACTCCTCTCCTCAGGCATGTCTGCGTGTTGCCTGACATGCCTCAGGCATGCCAGGAGGCCGTGGAGGTAGCTACAGGCGGGCAACACCTGGGAGTGGCTGGTAAGACACAAGAATGGCTACAGGAACCCCTCCAGTTACCCATGCATCTGATCATTCCTTCAGCCGGTGTGCATGGATGCACACACGTATGTGCGGAACTGAGGATGGACCCCATGATCTCTTGCATGTACCAGGCAATCAATCAGACTCCATGTATCAGACTCTACCCCTGAGCCACACTCACAGTGCCCAACAGGCATTCTGAGGACATCCAGCCAGGCGCTCTGTGGAAGGAAACAGTGGGAGAAACTCCAGCACAGAACTCCCCAGCTAGCGAGGAGAAGGGAGTTAAAAACACAAGGAAGGAAGAGACCTAGAATCACAAGCAGCACTGGAGTGCATGAGGGGATCCCAGGTCACGTGAGGAGGGAGGCTAGGCCCCAAATCAAAATGAAGCACAGGAGAAAGAGGTGTGTCAGGTGTGTCAGAGAGGGAGGGGGAAACTGAGGCAGAAATCATGAATGTGAAGGGTGAGGAAACAATCAACAGCAAGTGTAAGGACCCGGGGCAGAACCAGGAGGCCTTGGTGGTGAGACCAGGGAGCTCCACCCAGATGCTGTTGGCGATTCTGTCCCTTCATCTTTGAAGTCCAGTCCTGTGTCACTGTTGAAATCAGTGTCTTCACAAGTTTAAGAGAAAAACAAACACAACAGAGACAGAAGTGTCTGCTTCCTGTCAGCAGCCTAAACAGCTGCCGAATGGCCCCAGGGTGCAATAAAGACTCTGAACAGGAAGGGAACAGGTGGGCCCATCTTTCCTTACCCAGCAAATGGCAGTTTCAGGGGGTTAATGCCAACCTGTCTGACTAGTTGGGACCCAGCTGGGCTCTTCTGCTCAATACAGAGAGAGAGGCTACAGAAAGGGTGTGGGAGACCAGAAAAGACTTCCTGGACTTATGGCAACAAGTGCCCCCGTCTTGGGCCCAGATGTCATTTGCCCTGGGGCTCTGACCCCTGGGATCCCAGTCTCTGTCACTCTTCTCTGGTGTATCATTGCAGCCTCACACACCGCCAGGTCCTCAGAGAGAAGTAACCAATCCTCACTGAGACACAGGGGCTGCAAACTAGAGTACCACACAGTACTGCGGGAAGCTGACTTTAGCCAATTATCTGTTCAACTCCAGTCTGTCTTGCCCATGTGTACTAAGGGGCTCAGTGATGTCTTAATAAAAACTACCTATGGTTCTTTTTTTTAAAGATTTATTTATTTTATTAATATGAGTACATCGTAGGTGTCTTCAGTCACATCAGAAGAGGGCATTGCATTCCATAACAGATGGTCGTGAACCATGACACGGTTGCTGGGAATTGACCTCAGGACCTCTGGGAAAGCACCCTTAACCCCTAAGCCATCTCTCCAGCCCTCCCCCCATACCTATGGTTCTTTTTATTTTTTTTTAATCTATTTATTATATGTAAGTACATTGTAGCTGTTTTCAGACACACCAGAAGAGGGCATCAGATCTCATTACAGATGGTTGCAAGCCACCATGTGGTTGCTGGGATTTGAACTCAGGACATTCAGAAGAGTAGTCAGTGTTCTTAACCTCTGAGCCATCTCTCCAGCCATACCTATGGTTCTTAATCACAGCATCACATTAGAACTTCCTAGAATGTTTTTCCCAATTGTTCAGAATCAAACCCAGAGCCCTACCCATGCTAGTCAAGTGTTCTAACACTGAGTTGCATTTCCAACCTTGGAATTCTATAAAACTATATTATCGGTTGCTTTTTCCATTGCTGTGACATAAAACACGACAAAGCAGCCTAAGGGAAGAATGGTCCCTTTTGGCTCACAGCCCGAGGGTACGACGCGTTACAGCAGGGAAAGCATGACGTCAGCAGCATGGAGCGGCAGGTCGAGTTGTGCTTAGTTGGGAAGCAGACAGAAATTAATGCTGGTCTTCAGCTCACTCTCCTCTTTTCCCCTTTGTATTCAATCCAGGAGCCCAGCCCAAGGAATGACTCATGTCACATTCAGGGTGGGTCTTCCCCCTTCAGTTAAACCTGTCAGTATACACCCTTACAGACACACCCATAAGCCAATCAAATTACTCCACTGGAGAGAATATTAGCTGGCCATTCAAAGGAATGGAAAACGATGCCTTCGTTACTTTTCTATTTCAGTGAAGAGACACCATGACCAAGGCAATTTGTAAAAGGGAACATTTGTAAAGACTCACAACTGACTTAGAGTCCCCGATCATCAAGGTGTCGGAGCAGGCAGGCACGGTGTTGGATCGGTAGCTATGAGCTTACATCCTGATCTACAAGTTGAAGTCAGAGGAGGCAGAGAGAGAGGGGCAGCGGATAGGGGAGGATGCTAACTTGGAATAACATGGATATTTGAAACGTCAAAGCCTACCCCCACTGACACACCTCTTCCAACAAGGCTATACATCCTAATTCTTCCTCAGCATTTCCACCCAGCATTCAAATATCTGAGCCTGTGGGGCTGTTCTTATTCAGGTCACTACAGACAAGTACTCGCTACAACATGGACAAACCATGAAGCCTTAAAAAAAAAATACAAAAAAATGTGTGTTATCTAGCCATTTACACTAAACACAGGCAAATCTATAGACAGGAAGTAGGTTGTTGCCTAGAGTTTTGGGGGGAAGGGGACCATAGGGAGTGACTGTATGGATTGATGTCTATATGCAGGTGAAGGCAGGCACAAGGTAAGGTGAGAGCCTGTGATTGGGCAGTGGAAAAGATAGACGGGCAGAGATTTTTGGAGTCAGGAGAGAGAGGACAGAGGGAAAAAGGAAGGAAAATGGAGGAAGAGAAAGATGGTCCAAATTCCATGTGGCTTTAAATAGCCACAGGTAACTATGAATGTCTTATAAGGGATGGATAATTACAGGACAATTTGTCTTATCTAGGTGGGCAATTTATATCATCAATTAGCTCTGAAATTATTGTCTGGGCATCTTGTAAATTGATAATTTATTGACATATAAATCTGACTGATTAATTATAAGCTTCTAAAGTTTTGATTTACTGTGTCAAGGGGATTTGTGACTACTAGCTGAAGGGGGATAGATGACTGAGAAGGTACAAGCAATTCTGAGGCAGGCGAACCGGAACTGGGAAGACCACCACATGGGACTAGCCTAGAGGCGGAGAGACGGTGAGCAGAGAATAGCTGGGTATAGCTTGGGGTAGGCACACTCAGTTCTTTTTTTTTAAAAGATTTATTTATTTTATATAATGAGTACACTGTTGCTGTCTTCAGACACACCAGAAGAGGGCATCAGATCTCATTACAGATGGTTGTGAGCCACCTTGTGGTTGCTGGGAATTGAACTCAGGACCTTTGGAAGAGCAGACAGTGCTCTTAACCACTGAGCCATCTCTCTAGCTCCCTCTTAATTCTTTATAAGACAGTGAAAGTGTTCTCAAATTAGATAGAGGTGATGGTTACTCTGAGCAGCCTAGAGGCGTCAAGTTCTACACTTTCAGGGCGGAAATTATGGCATGTAAACTAAAGCTCAAGAAAGCTGCTAAAATGTATCCAGTCTGGGCCCCATCCCAATTAAATTGGTGAATTCAGGGGTTGGAGCACCTCTGCAAATGTGTTTGGTTTGGATTTGGGTTTGGGTCTGGGTCTGGGTCTGGGTCTGGGTCTGGGTCTGGGTCTGGGTCTGGGTTTGGGTTTTGGTTTTGGTTTTGTGAATCCCCCAGGCCATGCTAGTCTGCATCAGTTGACTGAGAGCCACTGCCTGACCTAACCTTCTGTGAGGCAACAGAAGACACTGGGGTTCAGGAAGCTGCAGTGACCTTCAATGTCAGTGGCAAATTTGTGCTTTCTAGCCTCCCCTGAGCCTGGTCACTGAGTGAATCCCAGATGCCTCCGTCATCTGCCTGATACCCCAGGCTGGATGTCCCCAGGCCTCCCTGATTCCCATGAACGTCCCAATGACTTCACCTGTCAGGATGTCTCTTCTAGCCCCATCACGGTTCCCGCCGAGCGCCCAGCTGATTTTGAGTCACTTCTCCGGCTGTTCACGCCTCGTTTCTCCCGCCCATCCCGCGAGTCGGCTGATTGCTCTGTCCGTTTACTTCCAGCCAATTTCCTATCCATTACAGGTCTGCACGTATGAACATCACATTTACATTGAAGGCACAAAACGAGCACTGTCTTCTGCTCAAAGTTTCTACCTATTCCGTCTTCACAGTGAGCTAGGAGAGGCCATTCATCACGGGAGGTGACCCCCCCCCGGAAGTCAGGGTAATTGACTGTTCATAATTCCCATTTTGAGGTAGGTGTCTGTTTAAGCTGTAAGGGTTGCTGGGAATTAAATCCAGGACCTTGTGAAATCATCCTTGGGGGAATCTTGACCACTAGTTAATATCCAGGGTAGGAATATAAGAAGCCGGAGGCACTCGGGTCAAGAAATTAAAAATAAGATACAAACTGGGCTATATTAGGTAGCTCAACTAAAAGCTAAAAGGAAGAGTTTTCAAATGAGAGCTCAGTCCGTAAATGCAAAACTGGTTTGTTTCCAAAGCACTAAGATATCTGCAAGACTTCCTCATCTGGGAAAGCGTGGAGAAGGGCGTGGCTTACTCATGTGTACGTCCTTCCTTTCCTTCTAGACTTTTATCTGTTTTTTTTTTTTTCAAGACAAGGTAGACCTGGCTATCCAGGAACTCACTCTGTAGACCAGGCTGGCCTCAAAGACCAAGTTCCTCCCGCCTCTACCTCCCTGAGTGCTGGGATGAAAGGGGTGCACCACCACAGCCCGACTCCTTTTAGACAACTAAAGATAGTTATTCTTATTCATCTCTGATCTATCGGCCTGCCCTTCATCAGGGCCCAGCACTGGTTCAAGGGTCAAAAATTATGTTTTGAATAAGACCCACAGTGGTGAGTCCCTGATAGAGCCAGGAGTTGCTGAGACTGGAAGTGTATGTATAGATTCTGGATTGTACATATAGATTCGTACTATAGAGTCACACTTGGCGAGTGTTTACTGGGCTCCTCCTACAAGCCAGGCTTAGAGTGTGTTCTCAGGCCTCTGAGCACGTGAGCAAAGCTTCTGAGGCCCACTGGAAGGAAGCCTTCCCACACGGACGGATGGAGACACGAGGAATCCATGAATCCTCTACAAAGCAGAGAAAAGACAAACACTCATCTGGTTTTCCCCGTGCTCCTCAAGCTCCTTTCGTGGTTCTCTTTCCTCTGTGAGTTCTTTGTTTGGTTCCAGCAGCTGTAAGTGCACGGCCAGGCAGCTGCACAGGCCTCTGGACGCGTGCTGTGCCATACTATTGTGACAGAAATGCAAAGGAGCCAATGGGCACGCACCAAAGGAACAAACACGAGCACGGCTTCCTGCCTGAATATCTGCTCACGGTGACTGATCTAGTCCCATGAGAGATCCATTGATCCCTCTTGACCTATCGCCTCAGAAGGGAACTTCGGGGTAGAAGGGAGCATGGGGACAGAGCATCTAAGGACTCTGGGGTCTATCGAAGCCTCTGGTCCCTGAGAATGGAGACTTTTAGCGTGGGGGACTGGAAGATGACTCAGTGGACAAACACTGGAGTTTCGATCCCAGAGTCCACCTGTAACCCTGGTGCTCAGGAGGTGGAGACACAGGATGCCCAGGGCAAGCTGCCTACCTAGAGGAACTGAAGCGGCTAGCACGGGTTCCATGAAAGTCTGTCTCTGGAAGTAAAGTGGATAGCAATCAAGGAAGGAGCCCACCATCAGCTTCTGGCCTTCATATGTATACGCATATAGTACACTTGTACACAGGTCTCCACACATGCGGGACCATGTGTACACACATGCCAACATGCTACACACATACACATACAGGAAAGGTAGAAGAACCCCAGCACAATTAACATTTGCTATGAAGACTGCTGACAGAAAGACAACATTTTTTTAAAAGGTTTATTTTATTATTTTTAATCATGTGTATGTGCATGGGGTCTGTGCATGGGTATATACATGGGAGCACAGGTACAAAGGCCAAAAGAGGGCAGCATGTCCCCTGGAATGGAAGTTATGGGCAGTTTTGACTCACACAACATAGGTGCTAGAAACCAAACTCCAAGAGCAGCGGGTGACCTTAACTGCTGAGCCACCTCTACGGCTCCTGCTATTTCTTTTATATAGATATATACAGTAAGGCTGTTTTAGATAGAGTTATCCAAATAAGGATGTTAAAGTAGCAATAAACCATGCTTAAAGCTGAGAAAACCATGCTTAAAGCTTCTTTCCCAGAGGTTTTCTGGGAATCTCACAAACCAATACCTTTGCTTACAATGAAAACATCTTCGTTTCCCATGCAAGCCTGGGACTCTGGGTGTTACTCTATCAGCTGTAATCCTGTCCATGGGCTCCAGGAATTGCCCTACCCACCAATACTCTGGAGATGGCCATTGTTAAGGGAAGCTGGGCTCCCTCTTGAGAAGCTCACATTCCGGTGTGCCATATACTTTCCTCTGCTTATAAACCCCAGCTCTAGAGGCATATCTGCTCTGTGTGAAATCTTTTCTGCAGCGAAATCAATAGTACCTGTGTGCAGAGCTCTGAAAAGAACTCCCAAGGCCTGGCAGAGTGTGGTGGCTCACTCCTCTAATCCCAGCCCTCAGGAGGCAGAGGTAAGAGATGACTGTAAATTCAAGGCCAGCCTGGTCTCCATAGAAAGCTTCAGGTCAGTCAAGGCTCTACGGTGAGGCTGTCTGAAAAAGAACTCTGCAGGCTGCTGCTGCAACAACATAGACTTGTTCCCTAACCACTGATGACATCCCCACCTCAGGCCTGTCACACAGGGACCCAAATTTAGACATGTGCTTTGGAGAGGACATCCTTCTGTGGGCAGAGTTGGAATCATGAGGACAAATGGCATTCAGTATTCAGGGGTGTGACATGACACAGGACTGAGTCCCCCAGGTCCCCCCATTCCACCCCAGTTTCCTGAGGGGAACAGGAAGCTTAGGGATGGAGACAGGATCTACTGCTCATCTCAGCCTACACACTGAGACATCACTCTCAGAAATAGGAAATAGGGGCAGGGTGAATAAGTAATTGTTGCAAGTAATAATAAAGCTGCTTCCGAATCATAAGATGACAAGTGTTAAGCAAACCCGGTTTTATTAAGGTCTTGAGTAACTTTGGTAATGAAACCTCCCAGAATACTAACATAGATGCCTACCACATCTTCAGCACGCAGGGGCAGACCCTGTCCCCCCCACCCACCCACCCTTAGTCTGACATCTTGCACGGAGGATCGGACTTTACTAAATCCTCTCCAAGTCCCAAGGGATCCTGCGAGAAGGATCCCTTTCACAGGGTCACAAAGAGTATTCCTAAGTTCTGTGCTGCGTCCCTGGAGCCATTTGAGGACTGCAATGAGCCACAGTCGCCCCTGTGTGGCAGCCTGGCATCAAGTCATGGTCGAGGGTAAAGCTCTCCTCGCTTCCCTCTGTGGTGCGTTTTATTCCCTGGGCAATGAACACCAAGGGGAGCCCCGGAGCTTCTGTGAGGAGCTACAGCTCTCACCCGCCGTGGCCCCTCTACAAAGGCCACGTCAGACTGATGCCTGCAGGTGCTCCTTCCTCGCCATCACCTCACTTGCTTCCGTTCTTCCCTAAGTCACTCCATCGCTTCTCTCTCCAACTAGCCTGTCTCCCCACCCTCTGCTGACTCAGGAAAAAAGTGGGTCTCCGCTCGGGCAACAAACCACAAGAGGCCTCGGGTCCGCCTGGGCACAGAAGAAAGATTTCTTGGAAGATTCCGTTGAGCACTGGTTTCTCAAATTAACTGGGTGGGAGAGAAACGTATCCGAGCAGCGGCGGCCGCAGAAAATGGTACACTGATGCCACCTAGAGGCAACCAGCCTCAAATTCAGAAACTCTGGACCAGCCCAGGCTTGCAAGTCCTCCCTTGGGAGCCGGGCGAGTCAGCAATGAAATTTCCGGAAAGAGCAGGAGGCATCCCTATCTCCCATCCAGCCACCGAATCTGTCCTACAACAGACTCGAGAGTCAGTAGCTCTGTGAGGAAAGATGACTCGGAGACAAAGGGGAAGCAACTGACACAGGGATAAGAGAGAGATTGTCTTGGGATGGAGGTCGACACTCAGCCTGCCCTGCCGGCTTGCACGGGTTTTCCCCCTAATAATCCTGGGATTCACAATACTCCAAAAAACAAATGAATAGGGAAAATAGAAACCGCCGCGAGGATGTCTTGGGCTTTCGTTTCTGAGTCCCCAGTTACTTCCTTTGCCAGCACCCGTTACAGAACAGGATTTAAGTCCTTCACTGTTGTCACATTACATAATTTGTTTCTCTCTCCTTCCAAAAATGGAGTATCCTTAGCAGTTTTCCCAGAGTCATTGAGTCATGGGAAGTCTACCGGTTCTGCTTCCTTCCTAATGACTAATGTTTTCTTAAGAAAGTTTTCAAAGATGGATAGATGACTCAGCAGGTGAAGGAGCTTATGGCACAAGCCTGACTGAGTTCAGTCCCCAGAACCCCCTTAAAGGTGGAAGAGAATGACCTGTGACACACTCTACAGGGCCGAGGAGCAATATGTGTAATACATCTATAAGATTCCAGATGAGAAACACACTTTATGCATGCTACAGATTTCAGAGCTTCCTTGGATAATACCCAGTAAAGGCACAATACAGCATGCAGATAGAAGATCTCCAGGAGACAGGTGTAAAATCCTATTTTGACACATAGGTGGGTCTTTTTAAACCAGGCCTGGACAGGCTGCCCTTCCATCAGACTGGTGTTTGATTCCCCAGCACCCACGTTAGCACACCACCACCTGTAAGTCCCAGGAGATCCTGTTCTGGCCTCCAAGGGCATGAATATCATGTAAGCAAAACACCCATACACGTAAAATAAATTTAAAACAAAAATATTAAAAAATAGAAGGGTGAATCCTGCACCAAAGAGCTTCCCTGTTTCCTCGGGGCTCCCAACCTATCAGGTGGAGCTATCCATCTTTAGGGCAGGTCTCTCCCACCCGAAGCCCAGTTCTCCAACCTGCACACCAATCTTCTTTCAGAACACACCCACAAACAAAACCAGAAGTCTGTCAGTTTCCTGTTGAGTCTGGATCAGGGCAAGATGCTTTCTGTGGTGTTTCAACGTGACTGTCAGCTCGACGAAGAAGCACCTGGGGCACTTACAGACATTTTCAGAGAGCTCTGTGAGCAACACGGCTCCCAGGGGCTGGAGTCCTGCACGGAACAGAAGCAGAGAAGCCAGTTGAGCATCTGTGTCTCCTGCCCTCTGCTTCCTGATTCCCTCAGATGCGAGCAAGCAACCCCACCCTCCTGAAGCCACAGCCAAGACCGCCATGTACCCCTGCTAGGACGGACTGTACCGGTAAACTGTGAGCCAAGACAAAACTGTGAGCCAAGACAAACCCTTCTTCTCTCAAGTGACTCCTTATCAGGTATTCAGTTAGAGCCAATCAGCGCTGGTCCATTGAGTGAGTACACCCTAGACCTCCAGCCACGTTGCTCTCAGTCACACCAGCAAAGGCGGTGTCTGTCCTGCAGACTTGCAGGGCAGCTGCACATTTTCCAGCCTTCTGGAGTGAGTACATTTCTGATCTTTTCCTCCGCGTCCTGCACGTCCTGTCTCCATAGGATGCTGCTTTCTCCATCTCTCAGAGCCTCAGTAGCAATGCACCCTCTCTTTCTCCTGGAGTTCTCACTCAGAGCCCCCAATCATAACCTAGGGGAGCGCTCAGGTAGCTAAAAAAGACATGTCCTTTTGTCCTAATTTACAGTCTACCCCTCTGTGTGTAAAACGTACCCAGGATTCCTTTGAGTCGGGTGAGACAGCAAACTTGGAAACAATTGTCACTAAGTAAGACATTTCTTGTGACAGATTCAAGAAACAGGAGGCAGCAGGGTAAAAGGAGGGGTGTTTGACTGGGTCTGTTCTCTGGAAGGAACGGGAGAGGGTAGGTACAGCTTAGGAGTGAATAGGGCAATGACGTCATCAGGCGCTGGGCTGTGGGAGATTCCTGTGGCCTGGGATGGTTTAGGGCACACTGACCTGGTGTGTTAAGGTGATGAAGGAGATGGTCCAGAGCTCTGGATTAACTGGTTTAGGCATCAAGGCTGTGCTACCAGGGAGCTTCGCTGTCTCCAACATTAGCTTCCTGTGTACTCTCTGCAGGTTAAAGCTTCAAAGGACAGATCAGGAAGAATACCGAGGATTTGGCTTAGTAAGTAAAGTGCCTGCAACACAAACTTAGAGACCTGAGTTCAGATGTAGAGAGTCATATTGGGGTGTCATGTCACCTGGCAGGAACTTGACATTGATCAAGGTGAAGTTCCTCTCCCAATCACAGTCCTGCTCCACCTAGGGTGGAGTGAAGGTGAAGTTCTTTGTTCCCCCAGGTCTATGAATTCCTGAATTAAGCAGGTGACCCGCCCAGCTGCCCGAGCAGTGGCGTCAAAGCCAGTGACCAGCCAGACCAGTTCTGCAGACCTGGTTCCAGCCTTTGGGGGGAAGGGCTTTTTCTCCCGCCTATATATTCGGAAAGGTCCATTAAACTTTGAGCCTTGAGCAGGAAATATAGCCTTGGCTCCATATTTCTCTTGTCACCCCATCGTTTTCTAGCCCCAGCTCTCCGTCCAGAGAACCTGTTAACCCGTTCGTATGAAACCACAGGCAGATTAGATACCCAGCATCCAAGTAAAAGCCAATCCCCATCCCCCACATTAAAAGTCAGGTGCTGTAGTGCAAACCTGGAATCCCAGCTCAGAGAGCAATGGGAGACAGGGGATCCCTGGGGCTTGGTAGCCAAATCAGTGAACTCTAGGTTCAGTAAGTGATCTTGTCCGAGAGAGAGAGAAAGAGAGAGAGAGAGAGAGAGAGAGAGAGAGAGAGAGAGAGACTGAGTAAGACACCTGCCATTGGACTTGTAGTCTCCAAATGCTCACGCAGGCACACATGCACACACCACACACACGCATACACACACACACACACACACACACACACACACATGAACACTACACACATGCACATACACAAATGTATATATACACAGAAAAATACAAGAAGTTAAATAGCTCATTAGGACCAAAACCACAAGAGACAGAGACCGAGAGAAAGACAGAGAATTAAATCCACTTAAACCCCTTAAACTTAAGAAAAGAATATATAATCAGCACAGCCCCCACCACTGGCCTACCCCACTCCCTGACTTATTCCCTCACCCTAGGCCTACCTGCACTGTGCTGACTCTTGAAAGTTGACTTTGGCTTGGTCCTACAGCTCCTTAGAGGTATAAGTCGCCCCTTCTCCTTCTCTGAAGGTCCAGCTCTTCCCCCCTTGAGCTAGAGAATGTAATTATCGGCCTCATGCTTAAGGGGGCAGAAGAGGGCAGTTCCTGGCTAAGGTGACTGTTGTCTTCAGGAACATGGCCACTGCAGTATCTTCTCAACCAGCAGATGGATGTCAGCTGCTAATGTCAAGACAGGAGTTGATTTTTCTGTCTAAGGACATTCCAGGGAATTGGGGTTTTTGAAGTATGTGGGCTCAAATGTCACATGTGCTCATCTCCAGATTCCAACCTTCCATAGTCAGAGCCTTGACTAGGGAATGGCTCACCTACCTAGGTTGAGAGCTCAACTCCTTTGAGAATTCTCATTTTAGATAAAACGAGCTTTACCCTGAGCTTTGTCTGCTCTCTAACTACCACAGATGGGGATTCCTTTTATCCAGCCCTGACTTTCACACCAAGCTTGGAATTTGTGCAATGGCATCAATTGTCTAGTCCAACAGTCACCAAATCCCATCACCTTCATTCCTACTCCGGGCCATGTTTCCCTAGGGCCTAATGCACTTCATCTGCTACTGCATTTCCTCCCACTGAAGCACAGTCTACATTCACTACTGGCAAAGATTTGACAACTACACTGCTCTTGGCCCAGGCCTAAGCTGTGTCCATCTAGAAGCGGGTACAGCATCCTCATTATCAGCCCAAGAACAGGCTGCCCATGGCAGAACTTCATCTCAACATCTTTCGCATTCTTGGGCTACTCCTGGTGTGAACAGTTACAGATGGGTCATCTGGGCAACAGACTGAGATTAAGATTGACAGGAGAGAAATTGGTTAGAGAGGTCTTGAGACCTTGGAGAAAGGGCAGGAAGGGGTCATGAGGACCGACAGATGATGCGTTGGTACCACCAAAGATTTCATTCACTCTATGGGACACTCTGACCTGGGACTCTGTTTCATCTCTTTTGCTGTGACAAAATACTCTGACTAAAATCACCTTAGGGGATAAAAGGGTTTACTCAGTATAAAATTCCATGTTACAGTCCATCATTGAGGGGAAGACAAGGCAGGAACTTAAGGTAACTTACATGATATCCAGCATCGAAGGTAAAGAAATAAGTATACCCCATGCAGCTTGCTTGGCTCTGCGCATACTCAGCTAGCTTTCTCCTGTCTTACATAGTCCAGGATACCCTCCTGCCTGGACTAGCATTACCCACAGTAGACTAGTCTCCCACAATAGGCTGGGTCATCCTCCACCAGTTAATGATCAAGACAAGTCCCCCACAGACATGTCCACAGGCACATCTGATCTAGACAGTTTCTCATGAAGACGTTGCCCCCGAGTGATGCTAGATTGTGTCAAGATGACAGTTAAAACCCAACCATCGTAGATGGCTCCACAAAGCTGCCATTATATGGGGAGAATGGTTTCAGTCCTTGTAGCCCTGCAATGAATTATCACTGAATACGGGCTCCAGCCTGTTTTCTTTTGCTTGAGACAGACAATCACTATGTTGCTCAGGCAGGCCTTCCTCTTGTGATCCTCCTGCCTCCGAATCTAAACAACTGAGATGATAGACTCAAAGTGCGGCTTCTCAGTATTCTCAACAGCAGAAAGCAAACTGGGATTTTGAGTTGCACATGGGCCCCACCCGGGCAGTTTTATTCGGGGAAGGCATGATCTAGCTTAGCAAAATGAAAATACAGATGTTGGGAGTTTAATTCAAAGCAGCTGAGAGTGGCAGGTAAGAAACAAACAGAATTTTCTTGTTTGTTTGTTTCTAGTTATGTAGGATTTTAATTTTTTTTTCATTCACTTTACGTCCCAATATCAGTTCCTCCTCTCCTCCCAGTACTTCCTCGCATAGAGCCCCCCTCCCCGTTCCTACCTCGTCTCCTTTGAGAAGGGAGAGCCCCCATCTAGGTAACACCATGCTACTCACACACACACACACACACACACACACACACACACACACATCAGATCACTGCAGGACTAAGCGCATCCTCTCCCACTGAGACCAAACATGCCAATCTATTTAGGGGAACAGGATCAGCAGACAGGCAGGCAGGCAATAGATTCCGGGACAGCCCTTCACTCCTATTGTTGGGACCAAGCTGTTCTTCTGCTACATGTGTGTGGGGCTTAGGTCCAGCCCATGCTCGATCTTTGGTGATTTTGTCTTGGGGAACCCCCAAGGGTCCAGGTTATCTGATTCTGTTAGTCTTCCTGTGGAGTCCCTGTCCTCTTCAGGTCCTCAGATCCTTCTCCCAGCTCTTTCATAAGACTCCTCAAATGCCATCTAATGTTTGGCTGTGGGTCTCTGCATCTCTTTCCACTGGCTGCTGGGTGAGCCTCTCAGAGGACAGTTACCCTAGGTTCCTCAGCTGGCTGTGTCCGGAACAAACAGTCGGTCTTGGTCAAAGCAGAGAAAGAACTATCCCAATGCAGGTCCCAAAACACAAGTGCTTACAGGTCTCTTAGGGCAGCACAGAATGTTCCAATATGCCCATCCAGGTAGTATCAAACCACAGTAGGTAAAATGGTGCAGGCTGGGGTGTAGACCAATGACAGAGACCTCACCTTGGGTGCTCAAGGCTCGGGGCCCCATCTCTAGCACCACAATGCAAAACTAAAACTGATTGCAGGATCCAGCTACTAAGGAGGGTGAGGCAGGAGGATCCATGAGTGCAGGAGTTCAGGTCTAGTCTGGGCAATACAACAAGACCCAACTTCCTTCTTCCTTTCATGTTTTCATTCTTTAAAGGCGTGTGCCACCACTGCCCATGTTTTCATTCTTAAAACAATGACATTCAACCTAAAATTCCTCTCAATGAATAAATAGAAAAGTATATTCAAACAGATCAAGGGGCAGTCTGATTCCCAAATGCCCAGTCTGTGGTATTCCCTCTCTCTAGATGGTATCTATTTCCCAGGGAAAACAAGAATACATAAATGTTGCTTAAAGATCTCATAGACCTAATGTTGCAAGATATTTCCTATCCATTCACAATGAGGCAGTGAGAGGTGTGATTGGAGGGGAGAGAGAAGGAGGAGCTAAGAGAAGTGAGGGGAGGAGAGAGAGAGAGAGAGAGAGGGGGGGGCATGGTGAACGGCATGAGCAGAGCAGGTCAGAGGAGGAGACACAGATATCCAGATGCCTTCAGACATATTTCTGGTGTTTTGGAGAGGTTTGATAATTGGGATAAGACTTTATCATTGTAAATTGGCATTGTAAAATTGGGAGTTTCTTATACATAAATATATTTGGTTAACTATTCAAGTTTAAGAGTCATGCTTTACTGGATACTTGGAAGGAGTGGTACAGAGGCCTGTACTCTTATTAGCCTTTACCCACTACAACCTAAGACTTCATTGTTTGAAAATCTCATTCCACTGTGTTATTTTAGTGCAGACAAGAATATAGGATCTGAGGGCCCAGAGAAATGGCTCAGTGGTTAAGAACACTGGCTGTTCTTGCAGAGGATTGGGGTTCTGTTCCCAGATGGCTCACAACCATCTGTGTCAGGGTTTCTATTCCTGCACAAACATCGTGACCAAGAAGCAAGTTGGGGAGGAAAGGGTTTATTGAGCTTACACTTCCACATTGTTGTTCGTCACCAAAGCAAGTCAGGACTGGAACTCAAGCAGGTCAGGAAGCAGGAGCTGATGCAGAGGCCATGGAGGGATGTTACTTACTGGCTTGCTCCCCCTGGCTTGCTCAGCCTGCTCTCTTATAGAACCCAAGACTACCAGCCCAGGGATAGCCCCACCCACAAGGGGCCCTCCCCCCTTGATCACTAATTGAGAAAATACCCTGTAGCTGGATCTCATGGAGGCATTTCCCCAACTGAAGCTCCTTTCTCTGTGATAACTACAGCCTGTGTCAAGTTGACACACAAAACCAGCCAGTACACATCTGTAACTCCACTTCCAGGGGATCTGAAGCTATCTGGTTTGCCCGAGTACCACGCATGCATGTGGTGTTCATGAACATATGCAGACAAAACACTCATTACACAAAAAAATAAAAATAGATAAAATTTTAGAACAAGCAAAGGAGTATAGGCTCTGATGACTCAGACGGAGCCATATGACCTGGGGAAGTCACTGTTACTTCCTTGCCCTGTCCTCCTAGCATGTGGGGAGGTTGGAAGGACCAGCTGACCTCCATGCTGCTGCTAACTTGTGCTTCTTTGACTCGGGGTTGTGTCATTGAACGGACGGTTCTACACTGAGGAGGCTGCCCAAGTCCTTCATTTCAAGTGAAGTCCTGGGAGTACTGGTTAGTGGTAGAGTGGCCACCTACCATACGCAAAACCCTGGGTTCCCTCCCCAGCACAAAAAGTGAATTATTATATGGATCATAGGAAGATAGATTCATTATTGTCATTAATATCACGATGACATGTTCCTGTGTCTCAGAAAACAGAAACAAAATCTTAAAATCCATGGAGGTCCTAGAATTCTGTCCCTCCTCCAGATTTTCTCTGTCCTCAAGCATAGTAGGATTTCCAGGTTTTAAGAGTAACTCGGACCTGAGTCAGTATTTTTTTTTAAAGATTTATTTATTTATTTTATATAAGTACACTGTACCTGTTTTCAGACACTCCAGAAGAGAACATCAGATCTTGTTATGGATGGTTGTGAGTCACCATGTGGTTGCTAGGATTTGAACTCAGGACCTCCAGAAGAGCAGTCGGTGCTCTTAACTGCTGAGTCATCTCTCCAGCAGACCTGAGTCAGTATTAATGCAAAGCCAGAGCTCCTGCATTACTAATCATAAAATAAGCTCAGACTTGAAACAACTCTCCATTTGCATCTTGAAGAAAGACCCATTGAAACAGTTTGACCACCATTGGAGTCACTAGTAAATTTTTAAAATATATTTATCAACTCTTTGAGCATTTCATACAATTTATTCTGATCATAGTCACCCCAACTCCTCCCAGATCTACTCTTAACTTCCCTATCCCCTCTCTTCGGTCTTTTTTTGTTAATAATCAATCAACTCCATCCTGTGCTATATATATATATATATATATATTCCTGGATATAGGACCATCACTGGGGCATGGTTGACTTACCAGGAGCCATGACCTCATAGAAAATTGACTCTCCCTCCCCTAGAAGCCATCAACTGTCCATATCTCCTCAGTTGGATAGGGGCTCATTGACTTTCATAGAATCTGGCTTGATCTTGTGCAGGAAAGTACAGTTGTGAGTGGGTCAGTTCTGTCAAGTCTAGAAGACACTGTTTCATTCTCGTCCTCCCCAACTGTTGGCTCTAACCAGTCTTCCACATCCTCTTCCAGTGTGCTTCTTGAGCCTTGGAAGGCAGGTATGGGGAGGTGGGGCTGAGGAGACAGGGCTGGTGGGTTGTAGACAGGGGGGTATAAAGGTCCTATTACCAAGAAAGCTTCTTTGATGAAGTCTGAGAGCTACATTAATCCCAGTTCAGAACTCCATAACTACTGAGAAGGCCTTCCAAGAGGAGACCCAGAACATACTGAAAAGGGATAGGACAGACCTTAAGAAAGCTTAAGGAACATCAGGAAACAGTGGGAAACATTCACAAGTGAGTCTGTGAAGGAGCCATGAGTCAGAGATGACTGGAGGGCATTGGTTTCCTTAAGCCTTCCCTTGGAGACTTAAAAAACAGTGTTTTCTGCCAGGAAACAAACCACAGCACTGTCTCAGTCCTCACTCTGAGCAGTCAACTTTCAGAAAGGCTAGTTAGGAGTCCCATTGAGACATTATATCCTTCGTTCTCTCGACTTTTCAGAAAAGGGAATCTCTTTGAGGGAAACGTCTGGGTAGTTACAAAGTTGAACTAAGAGATCCTTGCACTTCAAATTCTCCATCTTAAAAAAAAATGCTGAAGATTAGGGCTTCAGATGTAGCTCAGTGGCAGAGCAGCACTTCGGTCCGGGTTCCAAAATCAGTTCCGGGACCGGGGAGATAAGGATTAGCTATAAATTCAGCCTTGTGTGATGGTGTATGCCTATAATCCCAATACTTTGGAGACTGAAGCATGAGAGTCACATTTCTTGGGCAATGTAGCAATGTTCTATTTCCAACAAAGAAATTATAATATTTATTCTAAACCATACAAGATACAGAGAATAATATCTGCTATAAATCAGCTGCCCAATGATGGCAACCATTGTATAATATCACCACCATCATCATCACATTGAAAGGCTTACCAAGGTCTTGTTTTTTTGATATAATTTCCTTCTCTTTTCCACCCTACAATTCTCACATATCAGCCACACCATATGTCTCACATGTAGTGACAAGAGATAAATCATGTCTCTTAAAAGTTTATGTTGAAGTCCTAACCCCAAATACTTCAAAATGTGACCTCATTTAGATGGGTTGTTGAAGATATAAAGATAAAGTCAGTAAGGTGGTCCCCTAATCTAAGATGGTTTGTGTCATTAAAAGGAAAAATCTGAATACAAAGGCAGAGGGAGGGGGAGAGGGAGAGGGAGAGGAAGAGAATAGATAGACAGACAGACAGACACAGACACACACAGACACAGACACACACACACACACACACAGATTCTGAAGAGACATTTTTGAAGGGGAAGGCAGAAATCAAAGTGACATGTCTATTAAGTGTTGTGTAGCTATTTCCACTGGGTTGTGTATGACTATTGCCATCTTGAATCAGTACTGCTGAGGCCACTCATCCAAAATGAACCATATTAACTCCCTCATGTGCCAGGTCCCACCCCTGGAACAGAGCCAACAAGATGTGGGTCTCCTCAGAGTGCTGAGGGTTGCTGTAGGCATAACACTTGTTTGCATAATAATGTACATATTTTACTTCATGTTCCTCCTTCAAGGAGAACCCAACTTTTTTTTTTGTTTTGTTTTGTTTGTTTTTCAAGACAGGGTTTCTCTGTATAGCCCTGGCTGTCCTGGAACTCACTCTGTAGACCAGGCTGGCCTCGAACTCAGAAATCCACCTGCCTCTGCCTCCCAAGTGCTGGGATTAAAGGCGTGCGCCACCACTGCCCAGCAGAACCCAACTTTCTAAACCAATTTTATTTACTGATTGTATGTTTGATGTAGGTATGTGTGTACACATGTCCACCCATGTATATGCAATGCATGCTGAAGTCAATGCCAAGTAGCTTCCATGTTTTCCTCTATTGTTCTTCAGATTTTGTGTGTGTGTGTGTGTGTGCACCACATGTATGAGTGTGTGCCCAAAGCTAGAAATGGGCATAACATTCCCCTAAAAGTGGAGCTACAGGTTTTGAGCCTCTTGGCATGGGCGCTGGGAACTGAGCTATGGTCTCCTGAAAAAGCATGAAGCACTTGGTGATCAACATGGTTAATCACTGAGCTGTCTCTTGCCCTAATACAGGCTTCCCTTTTGCATAGAGTTGTTTCCAGTTCAAACACTCAGGGACCTACCAACTTCCTTAGGGGATCTACAGTCAGTTTTGCTCATTATAGTGTAAAATTCTCCATACAGTTTCCATTCTGCCATGTTTTTTTGAAAATGCAATGCATGACCTCCAACTGAGCATGCTTGGGAACATGTCTGCCTCTACGTGCGATGGTAAGCGTGATGATAAGTTTTCCATGACTCGACCCTTGGCCCTTACGCCCCAGATCCTCTCTAGGTTCCTACTAGACTGGACACTGAGCTGTTTCTCACTGACTGGTTTCTCCCTCTCTGCCCTACAGACACTCTCTGCTCCTGCCTTCCTCCTCCCAAGGCTCCTCACACACTGAATTTGTCGCTAGTAATTATCTCATGTATTCATCTAAACAGTAAGGTCCGTGCTCTGTTTTACCTAAGTGAATACTAAACCTAAGAAGATTAAGTAAGTTTTCCAGCAAGTGACGAGCAAAACCACATTCGTTGTCAACAAATTTTGCACTGGTTACTTCAAAAAGTAATTGTTTAACAAATACTGGGGCTCAGGGCTGGCGAGGTGGTTCGGAGGTTCAAGGCACTATACTGCTAAACCTGACAACCTACTTCAATCCCTGGCAACCACATGGTGGAAGGAGAGAACTGTTTTGTTTTGTTTGTTTTGTTTTAATTTTAATTTAATATGTATAGATATTTATTCTGCATGTGGGTATTGGGAATCAAACCAAGGTCCTCTGGAAGAGTAGCCAGTGCTGTGTACCACTGAGCCATCTGTGACTTGTTCTTCCCACAGATTGTCACGGGATACCCCAAGCCCATCCCATCTACCCCTCTATTCCTTTCTGGGACTCAGGAATTGTTTGAACCACATCTATCTGGCCCTTGAAGAGATACATACTCTGTGTATGGCTCTCCAGGTGTGATTTTTTTTCCCTACACACTTTTGCACATGGTCTTCTCCAGGCAATCTGATTACCTTCAGTTAATTTCAGGGAACATCTGGAGAGCAGAGGTGAGCCTTTTCTTTTGTTACTGCAGGTGTTACACACATTCAAGCATGCAGCTTGACCAATTTTAGCAAATGTACAGTCACCACCACTATTAACAACACAATAAATGCCTTGTCAGGGCTTCCTGGTGCCTCTTTCATAGGTAATCCCTTTTCCAGACCAATGATGAACTTTCTCTTCTTTTTTTTAAAGACTTATTTATTTTATGTATGTGAGTACACTGTAGCTGTGTAGATGGTTTCAAGCCATCATGTGGTTGCTGGGAATTGAACTCAGGACCTCTGCTCGTTCAGGCCCCACTCGCTCCAGCCCCACTCGCTCCAGCCCCACTCGCTCCAGCCCAAAGATTTATTTATTATTATATGTAAGTACACTGTAGCTGTCTTCAGACACACCAGAAGAGGGCGTCAAATCTCAATACGGATGGTTGTGAGCCACCATATGGTTGCTGGGAATTGAACTCAGGACCTCTAGGAAGAGCATTCAGTGTTCTTAACCACTGAGCCATCTCTCCAGGCCCGAACTTTCTTATTAGTACAGGAAATTCATAAAGTGTGTAGTCATCTCTCTCCACCAGCTGAGTAAGATGCCCAAAGGAAAGAAGGCCAAGGGGAAGATGGTGGTCCCAGCGGCCCGCCATCATCAAGAAACAGGAAGCCAAGAAGGTGGTCAATCCTTTGTTTGAGAAAAGGCCCAAGAACTTCAGCATTGGGCAGGACATCCAGACCAAAAGAGACCTAACACGCTTCGTCAAATGGTCCCGCTACATCAGGCTGCAGCAGGAAAGAGTCATCCTCTATAAGCGGCTCAAAGTCCCTCCTGCCATTAACCAGTTCACCCAGGTCCTGGACAGGCAAACAGCTACCCGGCTGCTTACGCTTGACCACAAGTACAGGCCAGAGACAAAGCAAGAGAAGAAGCAAAGGCTACTGGCCCGTGCTGAGAAGAAGGCCGCTGGCAAAGGGGACGTCCCAACTAAGAGACCTCCTGTCCTCTGAGCAGGAGTCAATATAGTCGCCACCTTTGAGGAGAACAAGAAGGCTCAGATGGTGGTGATTGCCCACGATGTAGACCCCATTGAGCTGGTGGTTTTCCTACCTGCCCTGTGTTGAAAGATGGGGGTGTCCTATTGCATCATCAAGGGAAAGGCCAAGCTGGGGTGACTGCTTCACAGGAAGACATGCACCACTGCTGCCTTCACACAGGTTAACTCGGAAGACAAGGGTGCTCTGACTAAGCTGGTGGAAGCTGTCAGGACCAATTATAATGACAGATATGACATTATATTATATTAGGACAATTATAATGACAGATATGACGAGAGCCGCCGCCACTGGTTTTTTGGTTTTTTTTTTTTTTTTTTGGTTTTTGTTTTTGTTTTGTTTTGTTTGGTTTGGTTTGGTTTTTTTCAAGATAGGATTTCTCTGTGTAACCCTGGCTGTCCTGGAACTCACTCTGTAGACCAGGCTGGCCTCAATCCGCCACCACTGGAGAGGCAAAGTCCTGGGTCCAAAGTCTGTGGCTCTTATTGCCAAGCTGGAGAAGGCAAATGCCAAAGAACTCGCCACTAAACTGGGTTAAAGGTACACTAAGTTTTCTGTACATAAATATAATTACATAATTATCTTCCGAAAAAAAAGCGTGTAGTCTCGTCTTCGGTGTTTGACCGAAGTTCATCTGTCATCATGTGCATTAATACTGTGTTACATTTCATTGCTAAGCTGTAGTCCATACTACAATATACTTCAATTTTTCATTTCTTCTTGAATTCATAGTTCTTGGGTTGCTTTCAGTTTAGGATTATTCAATTAATGTTATTATAAATATCTATGTGCTTATCTTTGTGTGAGCATACTTTCCTATTTCACTTGAGTAAATACCAAAGAATGAAGCTGCAGGTTGTATGGTTAGCCTGTGTCTACTTTCCAAGAAGTTGCTGTATTATTTTAGTAGCTGCTTATTTCTGTTTGTTCAATGTGTTCGTCTTTCATTTCTTTTTCATATCTGATTGCATTGGTTAGGACATTCAGTAATGTTCAATAAGAGTATTCTTTATTTTATGTGAGTACACTCTGTCGCTGTCTTCAGACACACCAGAAGAGGGCGTCAGTTCTCATTACAGATGGTTGTGAGCTACCATGTGGTTGCTGGGATTTGAACTCAGGACCTTTGGAAGAGCAGTCAGTGCTCTTAACCTCTGAGCCATCTCTCCAGTCCAATAACAGTATTCTTGATTTTAGATAAATGACAGGGCTGGGATGTAGCTTGATGGCTGAGGCATGCTTGGTATGTGTAAGACAGACCAGTTTCCTAGCGCTACAGGGGTGTTTGAAAACATACGTTCATAGGAGGAAGAAGGCCCTTTCTTTTTTTTCCTTTCTTCTTTCCACTTCAAACTTTTCAATTTTATTTTTGTAATTCTACTTTCGAAAAAGGACCTGGCTATGCTGCCCAGGCTTTACCTCCAACTCCTGGGCTCAAGAGATCCTCAAGAGAGATCTCTCTCCTGGTCCTGGTCACTTCCTGTGTATACACACCTCTGCTGCCCTTCCACCTTGCTCTGAGCCCCCAGCAGGGAAGCTATTGAACCACACTCTGAACTCTCTACTTTATTTATCACAGCAACAAAAAGCTGCCTAACACACTTAGAACCTGGACTATCTTGCTAGGTGCATCGTTTGCTCCAGGATTTTTCTGTCTTTGTTAGGCATGGTGTTGTGTCTGTTTATAGTAATTGGGTAGATGACAGTGTTTGAGCTTCTGCGTCCTTGCTGATGGTTATGACCGTTTATCAACGGCCAAAAGATGAATAATGAAATCTTCAGCAGCAATTTCAACATTGCTTCAGCATCTCTTTCAAACTGATAATTTTTGCTTCCTGTTTGAAATGCTCTTTCTCAAAGCATAGACAAATACATCTTTCCCAACGTATTAACCCTCTTATCATTATTATTGATAACATATTCAGTTTTTTAACCTATTTTATCTGATATTTATATGGCTATTTTAACCTCCTTATGCTGTTGGTATGTTATATATATTTATAGGCTCTTGCTTTTCTCTTTGTGTATTTATATTTTAAGGAAGTCTGTAAATAGCTCAGAGTTGTGTTTTCTTCCTGTGTTATTGTGAAACAGATATTTTATCTTTGTTTCTTGGCTCTTGTGACACTTAATCTTCATTATTAACTTGTCAAGATTTGGAATCATCATAGAATGCAACTCTGAGCAGGTCTGGGACTCCACCCTCAGTGTGGGAGGCACCATCCCATAGACTAGAGTGTAAGACATTCCTCTCCCTCTGTTCTTGACTGTGAATGCAATGTGTCTAGGGGCCTCTCATACCAGCCACCACCTCTTCCCCACCATGATAAACTGTAACCCCAAACTGTGACCAGAATAAACCTCTTCTTCCTTATTTCTGCATGTGTCAGGTGTTTCATCATAACAAGAAAAGTAATACAGTCCATGATGCCTAAAACCTTTGGAATCTCTAATTGGTGTCTCTGTGTGCTAGTGAGTTAACTGATAACTAGAAACTCTTAGGAATAGATGGTAACTGGTTGTCAGGGGGATTAACCGTAATTGGAGCCCTGGTTTCAGACTCACATTTCCCATTATATAATTTGTCAGGAAAGGAGAAAGGCTCAGGCTAAAAATCACCAAAAGTCAATGATATGATCATCTGTGCCTATATAATAAAACTTCCATTCACATTGAAAAGTGTCAGGTATCGAGAGGGTCTACATAAGTACCTGGAGGGTGGGCCATTGGAAAAAGGATGGAAGCTCTGCATGCCTTCCCACACACATTGCTCTTCCATGATTATCTGTACATTTTATAAAATCCTTTGTAATAAATCACTGCATGCACATATGGTTTCCCAAATTCTATGAGCTGAGCTAGCAAATTAATGAAACCAGAGGAGGAGTTGGTAAACCCTAATTTGCAGCTAGCTGATCAGAAATGTAGGTGATATCAGTCAACCCAAAGTCAGAAACTGCCAAAGTAAAAAGGCTTTACTAGAGATGGTGGATCTTAGGAATTGCAACTTAGAAGATTCAGGATCATGGAATGCTTCAAAGAGCCAGTTTCCCAAAGTAGGCAGGAAGAATGGGGGCTTATAGGGTTTGTTGAATGTTGAGAAGGACCATGTGAATATCAGAAAAAAAAGTCTACAACAGATGGAAGTGTCCATAACAGGGATCTGAGGACCCTGCTATGAGCATCCTAACCTAGACATGTCAACCCTGCAGATCCCAGTTGCCTGCAGTCAAAAGCTAGGGGCAATACAAGTTCTCATTCCTAGGCAACAACTGGAATTTTGCATAAAATGGGCCCTAATGGTTTCCAGGCCCCATTGGAAAAGCTCTTTCAATGTTATTCCCATTGTAAATTTTCTTTTATCTTCACAGTGAGAACCTCCTAAGTATAAATGCTATCTGAAGTAGGAGAGTCTCATGGGACTGAATTGCTCACCCTTCAGGGTCTAATACTAACTCTGGTAGTATTGGAACTAAACTGAATCACAAGGTATTGAGCTGATATTCACTGAAGAATTTCCCTCAAAACGTGATTGCTGGTAGGGAAAAAAAAAATCCACACACATTTTGGTGACCACAGAAATGATCTGTATCAGGCTGGAAAGATGGCTCAGCAGTTAAGAGCACTGACTGTTCTTTCAGAGGTCCTAAGTTCAATTCCCAACAACCACATGGTGGCTCACAATCATCTATAATGGGATCTGATGCCTTCTTCTGGTGTGTCTGAAGACAGCTATGGTGTACTCATACATAAAATAATTTTTTAAAAAAATGATCTGTATCTGAGAATAAAATAAGAAAAGACAATGGTAGTTTTCTTCGATCTCATAATCTCTGCCTTTTCACTAGGGTTGATTTAATCCATTTATATTTAACGTGTGTGTGTGTGTGTGTGTGTGTGTGTGTGTGTGTGTGTGTTTTCTTTGTTCCTTCCTCATGCATTTTGCCCACTTTTGGAGAGAGTGAAACAGTCTACCTTTAACAACCTCATTGGTTGGGAACATTCCAGACCACTAGTGACTGCTGAAAACCTCACATAGTACTGAGCCATAAAACTTGGAGCTTTTCCCATCTTGGCAAAGCTTGGTCCAGTCCCTATGGCTGCAATGTACAGGTTGAGGTGTGACAGCAAAGGCAGCACAGGTTGTCACTCTTCCTCATTAACTTCGTGACTGAAGAAGATTGATTCTTATCACATTTTAGAAATCTTAATGTACTTTCGTGTGTGTGTGTGTGTGTGTGTGTGTGTGTACAAGTTTGTGTGAGTGTCCTCGGAGGTCAGAAAAGAGCATTGAATCCCCTGGAACTGGAGTTCGGGTGGTTGTGAGCACGAACTCTTAACTACTGAGCCTCTCTCCAGTACATAATATCCACTTTTAACAGTCTCTGTGTTAGGTGAAGAACTTCTACCTTTTCACTTAAAGAAAGATACTTACTACCTTCTGTAGGTTTATCTAAATTGCTGGTGTCACTATATTGTGCCTGGTGGCCATTATGACATAAAATAAAGCTTACCTGAGCACAAGTGTGGGGTCTAGTAACTAGTGTCCAAATGACTAATGGATGGGTTGAATACACAGCTCAGTCACTAGGACAAAGGGATTCCTCAAGACCCAGGTAGGACAGAGCAGGGTGGGAAAAGATTTCATCATGGGACTCAGAACAGGACAGTATGGTATTTAAAGTTTTGGGTTATTTCTGGAACTTTCTATTTGGTTTTGGTTTTTTTTTTTTAGAGCTTGGTTTATGGTGACTGAAAGTAAAGAAAGTGAAACCAGCAAGGGGAGGTCATCACTTAGGGTTTGATTTTCTGCATCAGATTTGAGCTATAATTACTTGCTTCAGTGTTTAGTGGCTGCCCTAGGAATTCATATAGGTAGGTAGACAGATAGATCATGTCTTAGGGTTTTATTGCTGTGAGGATATGCCACGACCAAGGGAACTCTTATAAAGGACAACATTTCATTGGGGCTGGCTTTGAGGTTCTGAGGTTCAGTTCAATGAGCATGGTGGAAAGCCTGTTGGCATCCAGGCATGTATGGTGCTGAAGGAGCTAGAGATTCTATACCTTCATCTAAAGGCAGACAGGAGACTAGCTTCCCCGCAGCTAGAAGAAGAGTCTCAAAGCCCACCCACAATGATATACTTCCTCCAACAAGGCCACACCCACTCCAAGAAGGCTATACCTCATAATAGTATCACTCCTGGGCCAAGCATATTTAAACCACCATAGATAGATAGATAGATAGATAGATAGATAGATAGATAGATAGATAGATAGACAGACAGACAGACAGAGAGAGAGAGATAGATACATACATACATACATACATACACACATACATACAAACATACATACATAGATGATAGATACACAGATACATAGAGATAGATGATAGGAAAGTACATAGAGATAGATGATAATAGATAATAGATGATTGATAATAGATGATAGATACATAGAGATGATAAATATCCTTAACTTTTTATATTTTCTTGCAATTAATATGTATTATTTTCCATAAAATGTAAACATTTCAGTCTCAGTCAGTCATAGGTTATTGCTCTGTCATGATGACTAGAGTTCAGATCCCAAGACCCACAGCAGCCAGTTCACAAAAGCCTGAAATCTCAGCCCCAAGGAATGTGTCACCCTGCTGTGGCCTCCATAGGCACCCATGCATACATGTGTATAAACCTGTGCCCTTCCCCCAGCCTCAAGTAGGCTAAACAAACTCATGATGGTTTTACAACCTAGCTGGAGTTCAGCCTTGCTTCATTTGCATTTCCTAGGGGAGCTCTGAGGAGTTGACCACCCGCTGAGCTTGCTTTGCAACTCAGTTCAGCTGAAGCAAAGGATGGGTCTGTGGGCTTTCCCTATATAAACACAGTGCTGAAAATTAAACTTTGAGCCTTGATCAGAAACTTGTCTTGGCTTTATCCTTCTCTCACCCCCTGTCCTTTTTCATTTCTAGCCTCCCTTTCAGGTACCTAGTTCATCCATGACTGCTGGACAGCTACATAAACCCTCACTCAGATACAAACTTAAATAAAAGAAAATATAGAACTCTTTTTTTTAAAGATTTATTTATTTTATGTATGTGAGTTACAGTGTAGCTGTCTTTAGACACACCAGAAGAGGGTATCAGATCCCATTACAGATGGTTGTGAGCCACCATGTCATTGCTGGGAATTGAACTCAGGACCTCTGGAAGAGCAGTCATTGTTCTTAACGGCTGAGTCATCTCTCCAGCCCTATAGAACTCTTAAGACTACATACATTATTTCCCCTCTGCCATGTTTAATTATTGTGTTTACATCTCTCCGATTTTATTTCTTACAAAACTATAACTTTCACTTGGGTCAAAATAAGTTTAAAAAATTCTTATGAAGAGCTATATAGAAAATTAAAAATTTCCCTAAGATCTATGAAGATCTTACTCATAATCAACCATTGGTCATGGCTTTTTAGTAGGCCCTTTCCCTAAGCCCATTAAACTATGAATCTACAGAGAAATGAATCCTTTTGTGCAGTCAGAACTCTCAGGATCCAGTCACACACACACACATGCACACCCCATAAACATTGCCTTTCACAGCTGAGCTTTCCTGTGAAATTTTAGATACAAGCTATAACGTTCATAACTGACTCTTCCCTTCAGGACCCATCTAACAGCTAAGAGTATACTCTCCCACTCACAGAAAATCAGAGTATAATGCAGCGAGACTTTCCATGTGCGTGACAGTCCTTAACCGGTATATATTTTCATACACAAACACACACACACACACACACACACAGGCGCGTGTGTGTGTGTGTGTGTGTGTGTATATATATATATATATAGTGTGTGTGTGTGTATATATGTATGTGTATATATATATTCATATGTGTGTGTGTGCGTGTGTGTATGCAGCTGTACAGTGCCTGTAACTGTCCTACCTCTCTAACATACTGTTTCTGAGGGAATCAACCAAGAGAACTAGCCCATCACTATTAGACTGGAACCCCTGCTCATTCCCCACAGAAGCTAGGAAACCCATGTGCCCTCCCGTCTTAGCCAGGGTTTCTATTCGTGCACAAACATCATGACCAAGAAGCAAGTTGGGAAGGAAAGGGTTTATTCAGCTTACACCTCCACACAGCTGTTCATCACCAAAGGAAGTCAGGACTGGAACTCAAGCAGGTCAGGAAGCAGGAGCTGATGCAGAGGCCATGGAGGGATGTTTCTTACTGGCTTGCTTCTCCTGGCTTGCTCAGCCTGCTTTCTTATAGAACCCAAGACTACCAGCCCAGGGATGGCACCACCCACAAGGGGCCCTCCCCCCTTGATCACTAATTGAGAAAATGCCCCACAGCTGGATCTCATGGAGGCATTTCCTCAACTGAACCTCCTTTTTCTGTGATAACTCCAGCCTGTGTCAAGTTGACACATAAAACCAGCCAGTACACCTCCTTCCCACCAATCCCAACCTCAAGCAGAAAACTCCAGGCTAACACATAATCTCTCCCTGCCTCTGTGTTTCCGGCAACCCATCCACCAGCGCCTGCTCAGGGGCTCATCTTTTTTTACCTTATATGGGCACAATCCCAGCACTTAGCTCACACGTTATCACCGAGTCCAAGACCTTGCTTATGACTTTACTTGCTTGTGAATCCAGGCTTGTGACTTCACTGACCTCCACCTGTGAGATCCGACCTAATAAACCTGGCTTTGTTGGCCTCTAATCTGGTCTAATTTGGCCTATATCTGTGTCACTGAGGGAGAGAAAACGCTTATGACTCACTTAACTTCTGGAGCCTTGTAGGTGACTTTCCCTGTGTATAGATGAGATGGAAAAGTGCCAACAAGGAACCTGGACTGGGGCAGTGAGATGGTTCAACAGGTAAAGGTGCTTGCTATCAAGGTTGAGGACCTGAGTTCAATGCCCAGAACCCACACAGTGAAAAGAGAGAACCCATTCCCTTGGGTTGTCATCTGACATCTATACAGCATCCTCTCAGAACAGGTATTAACTCATGGGAGGAAAAAGACAAGAAAGTCAGTCAATTGGTATGAATTCAACATGACAGAACATATACTGATCACTGGACCCATTCCAGGTAAGGTCAGCTGGGTAAAGCTTATCACATGTCTACAGTGGTAACTCCCAAGGACAAGTCCATATTTCGTTCATAATTGTACCCACAACAATCCATGATCATGTAAGTAAATGAGAGAGTTCAATTTAACAACTGGGAAATAAAAGAAAACTCAAATGAGACTGAAGTAATGAAGGCGTTGAAAAACGCCCCTGCGGTTGTGGAAATGGTTCAGCAGGTAAAAGGTGTTTGCCACCAAGTCTGGCGTCTGAGGTTGTCACGTGGTAGATCTCACACCCTAAGCCTAACCCTAAAAAACTGACTCCTGAAAATTGCCCTTTGACCTCCACATGTGCAAACACAATAAGTCAATAAATAAGTAAATCTAATTTTTAAATAAAATAATGTCCATTATTGTAAAACAGTGGGGTGCACCTAGATCTCCTGGGTCCCCACTTCAGTCTTCTGCCTTCTGTGCTACCATCATCTTTTTTCTGCTCAGTCTTCTGTCCTCTGCTGGGAAACCCACAGCAACTCCCTGAGTCAGAGCTCTGCACACAGGAATGCCACTCTTGTCAGAACACCGGGGAAAACTCTCCAGTGCTCGCATCCCACTTAACACAGAATGGGGAGAGGGGGAGACACGTGGGGGGGGAGGGGGACATGCTGGGGGGGGGAGGCGTAGCAGAGACGAGCACCTGCTAATGTGCTCCCAGTTAAGTCAGTCCTAGTGATCACTGTTGGGAGGTGTGGCCTTCAGAAAGCAGTTGAGTCAGGAGGGCTTCATGTTCTGGGATTATGTGTCCCTCTTTATCCTCTTCTTTCTACCAAATGAGGACAGAGCGCCCGACTTCCAGAGGATACCACCATCTTGAAAGCAGACAGCTACCCTCTCCAGACACCTGTGCCTCAGTCTTGATCTCAAACTTCCCAACAAATAGACTTGTTCATAAATTACCCAGACTTGGCGACTTGGCACATCTGGTGATAGCAGCATAGAACAAACATATGTTAAACCTGAGAATCTCTGGTCTCGAAAAACCAAAACAAAAAACAAACAAATAAATAAATAAATAAATAAAAACAAAAAACCCGAGAATCTTGAGGAGAAAGACCAGTTCCATATCCAATTAAAGCAAGCTTATTTAATACTTACCAGGAAAATGGACACTGGCCAGGTCCATATCCGGAATTCCCACAGAATTTAGGTCAGTCCCGTGTTCATAAAGGTGACCCCCCCCGACAAGGCTATGGTACTTCCCACCTTCATCCAATCAGGGGTAAGCTTATATTCTGATGTACTTCCTGCCTGCATATCTCCTGCCTACATGGGATTGAGCACATCTGGTGCAGTTGGGTCAACCAAACTCGTTTAGAGCAGTAGAAACATGTTACTTGTTACCTGAACAACAGCTTCTGGCATCTCAGGAAGTATCTGTCCTTAGGCAAGTGTGGCTTACAGGTTAGCCTTAGCTCTCACAGAGCCTTTGTTCCCTTGGCTGGCTCTGTCTTTAGCATGTGGGCTATCAGGTTAGAATCAACTTTCACCATGAAGGTTTGTACAGGTGGATTTTCCTAGAAAACAGTTCTCAACTACGTTATCCAAAATGTAGCAGCCTAAGGAGTATCTGGCAGGACACAGCTATACCCCTTACTGAATGCTCTCAATGCTATTTCATTCTTCCCTGTGAAATGAAGTTCCAAAGCCTCGCCTGAGCTAAAAATTCTACAAGGCTGTCTAGAACAGCCATGATCACAGAGCCTTGGAGATTGCAGAGCTCTCCCCACATTTCAGTAACCTGTCTATGTGGTGTTTCCACAAGAGTATTTGAAAACTACCTTCATTTATGACTTTCATTCTCTAATTATAAAAGCCTTATGGAACTGCTGTTGCCATATTGAAATGTGGTATTTGGAATAACTTGTATTTGTGTTGCTGGGGCATGGCCACTCATATTTGGCTCCAGAATAAATTCTTCTCCTATTCTCTTTTGTCTTTGGTTGAAACACTCAGGAGGGAGAGATGGGTGGATCTCTGAGCTCCAGGTCCAGCTAGTCTACAAAATGAGTTCCAAGCCAGCCAGGAGAGAAACCCTGTTGGGAGGGGGAGGGAGGAGTTGTGCTTTTGTACTGGCCTGCTTCGGGCTGCTAAAGCAGTAAAGGAGAATGTCCTCTCTACAGCATCCTGGAGTGAAGCCAGCATCTGAGCTATCTAGTCTCTCACACAGCTCCTGGACTTTATTTTGGACAGCCTCAAAGCCTCTTTCTCCAGGACTCAGCACCAAGTCTGTGGTTTCAATAGTCCCGCATTGATCTGGTCCTAGGTGGTGATAACGGATAACCTCCCTCATCTTTAAGACTGAGTCTTCCTCTCCCAACGCGGACTTTGTTCTTATCAAAAGCAGCTGCACTCTTCTCTGGGAGTCACCAGCACCTCCCATTCCTTAGTATCTGAGGGCCTCAGTTACCTTCCAGAAAAGAGAAAGAGATGTGTTGGCATACATCCAAGGCCTCTCCCATGCCAGTCACCAGTCCAGGCCCTGGATCACGTAGTCCTTTTATCTCTCCGGCAGTTGTGAAAGACTAATACAATCTCCCAGTATCCAAGTGAAAGGTCACATGTTCCTTTAGTTCCGAAACAAGGGCCTTTCTCAAAGTCACCTAGCTGAGAAACAGGAAGAGGACAGGTTTGAAGCCTTCTCAGTCCAGCCTGAGGGCTTTATTATCACCAAGTCCCCAGGCTTCCCAGAACGAGACTGGAGCGTTGCTCCAGACCACAGCTGAGACTGGGTCCTAGCTTCCAGTTACCTTTCCTGTTGCTCTGAAACCCTCCCTCCCTCCCTTCCTTTCTCCCTCCTTCCCTCTCTCCTCTCCAGCCACCTTCCTCTTTCCCCTTTTCTTCCCATTTTCAATATAGGGTCTCCTGTACCCTAAACTTCAAACTCATAAAGTAGCCAAGGATGGTTTTGAACTCCTGATCCTCTTGCCTCTACTTCCCAAGTGCTGGAATTTCAGATGCGTGCCACATCTAGCTGGGGAGTTACTGGAGATGGAACCGGGGATGCTGTGGATGGTAAGCAAGCAAGCACTCTACCAACCAAGCTATAACCCCAGCTGTATTTTTTCTTTGGTGCTGGGGACTGAACACAGGGCCTTCGACCTGCTGAGTGTACACAGTCCCAGCACTGCTGAGGAACTTCCCAGAGCTGTCATCAGGGTCACAGCTCTGCCATCTCCCTTGTCTGGGGTCCCTCGCTTACACATCATGATGCAAGTCAGCCTCTGGAGAGGAATAAACTCTGGGAGTCACACTTGAGCTTAAAGGCAACTTGGCCAATGGATAGCTTGTGCTGTGTGGCCTGGTCCTCATTGCTCTCCTATACAAAGTTCAGTGTGGTGGATCTACCCCTCACAAGCTTCCATGAACAAAGCTCCTTTCTCTGCCTGGGAGTCTGGAGTCATTGTTTAAATGTCTTTGTTTCAAAGCTAAGTTTAAAACAACTAAACTGAAATGGGCTAATGGTGGCTGCCACAGATGCGGCTGTGGAAATTTGCATTATACACAAAATAGGACGTAACGATGTCACTGGGCACTTTATCAAAATCGCAGCCGTTAGGCAACAAAGGCTCTGGAAATTATGGCTGCACTTGGAGGCATCTCCCAACAATGCCTCCTCTCAGGAGGGGCCCCAAGACCACCGCTGACAATTTCCTTCAGGCCTCATCAATGTTTTTCGTTGTTTAAAGACACACATTAATTTAGAGTCTCCTCCCATTCTCTCCGTAAATTACAGCATTCAGAAGAAGTGGCAGCTGCTGTAATTAAGACACAGTTAATTGCCCGTCTCCTTAATTGCAATGATAGGATTTTGACAGTTTGGTAAATAAGAATTGTTTGGTTTCCTCTGGCAACTTCAGCCTCAGCCGACTCTCCCCTGCTAGTGCAGTCCCCTAGCTCTGGGACAAAGGGGTGCAGTCCAACCTAAGAGAATGGGAAGGCCGGCATCTTGTTTCACCTCTAGACTTGTCTCTCTGCCAGGGCCTACCCGGCACGGCTTCTTCCACTGCCCCACCCCAGGGGGTGTCTCCACATTCTGAAGTTGTCACATGAGCCTACTCAGTGGAAGGCATAGAAGCAGGATGCTTCCACTACACACCAAATGTCTCCTTCACTCCAGGAAACCAGAAAACACACCCAAAATCAGGAGCAAAGCCAGAAACTCAGCTCGGCATTTCTGATCCATAGTCTTCCCACTGATCTCAAAGAATGTTTCACAGAGGCAGAGAGACATGAGGGGGTCACACAAAGGTGTGTTCAGAGCTGTACCAGTTAGTGTTTGGTTACTATGATAAAAAACCTGATATGATGAACTTATGATGGAGAAAGGTTTGTCTTGGCTTAGTCTGGAGGTTTCAATCCTGGTCAGTTGGCTCGTTGCTGTGGGGCCTGTAATGATCAGGGTGTCATGGCAAGAGTGGGTAGGAATGAAAGCTTTCATTCCAGGGCCAGAATGTGAAACAGAAGAAGGAATCAAGAGTCCCACCACTGTCTCCCTCACATCCACACTGCCAATGACCCAGGACCCTCTATCTGATCCACCTCTTAGCGACCTCTTGACTTCCAAGAGCGTCAAGCTCCCAACACTTTACCTTGATCGGTCAGATAACTGTATGTGTGTAGAGCCCAACTGCTTTCATGACAAATAGTATAGAGGAATATTAATGTAACAACATGACTGCTCTGGCAAGGGATCACATACAAAGATCTAGGTCTGTGTGATCTAGTTGGAATGCTACACCTTTAATGTCTCTGGCTGGAATAGAAACATGACTTTAACACACACCTTTAATCCCAAACAAAGAAGGTAAAGTTAATTTGTAGAAGGAAGCAGTCATATTTGAGAGTGACGTCTAATTAAGGAGCAGAAAAATGGAGAATCGGAGAAAGAGTTGGCAAAATGAGTCAGAGCTAGGACACGCCCAACTCTCATGAGAACAGGCAGGAAAGAGAGGAGACTTAATAGCAGCCCAGGGAGAGAGAAAGCTGAGACACAGTAGTGGTATGTGGTATGGGTATACGCCAGTTTTACTGGGATAGTTTTACAGAGACAGGTTGCGGGTGAAGACAGAATGAGCCAGATACTGAAAAGGAGCCAGAAGATTAGAACAGATTGCCAAAGTTAGTATGAAGCCGAGCAGAGCAATTCAGTCAGAAGCCAAGAGAAGTCATCTTGAATCAGTCAGTTTGGAGAGTCATCTGGGCCACAACAGCTGAGTTTGAACCAGCCAGCCAGATTTCAGAAAGAACTAGAAAGGGTGAGCTTATTCAGCAGTAAGCCACTGAAATGACAATTACATCTGGCAAATAAATATTACTTTTACGAAATAGTATTTTAAGAATTTAAGCTACATTTTATTTACTTGTGTGAGTGTATAAGTCTATGTGTCTGCGTGTGCATGTGTGTGTACATGCATGTATAAATTGGTTTTCTCCCTCTACTATGTGGGTTCCAAGGATCATACTCAGGCCACCAGGCTTGGTGGTAAGTTTCTTAACCCCCTGAGTCATCTTACCAGCCCCCAAAGTGGATTTTTAGGATGCAAATTTTAAAAAAATAATTGTGCCATGCTTGTAGTAACTGTTCAATAAATAGAGGTTATACAGTAAGCAATACTGTTCCACATTTTATGTAAACCTGTTTCTATTTCTTTTCTATTCACATGTCTCTGTTTTTCATAGGCCTAATTCTATAGGAATCATGATTTACATTCTGGACTCCTATTTCAGGCATTCATAGAATTTTGCCATTTTCCAGTGACAGCGTATAAAGAACCCCAGGTCAAGCAGTCATCAGAAACACTAGATCTAAGTCTGGGAGCCTGGAGAAGTGTTCACACTTGTCTTGCTCCCTGTAGAATCAGGGGTTGGGGTAGGGGTAAAAACAGTCAATAGTGATAAGAACATAGAAACAATATTAATAGTGATAAGAACATAGAAACAATGTTAATGGTGACAAGAACATAGAAACAATGTTAATGGTGACAAGAACATCACTCAGGTTGTGTTGTGACAGCTGTGCTTTTAGCTGGTCCTGCTCCTCAAAGGGCATACAAGCTGACAGACTGGAAAAGGCGGTAGTGACAATGACCATGTTTTCCTCAGAGTACCTGCCCTTTCCTAAGTATATAACAAAGAAAGGCCAGGTGGTGGTGCTCACCTTTAATGGCAGCACATGGAAGGCAGAAGCAGGTGGATCTCTGTGAGTACCAGGCCAGCCTAGTCCAGAGAGCAAGTTCCAGGACAGCCAAAGGTATACAGAGAAACCCTATCTCAAAATACAAAATAAATCTAACAAACAACAAAAAAAGGAAGCTTCACTCATCTGTCTACTAGAGTCCAGAGGGAAGCCATCACCAGGGAGGCAGATGTCCTTAAATGTACTGTTTCACCATTATGTAGGGGCGTGGCTGTCATGACACCTTCCCAGCACTACCTGAACCCCACATCTTATCTGTCTTCCCAGTACAAGGTCTGAAGCCTCTGGCAGATAGCACAGAAAACCCAGACGCAGATCTTGCTCATGATCATAGCTGCACTTGGATGTGACAGACATGGTTGGCAGTTATGATCTTGTTGAAAACTGGAAACATCTCTCTAAGCCCTTCCGGTTTTAAGATTTCTATTGAAAACTCAGCTTATTATTCTGAGGTCTTGCCTTCTTACAACACTGATCTTTTTTTCTTGCAGTTTTCAATTTTACTTTTTTGATCTGTAATACCCAGTGTTTTAATCATTATATGACATGTGCAGTCTCTGCTGTTTTCTTTATTTGGGGGGTTGTTTATTTGCTTGAGACAGGGTCTCACTATATAGGACTAGCTGTCCTGAAACTCGCTATGTAAAATAGGCTGACCTCGAACTCACAGAGATCCACCTGCCTCTGCCTCTGCCTCTGCCCCTCTGCCCCTCTGCCCCTCTGCCCCTCTGCCCCTCTGCCCCTCTGCCCCTCTGCCCCTCTGCCCCTCTGCCCCTCTGCCCCTGCCTCTGGCTCCCCAGTGCTGAGATCAAGGGCAGGCACCCTAATACCCTGACTGCAAAATTTCTTTTCTGGTCCTATCTATTTGGTGTTTTTATTGATTATTTGGGAATTTCGCATCATGAACCTCAAGCACACTTACTTCCCAGTTCTCCCAGGTCTGGCCTCTCCCCACCAAAGAGAAGAGGAGGGAGAGGAGGAGAAGGGAGAGGAAGAAGCAGAAGAAGTAGAAACAGAAGGAGAAGAAGAGGAGGAGGAGGAGGAAGAGGAGGAGGAGAAGAAGAAGAAGAAGAAGAAGAAGAAGAAGAAGAAGAAGAAGAAGAAGAAGAAGAGGAGGAGGAGGAGGAGAAGGAGGAGAAGGAGAAGGAGAAGGAGAAGAAGAAGAAGAAGAGGAAGAGGAGGAGGAGGAGGAGGAGGAGGAGAAGGAGGAGAAGGAGAAGGAGAAGAAGAAGAAGAAGAAGAAGAAGAAGAAGAAGAAGAAGAAGAAGAAGAAGAAGAAGAAGAAGGAGGAGGAGGAGGAGGAGGAGGAGGAGGAGGAGGAGGAGGAGGAGGACGAGGAGGAGAAGGAGGAGAAGGAGAAGGAGAAGGAGAAGGAGAAGAAGAAGAAGAAGAAGAAGAAGAAGAAGAAGAAGAAGAAGAAGAAGAAGAAGGAGGAGGAGGAGGAGGAGGAGGAGGAGGAGGAGGAGGAGGAGGAGAAGGAGGAGAAGGAGGAGGAGGAGGAGGAGGAGGAGGAGGAGGAGGAGGAGGAGGAGGAGGAGAAGGAGAAGGAGAAGGAGAAGAAGAAGAAGAAGAAGAAGAAGAAGAAGAAGAAGAAGAAGAAGAAGAAGAAGAAGAAGAAGAAGAAGAAGAAGAAGGAGAACTTGCACCACCCCCATGTTCACTGGAACATGGTCAAACTCCCAGGGACCAGCCCCTTAAAGAAAACAGAGCCCTTCCCCACCCCACCCACTACAAGAACCCATCAATTGTGGACAGCTACACTTCACATCCTTTCACAATTTCTAAGAGTTCTCTTTGATGGCTTTCTGTCTAGGCTGTTACTTTGGCAAGGATAGGGTCGGGGTAGGGGTTGTCACAGAAGCCTTCTCTGTCCCTTTCTCAACTCGTGTCCCTCATCAATGCCATGGCTTCCTGGCTTCTTCTTCAGCAGGAACATGGGCCATGAACTTATAAATGGTTTCTGGTGACAGCACAGACTATGGACATCCATCCACATGGTCTTGGGCATCAGCACGTGCCATGGACTTCAGCATGGTCTCCAGTAACAGACCACAGACATCAATACAGTCCTCTGCCACTGCGGAGGCTGCAGACATCATCATAGCCTTCAGCAGAAGCATAGAACACTCACATCAACAAGGCCTCAGGTGACACCTCAGGCCACATATGGCTTCAGGTGGCATCATAGCCCATGGACATCAACTTAGGTTCAGGCAGCAGTGTAGACCATGGACATTTGCATGGTCTTTGGTGGTAACACAGGCCCCAGCTGCAATAGGACCAGTGCCCAGACATTGCCCTCAGCTACAGCATGAACTCGGACATCACTACAGACTCAGGCAGCATCACAGGACACCCACATCAATATGGCCCTGGGTGGCAGGCAGCACAGCCCACAGACATCAACATGGTCTCAGGTGGTGACCCAGACCAAGGACATCCAGAGGGCCTTTGGTCAGGGACAGCAACATGGCTCCTAGATGCTGAAGGAGCAGGAAGATCCACAGGAGCCTCTGGCTTCAATACCTAGGGCAGTTGACCACAGATACCAACATGGTGTCCAAGGGCAGCGAAGAACATAGGGACCTTTCAAGGAGGTCCAGTTCAGAAAGTGAATTGTTCTTAATTTTGGATACCCAGTTGTTGCTCAGAATCAAGACCCTCATATGACTGGGCAGTGTGGTTGGGACTGAGTCAGGGTACAATCTCCAGACTGCCAAACACCACTGTGTCTGACCTCTTTGGCAACGATGAGTTCCCCCATCTACTGCAGCCTTTTCTCACACCTCTTACCACCACCACCGTTGAGTCTCTAGCTCCACCACTCCACTGTTCACCCATGTCTCCATTTCTCTATCTTTCCCACCTCTCCATGAAATATTTGTCTGTCATCATGGCATTGGAAACTTAAGTGTCACATGATATATGTGTGTATATATGTATATATATATAGTTATGACATATATGTATATTATGTGACATATACATATGTGTATACACACACACACACACACACACACACACACACACACACAAATATATATATATATGGAACCAGGCAGCTTTGTATGCAAATATTCATTGCAACAAGTGCTAGGTCTGGGTCAAGGTTTCTGGTTTCTGAAGCACTATAAATACTGAACCATTTCTGAGACTCGTCTCAGATATCCTGCTGTTGTAGGATGATGTTGCAGTTTGGCAGGGCATCCAGGGGCAGGTTCTGTGCAAGCTCCTGGCTGTCACACACCTCCCTGTCCTCGATGTATGCCACCTGAGGCTCACCAGGCTCGACCTGTGTGCTTGTAACCTGCAGGTGGCATTGCTGTCCTGCATTCTCCATCTCCTGGCAGGGCAGGCAGCCGCTGAGGCATCATCCTGGGTGCTGGCTGGCTGGCCTAGGACCATCTCTATTCAGTTGTGACCTATTTCCAAGGGAGCTCCAGGCCTCTGCGCTCCACCCTGTCTTTGGTGCTGGCCTCTCCACACTCGGTTCACCAGGCACAACTGGGACAAGCCAATGCCCAGCTCCCTCTACCCAGCAGCAGGACAAGTAGCACAAGCTGCCCCCTACAGTGGCTCTATATAGGTGACTGGTGGGCCTAAGGCTTGCCCTATTCAGCAAAGACCTGTTTCGGAGGGAGCTCAGGGGGCCACACATCAACCTGAGACATCTGTTGAGCTACAGCAGCAAAGGGTATAGATTAGTCATTCTCCACAGAGCTCTGTTCTGCCATCTTTCCTTCCAAACTGGAGAGTCCACATTTTAAGAGCATCTTCCCATAAGACTTGCCTTTTTCTTTCCTTAGTTGTTCTGGAGCTTTTACGAGCCCTGCAGACTCCCTTCCCACCGCCCCATTGCCCGCCCTTCAGAGTCTCCATGGGTCTCTTAGACTCCCCAGCAGATGCCGGCCGCCATCTTTGTGTACTTCATCCCTATTTGAAGATATTTTTCCCTATGATTTTATTTAAAATATTTTCTATGCCTATGGCATGAAATTCTTTTTCTTCTTTAAAATATATTCATAGATTTTTTTCTCCCATTATGCCTTCCCAAAGGTCTTCATGTTCCATTCACACATTTTAAAAAATTATCATTTGTCTTGACAAAATGATCCACTTCCTCTTTCTCTTCTTCAAGCCCTGTTGTTACGCCTGCACTCAACTCATTCTTCTGGGATGGCTTTCCTTTAATCTTTTCACCTCCATTACCATTGAGGCAGGTTAGATTGTCTTTGTTCCTCTCTGTTGAATTCTTTTTCCACATCCCAAAGTTAACTTCCTAACTTCATACAGCTGTTTGAGTGAATTCTCTTGGAATTCACTCAAGGTTATACTCTTGTCTTTAACTTATTTGAACACATTCGTAGTCAGCCTTTGTAGGGAGCAGGTGAAGTCCTGAGGGAATGCATATTGTTAACCTGGACATAGTCACAGCATGGTCCAAGGCCTCAGACTCATGGAAAGTCAACAAGGCATCTCCATGTGCACCAGGCTCCGCATTGGCAAAGCCTTCCTCTGGCCCAAGTGCCAACGGTAACAGGGTCTGCAAGGGCCAACATTAACAAATGACTGGCCAGGGTGTCCAAAGCCTAGCAACCACAGCTTCCTCCTGTAGCCTACTGAAACCTACAGAGACTAGCCAACCCCTCCCCTGTGCCAAAGTGCCCAGTTGTTGCAGCATTACCCCCTCAGAGTGTGTACAACCCACCTGACCCCAGATTTTCTGTACATGTGTTTGTGTGTCTGACTGCCCTTGAAGATTCCATTGCTGTGTGTGTGTGTGTGTGTGTGTGTGTGTGTGTGTGTGTGTGTTTCACCTACATGTATGTATGTACACTTAGTGCCAGCCTGGTGCAGAAGGGGGTTAGAAGAGGGCACCAGATCCTCTAGAACTAGACTTAGGCTGTAAACTGTCTTGTGGGCGATGGGAACTGAACCCAGGTGTTGTGTAAGCCCAGTGAGTGCTCTTAACTGCTGAGCCATCTCTCCTGTCCCTATAACTCTCATTTCCTTGTCTAAAGTTACATCTCAGGGAGTCCCACTGGAGTTACCATTGGAGTGATGATTTTTGGAGAAGACCTATTGTGTGTTTGTGCTGGGATCTGCCTGTCTGTTGACTAACTCAGGTCACCTCTCTTCTTTCAGTAGAAGTGTTTGCAGAGTTCAAAGACTAAAAACTTTGTAGTGGAGTCGGGGTGACATTTTGCTCTTTTGCAGGAGTGTTTCAGGACACCAGACCTCCCCTGAGAGCTGAGTGCTGTCACCATCAGCAAGAACCCACCCTGAAAATAGCAGAGCAGGCAATGACAAAGTGTTAAAACTCACCGGTTCACATAACAAAACAAGCAGAAATGAAAGTGGAAGGGTCACTTGTAGGGGGCGGAGAGGGAGAGGGGAGGTAAAGGGTGGGGTAGGAGGAGTGAAGAGTGGGGATGAGGAGGAGTGGAGAGTGAGGATGGGGAGGAGTGGGGGTGGGTAGGGGAGGTAGAGGATGGGGTGGGGGGAGTGGGGGAAGTGGAGGTAGGGAGGAGTGGAGAGTGGGGATGGGGTGGAGTGGGGGGAGTTGGAGGGGGGAGTGGGGCAGTGGAGGTGGAGAGGAGTGGAGAGTGGGGATGGGGAGGAGTGGAGGGGAGTAGGGGTGGGGAGGAGGAGTGGGGGGGAAGCTAAATAATCTCTGTGTATCACATACATGCATGAAACTGACAGATAATAAGTTTAATCTAAACAATGAAAACAGAAGAAAGGGGAGCCTGGAGAATGCAGCTTAGTGCTACAGCACATGCTTGGTGTGGGGTGGAGGTGGGGAGACCCTGCATTGGACCTCCAGCATGAAAAGACGAATTGTGTAATATGACAAAATACTAAAGGCTGGAGAAAGCAGGTCCAGGGTACACTAAGTGTCCACCGTACTCTTCATTATTATCTTTTCAACTTTTCTGTGAGTTTGACATTTTCTACATAAAATATGTGGAGAGCGTAAGATACCACTGTGCCAACAGACAGATTTCTGCCATTAAGTGGGACCTCCAGTCTGTGTGAATTCTGAGACTTCTGTCTTCTGTGATTCTAACAAACATTTGAGAGCAGAGTGCAGACACAGGCAGGGGAGATCAGTCCTAGGGGCCCAAGCTCTTGGTGACTTTATTGTCCTGTTTTGTAAGTGAAGTACAAGGCTACAATTGAGCTTGTGGTTTTGTTGTTCCGGGGGAATGAGCCCAGGCCTTTGTGTATGCAGGATGGGACCTACCACTGAGGTTACCCTCCCCCCTCCCTCCCCCACCCACTCCCACTCCAAACCTTGGCCGGTTTGACTTTAAGTCCTAGGATTTCATCATGCCTCGCTGGCGAGTAGCTTGGTCAACACCAGAGAGGTTCTTCTTAAACACCATGTATTGTTTGTCTGATAAAGAGAAATTTAAAACCTGAAGCAAAGACTATGTTAGCGAAGTCTGAAAAGTTTGGATTTGAATATAGAATTTCAGAACAGTAGAAATTAGAGAAGCAAGCTGAATCACCAGGAAGGAACTTCTCCCCATCTCTTCAGTCTCCCCAAAGGCTTTCTCCCAATGTGGCACTCTTTCCTCACCGCCACCCCCATCTCCCGCTTTTGGGTGTTTATCATAGCGATAGAAAACAAACCAACCCGGGCTTAGGAGAGAGAAGATACAGCACTTGACTAGAGAACAATCTCTAAGTGCAGATTTTCTTAAAACACCCAGTGGTTCCTAAGCAAAACAGACAGGGAGGGAGACTTGTGAGGAGGAAGGGAAGTTCATGGGTGAGGGAGACATAGGAGAGTAAAGGTGGCCATCACTTCACCTAGGACTGTCTATAAGCAAGAGAGGGGAAAGGGAGGGGAGGGAGGGAGAGGGGAGTTAAGGACAGAGGTTTCCTCACAATAACAAGTCCTGACTGTAGGCTGCCTGCACGTGGGGCCATAAACCTTTGACTCTAGTGTTCTTTGGCCCCGGGAAGCTATGAATTAGTGAGATCAATATCAACTCACAGTCTCCGCAGATGTGGAGACAGTCCAATGTTAAAGGTAGGATCTGGCAGGTACCATGTTCTCCTGCACAGGGTCCCTGCACCAGTGACTAGAAGCTCCCCCACTTTTAAAATCACCTTTATATGAGGCATGTAGAAAAGTCAGTAAGGAGGCCTGAGGAACATTAAGCAAACTATCATGGCTGGCTGGCTGACTGCGGTTTCCAAATTGGTGGGTAAGAGACGTTTGTAGATGGCAGGGGAGGGATCCTTAGTACAGTTGCTCTGCCCTAGAAGGAATTCTGATTAACTAGGCACCAAGACACTACACACTGCCCCAATAGTAGCCATAATTAAACTAATGATTAATTGGATATGTATACTAGTCTCTCTGGGTTGAAGATTATATTACTTTAAAGTTCTTTGTTTTTCTGTATTACCTGAATTCTGGGAACACGTTATTTTTAAGACAACCCACCCCCACCCCCACTGCATCCCTGTTTCTTTAGGGGGAAAGAGGGGTATGCAGCACATGTGTGGAAGTCAGAGGACAAATTACAGGAGTCAGTTCTCATTTTTTTTTTTAAATTAACATGGGTCCCAGGAATTGAACTCTGGTCTTCAGGCTTGGAGGCAATTGTCTTTGCCCACTGAGCCATCCTATCAGCTTAAGAGAATGTTTAGAGATTCTATGCAAACAAGAAAAGTCTCTCTCATCACCACAGAAGGAAAGAGAGATGAGGAGAAGCTGTCCCTAGCTAGTGACTCCCCAGACACTGGAGAGGAGTTATTTAATGATTGTACTTCCAAACTTGAAAACTCTGAGGAAGAAAAGTCATAACTGTCTTGATGGCTAATCTTCACTGTCAACTTCAGTCTCCTAGGAGACACACCCCTGGGCATGTTGGGGGGGGGGGTTCTAGAGGGGCTTAATGGAGATGGGAAAACCACCCTGATTGTGAGTGACATCATCCTACAGGGTGGGGCCCAGACTGAAAGGGGGAAAAAAAAGTATAAGTGTCAAAAAACAACCTTGGCCCAGACTTTCCCTACATGCCAGCATGAGCTTCAGAGGAATTTTTCATTTCCTACTTGCAAACTTTGTTTGACTGGGCCCTGCCCTGTTTCCAGGCCAGCCTCTTGTAGACAATGCCAGTGTTTGTTTTGGGCTGAGTTTTGTTATAGCTGGGTCTGAATGACCGTTTCACAGCCACTCTGAGCCTGACTGAGACTTGATTTTCTGTGTAGTTGTGCTCCAGTGATGGCCGGTGGCATGGTTTGAATTCCTGAACAATTAAAAACCTACTTCAATGGCTTTAGTAGCAGCCAGCTTCTATAGCCTAGTGTCATTTTAGACCAGGCAGTGCTGGGTTCCTTTGTCCCTGTGCCAACCCTACTTTCTCAGTTCCAACTTGCAAAGGACACATACAGCACCAGATCCTTGGCCTTATGTCACCCTTGAAGCAATGTTTGTAGAAAAGCAAGTTTAGTGATTCCATAGTCTGGGTCACTTACCTGTACCCTTGACACCAATTTCTTCCCTTCTGTTCTATGCGCAGCTATGCTTTCTGTTAGAGACATTCAAAACAGGCTTTCTCTAAGTCTGAAAGGCATTGCTTAGCAAAACTTTCCACCCCAGAGTGCATCATAATCCCCTTTGAGTGATGTAAGGGGATCAGATCTCACAGCATGCCCCACACAGAGGTGACTCAAATACTTGCCGCCCTCAGAGGAGAACATCTTTGAAGAAGGAGGCCACTGTCCACTGCTGCCCCAGTCGGTAATGCAGCAAGGCTCTTACTCCCTGGGCCTCTCTCCTCTCACTCTGTGACTGCATTACTAAATGAGAGGATTGTTTTTGCTTTTTGTTTATTTGCTTGGTTGGTGGGTTGGATGGTTGATTGGTAGGTTGGTTTATTGGTTTGGTTTGATTTTTCAAGACAGGATTTCTCTGTTATCCTGGGTGTCCTAGAACTCACTCCATAGACAAGGCTGGCCTCAGACTCAGTTATCTGCTTCCCAAGTGCTGGGATTAAACGTACGAGCCACCACCACCTGGCACGTTTTAAATAGGTGCTCACAACTTATAACTTTACGGTTGAAATTCTTTGCAAAGCCAGGAATTCTGCCTCCCCACTCACCTCAGGTGTTATGCATGTGTATATATCTGTGTGCCGGTGTGTGCACATGAGACCAGAAGAGCCTATCAAATCCCCTGGAGCTGGAGGCTCAAGAACTTTTAGCTGCCCGAGTACTGGGAATTGCTGAAAAAAAAAATAACACCAAGCTCTTGAAACCATTAAGCTATCTCTCTGCCCCTAAAAATCGTTTTAGAATGTGAACAGTGTCTACTTGGGATGTTTTGAATATTTCTCTCAGTATTTTATAGAAGTTTGGTCTACCCAGCTGCAGAGCAACCTCGAAGCCGCAGGGCTGAGCAGGTCTAGATCCCCTGTGCTGGCTCAATGCTGTCCCGTGACTATGTTACCTTGAATGTCCTGAGCACAGCCACAACTCCTCCAAGGACAGAAGGCTTTACAAAATAGATCTAGAAAGTCAACAGGTACTATCTACACACAGCTGACAACCCCACTCCCTGATTGCTATGGCTTGGATATAGTCAGTCACCAAAGGGTTCAGGTGTTAGAAGGTGTTGGGAAGGTCTGTGGAATTGTGAAGGAGGTCACGGCATAAGAGGCTACCTCCTGGGACTAAGGTAGTTCTCCTGATGTTCCTTAAGGTTGTTTAGAAATCCCTGCCTACCAAGTGCTCTGTCTCCTTGCGTCATATATTCTCCCCACTATGATCCGTCATCAGACTCCAGCTAACATTGTTGCCAATGCTCCTGAACAGCTACAAATGTTAGATACATCAACTTATGCTCTTTGTGTCATCACCTCAGTGATGTTATTGTCAAGAAAACCAAACCCAACGCACTGACTATTCTTTGAGATTTTTAAATCCTAGTGGATAAACACCAGCAAAGATTTTAGGACACTGGCCCTAAGTATTCTGCTTCTGGTTCTTCTCTAGACTAGTCGATAACTTGTTATTTATTCATTTCTTATTCATATTTTAGCTAAAGCTACTGAGGAATTGTCACTAATTCTACATTGTGCTAAGTGCCCAACCTCTGGTTTGAAGATACTATTTTCTTAGGCAGGATCCTGCTGCATTCCAATCCTCCTGCATCCAAGTGCCGGCATTCATACCACATGCCCAGATGACAATGTTATTTTTTTATCTTCTTGCTGTGTGAAAGAAGCCAATGCTGGTTTTAAAAATCGCTTTTAAAACAAGTCCTGGGAAAACCTGTCTCCATTGGGAAAAGCTCAGGTGCCTGACTTTAGAGAAAACGTCCAGACTTTCTGAAGCAACCTCATATACTCCTACAGCTGTTGGTATTGGGGGGTAGGAGGGGTGTATAGAGCAGGGATAGAAGTCGCAGGGTCAGGGGCAGATGTGGGTCCTGTTTTAAATGGGGGTGATGAGAATACTGTGCAGCCTAGTGGTAGAATATGAACTTTAGCATGTATGAGCCCTGGATCCAGTTTTTAGAACTAACTAACTAAGATGATAGGTGGGTCATCCCAGTAAAACCCCAAGGAACACTAAATATTAAGATTAACTATTAATATACTATAACTACTAACATATTAATATTGTATAATATTAGTAACTATTAAATATTAAGATTAAGAATTAAGATAACTGTGGCAATGTAGAAATTGTCTCACAAACATTTTCAAAAAAAAACCCTACAGATTATCCTAGAGAATAAATAATGCTGCTTTAGATGTATAAATATATACTTACATGCATTTATGGAAAATGAAATAAATTATGGATGCATTTACTATTATAGCATTATTTTTCTGAGTATGTTATATTTTCAGTTTGAAAAAAATGTTTTATGATGTCTGAGTCAGCTATCCATGACTATAACAAAATATCTGAGAATAATCAACTTATAAGAATTGTATTTTGGCTCACTGAGGTGGTTTGAATGAGAATGGGCTCCGTAGACTCAGAGTGTCTGAATAGCTGGTCCCCAGTTGGTAGAACTGTTTAGGAAGGATTAGGAGGCGTGGTCTTACTAGAGTAGATGTGGCTTCTTTGGAGGAGGTGTGTCAGAAGGGATGGGCTTTGAGGCGTCAAAAGCCCACATCAGGTCTAGTCTCTCTCTCTGCCTGCAACTTGAGAACCACATGAGCTTCCAGCTACTGCTCCAGCCCCACGACAGCCTGCCTGCTTCCTGCCATAATTGGTCGTGGACTAACCTTCTGAAACTGTAAGCAAGTCCCTAATTAAATTTTTTTTTTTTTTAAATAAGAGTTGCTTTGGTCATGATGTCTCCTCACTGCATAGAACAGTAAATGAAACACTCACAATTGCAAAGGTCTTACTCTGTAACGGGTTGCCTCATTGCTTGGGGCCTCTGGTGGTAAACGGTGTTGGATCGACAGAACAGAGCTGTGTGCTTTGAGCCTGGAAAAATGGTTCAGTGGGTAAGAGGGCTTGCTGCTCTTGCAGAAGACCTAAGTTCAGTCCCTGGCACCTACCTGTAATTCCAGCTCTAAGCAATCTGTCACCCTCCGCAGACACCCAAATATATGAGGCACATACACACATGTACACATAAATAAGAATAAATTTTAAAAAGAGATAAAGAAGAGAAATGAAAATGTAGTCACAATCTCGAGATTCCCTTCCCAGGCCTCCGGTGACTCAAAGACTTTAATGTGTCTCTCCAAAAATGATTATTTTGAGTGACTTGGTTGAAGAGAGGTAACCCATGACAGGTCTGCTTCCTGGGACTCTTATCCACAGCCTCTAGGTACTGAGCATTAGCTCATCAAGAGAAGAGGGCAGTGTGTTAGAGAGAATGTTCTAAGTGCTGGCTTCCTCTTCCATATCACGTGTAAAAACCTCAACATTCAGGTTTCGGGGTTTGATTTCTTAAGAGCTCAATTGCGTTTACCTAAGTTTTCTTTCATTCATTGTTCCACTAAAAACAAAACCAAGACAAAACAAAAAACACAGCGGTACTAGAGGCAAAAGTGCATGCGGAAGAGACACGGTCATGTTCGCAGGAGCCGAGACGCCCCTTCAGTCCAGGTTCCCAGCAGCAGGGGGTGGATGAAGAAATACAGCAAAGGAACGAGAGGCAGCCGTAAGGAAGCTCTGACTCATATGACGACGACGACGACGACGACGACGACGACGACGACGACGACGACGACGACATGCAGCCAAATGCACGCATGCAGCCAAATGCACGGCGCAGTATGAAGTGAGCCAAGGCAGACACGGGAGGATCAGAGCGAGAGTCCTCTCTTAAAAGAAGCAAAGCTTCTTCCGAAAGTAGAGTAGCGATCGGGGCGGGGAGGGTGGTGGGTGTCGAGAGGATGGGGGTTAGAATGGACGGGCACACAGCGTCTGCTTGTATGCATGAGCCTCATTAATATGCACATTAGCATATATTAGTTTGAATTTTTTTAAATAGGTCTCTCGTGGGAAAAAATATGCTATACAATAAACAGACATCTGAGGATCTATCACTAACCACTCTAGTTATTACAATGTGTTGCTATTGGGAAATTTCAAATTGATTTTTGAAAAGATGGAATTTTGAGATGGATTTTGAGACAGGAAGTAGAGTAGTCAGGGAACCTGAGGGTGAGTTAAACTTGACTATAAAAGGAGGAGGGGTGGCCTCAGCCTCACATACATTTTTTCCCCCAACCCTTTCTCCCTCCTGGTTACTTTTTTTCCTTCCTGGCTCCTTCTGAATAGTCCCGGTTTTGTTTTGGCTGAGGTCTCTTGGTGACTGGGTTGTTTGGGTATAACTCAGTAATTAAGATGGATGGACCTTGAAACTGAGGATTCCAGCCCTGGCTCCTTTGTAACTTGCACAAGTTACTTAAGTTCTTGTGAGTCAAATAGTCACAGTGATTTGCAGACTTGCCACAAGAACGCTGCTAGTTAGAGTGTGCTGCTTGGTTTATGTCACAGGCTCACAAACTCATGTTTCTCCTTTCTCAAGAGTGCCTTTAAGTCACAGAGCATGCCCCCACACAGTATTGCCTCCCTGAACCCTACAAAGAGGTATTGTCATCAATACACAGAGCTGAGAAGTAACTTGCACAGACCACAAGAGTCTCCATCTAGGGTTCTCTGGCTACCTGGGGTTGCCATGTTCATGCAAATTAGAGACTCAGCTCTCTTTATGTAGAGAGTAGACAACCTATCCACACATAGTGTGGGCAGTCTACAAGGTACACAATGGTACTCTAAAAACAGTAGGCCTGGGCGGGAGAGATGGCTCAGCGGTTAAGAGAACTGACTGCTCCTCCAGAGGTCCTGAGTTCAATTCCCAGCAACCACATGGTAGCTTACAACCTTCTGTAATGAGGATCCAATGCCCTCTTCTGGTGTGTCTGAAGACAGCAACGGTGTACTCACATACATGAAAAAAAAATCATTTAAAAAAAAGAAACAGTAGGCCTCTCTCCCACCCACTCACTCTCCCTCCCCATTACGGGCTTTCACAAGAATGTTTAAGTGTATTGATTACGGCAAGCCATATTCTTCAATAAATAAACAGAGATAAGTTATAAAACATAAGGCAAGAAACGACATGGTTTAAGATGAGTATGAAGATAGAAAAAGGCTCGCTATTGAGAGGAGAGAGCTTTAAAAAGAACACTGTCTGTTGAGGTTTGGTCTGTTGCTATGTATTGTAATGCTAAATTCTATTGTAATGCTAAATTCTGGAAACCTTGTTCCTTGATTTAAAATTATTGGTTAAATAAAATTGGCTACAGCCAATTACCGGAGGGGTTAGAGATAGGTGGGTTTGGAGGAGAGAAGGAAGAGGAGAAAGAGGGTTAGGAGTCAAGAAACCATAGCCCTAAACCAGGCAGTGGTGGCGCACACCATTAATCCCAGTACTCGGGAGGCAGAGGCAGGCGAATTTCTGAGTTCAAGGCCAGCCTGGTCTGTAGAATGAGTTCCAGGACAGTCAGTGCTACACAGAGAAACACTGTCTCGGAAAAACAAAACAAACAAACAAAAAAAAAGAAACCATGGCCCCGAGGGCTGGCCAATTGGAGTTAAGAGTAACCCAGATGAAACACAGTGAGTAATAACTCAGGGTTATCAGCAGAATCTCTTGTGCTGTTTAAGGCTTATTGTAAATAATATGTGTCTTTTATCCAGGAACTGAACCATCAAAGGTGGGATAGAAACCCCAAATTGGGGTTCAACAACACAGTCGGGTTTGGGTGGGGCCAGAGGAAGCTTGTAAAACAATGACACAAAACTCAGGAAGCTGTTTCTAGAATGGCTTAGTTTGCTTCTCTGTTGATGTTTGCTTCTCTGACCAAGAGCAGCTTGGGGAGGAGGGGTTTTATTTAGCTTACAGGTTACAGTCCGCCTGTGAAAGAAAGCCGAGGCAGGAACTCGAGGCAGGAATCTAGAGGCAGGAGATGAAACAGACACCATGGAGAAGCCTTGCTTACTGGCTTGCTTCAAAAGGCCGAGGTTCAGCTGCCTTTCTTCCACAGCCCAGGTCTACCTGCCTAGCAAGGGCTTGCTTGGAGACAGTCCAGATCTGAACTGGAGCAATAGCTAATGCCCGGGAATGTATGTAAACTGGCAATGTGAAATTTCACTCCCCAGCTTCTTCAGATGCCCATCCATCATGACGACCATCCGACTACGAGAATTTGTAGAGCGCCGCCCGTCGATTCCACCTAGGTAAGGCTCTCCTGGATACAGAAACCACCAGGCTGAGGAAGGCAGGTGCCCAGGGGACTAGAATCCCCCACTCTGCTGCCCAGGCACTGAAGGGCAACTTCCCCCGGGGGTGGGGGATGGGTGTCAAGTGAGTCCTTGAGTTTAGAGGAAGTTGTGGGATTTGTATGGGTTTTTAAAAAGACGTAAACAATATGCATGCATGTGGGATGCATGCGTGTGTGTGTGTGTGTGTGTGTGTGTGTGTGTGTGTGTGCGCGCGCGCGCCACATGCTTGCAAGTTCCCCTACAGGCTGGAAGAGGACATTAGGTCTTGGAGCTAGAGATAAAGGTGGTTGTAAACTGTCTTACATGGATGCTGAGAACTGAACCAGGATCCTTTGGAAGAGACAAAGACCCAGGGGTCTTAATCACTGAACCAATCTCCAGCCCCAAGATTATTGATTATTATAAAAATATATGGGTTCTAGGTTTAGAGTCAAGAAGGATACAAAAAAGGGGATGTAGACTCTTCCTCCATGGTTAAGGAAAGTCACCCCAGGACAGGCTTGTAGCAGGGGAGACCCAGCACAGAGGCCTGGAGAGGCCATTGCTTGAAGCTCTGTAAGCCTAAATTACACTGGAGACCTAAAGCTGTTGGCCATGCCAGAGCAGTGGAATTTCTGTCAAGGAGAGCTGCACGTCGGAAGTAGAACCAGTGCAAGAGAGAGAAGTGTGTTGTAGTCAACAAAACTGGAGGGAGTGGGATGTATGAAGAGTCATCTAAACCCTTGGACGTCAGACAGAGATAACAGAATTTGGGGTTTGCAGTGTTGCTTTGGTCCAGTAGTTCTTTAATATGCCCTGTTTCCTCCCATTTGGGATGGTAGTGTATATTCTATGCTGTTGTACCTAGAAGTATGTGATCTGGTTGGTCTATGTTGGTTGATTTTATAGGAGATTATAGTTAAAGAGATTGCATGAGTCTCAGAAGAGACTTTGAACTTTGAGCTTTTAAACAGTGTTGAGACTGTGATAGACTATGGGGGTCTTTTGAAGCTAGACTAAATGTATTCTGCATTATAACATGATTATATGTTGGGGGAAATATTAAAAAACTGACCCACCAGCTCTCCTGCTCCCACCAGGCCATCCCTCCAGCAGTCCTGCCAACTCTCTAGCCGCCGGGCTATCTCCGGTGAGGGTCCCGAATACGTCTTGCTTCCACACAACACCCCATACACCCCATCATCTGCCACCTCTACACCTAATTACCCAGTAGAATCATGACTCTTAAAGCTTAATTACCCAATCAGATTTATATAACAATAAAATCACAATTTACAAGATGCCAATACAATAATTTCAGAGCCAATTGATAATGATAAAAGCTTTATTCCAATATTTCTAACTTTATGAAAATCTTAGCTACTTGTGGCTGTTTAAAACCACACGGGATCAAGATCTTCTTTCTTCCTGTTCGTCTGCCTCCATGTTGGCTTCTCCTTTTTCCTCTGGCGCTCTCTCTCTCTCTCTCTCTCTCTCTCTCTCTCTCTCTCTCTCGCTCAGCTCCGCCCCCTTTCCCTATCCAATCAGACCTTCTCTGATTGGACAGGGAATGTAATTGGACAGGGAAAATCCTGCACCAGCTATAAGCCTGTGGGTGCCAGGGAGTGGAATGTGATGGTTTGAGTAAGAATGGCTCCATAGGTCAGATGTTTGAATGTTCGGGCTCAGTCCCAGACTCTCTCTACCTGTTGCCTGTGGATTAGGATGTAAAGCTCTCTGCTCCAACCCTGTGCCTGTCTGCTTCCCACTATGATGACCACGGGGTAACCCCTAAAATAGCAACCAAGTCTCCAATTAAACACTCTCTTTTATAAGAGTTGCCGTGGTCATGGTGTCTCTTCACAGCAGCAGAACAGTGACTAAGACAAATATCAACCGTAACAGTCTTTGAAACATCCAGACACCACTGCAGGGTCAGCCCAGTCTACCTAGGAAGACAGAAACATCGAACAAAGAGGGCACCTTTCAGTCTCCAGCTACAAATGTCTCATTACTCTTGTTCCATCACTGATGAAAATAGTAGCTATTGTTCCCATTTTACTGATGAGCAAATGGAACCTCCCCTCCCATTCCTTGAGGAAATACCATGGGGTCAGTACATCTTGGGTGGTAAGAGGGTACATGGGCCATCTCCAGTCCTGCCTTTAATCTTATTTTCTATATTTGTTCATATCCTTAGCTGAGATACTTAGCTCCAAGTTTCTTGAACATATTGTGACATTCACCACTGTCATTATGACATTGTCTAGATATGGCTGTCCTTACCATGAGATGAACTCCAAGAGTACCCCCATGCCTGAACACTGCACATACATCTGAGCTTCATAACAGTTCTTCTGATTGAACCCAAAGCGCCTTTCTCTGTCCCTTTAGTACATTGGGTATGCTTGCTGCCTGTCTAGAAGTAGGAAAATCACACAGTCCAAACAGAAAGAGTGCTGAACTTCTCTGGAAAATACAAATCGTACATACACCATAAATGACTCTGAATAAGACATAGAATTTAGGGACTGAGTTTGTTTATGGCTCTGGTATTTATTAGCTGCGTAGTATCCAGAATGTCCACTCAGCCTCACTGAGCTTCTTTTTACTATGATAAAACAGTTATAAAAACAGGGAGCTCATGTTTACTTTGCTAAGTGCCTGATAATTAAATGGGATCCTATTGTTGAGGCTGGAGGCCCAGCACAGTTGACTCAAAAGGACACATGATGGTATCCCTCTGGCGGTGGTACTGTATAGACAGACAAACTCACTCCTGAACTCACTCATATAAATTGGATGTTCTCTGTGTCTAAGTCCAGATCCTGTTGTGGTTGCAGCCATCCTCCCAGGGGGCAGATCTAGTCTCCTGTAGGTTGAACCACCCTTTCCAAGCTGTCGGGGACACGTAAATAGTAAATAATGTACAGTGCAAGCAGATGCAGCGGGCTTACCTGCTCACCTTAGGAGGGTTTTCTATGACTGATTCAACAATCGGTAGCCTGTAAGCACGGCATGACACAAGGGACATTACCATTCATTCATCCCATCCCCCACGCCAAACCTCCAGGGGAGAAGCTGAGTACTTACTATAAAGCCCCTGGTCAAGCCAGACGAATTTCTCCATAAGGTGATTTTTTGGTTTTTTTTGTTTTTTGTTTTTTGTTTTTTTGTCTCCCTCACTACATTAATGGCTGAATTAGAAGCTTTCTCATGTTCCAGGTTGAGGAGACATGTAAGAACTTGGAAAACCACACTAAAGAATCAGAGGGAAAGGCAGGTGGATTTCTAAGTTCGAGGCCAGCCTGGTCTACAGAGTGAGTTCCAGGACAGCCAAGGCTACACAGAGAAACCCTGTCTCGAAGGAAAAAAAAAAGAATCAGAGGGAGATGGGCAGGCAAGGTGGAGAACACCTCAAACCCAAGCATTCAAGAGGCTGAGGCAGGAGGATTGTGAGTTTTGGGGTCAGTATGGGACAATTCAGAGAGACCCTATCTCAAAATAAAAATAAAGGGGGTTGACTGGGGCTCAGTAATAGACCTCCTGCTTAGCACGCATAAGTCCCTGGTTCAACAGGCAGTTCTGACAAGTTGGGAAAGGGGTGGGTGAGCGAGCTTGCCTGCAAAAGTCTCCACTCAGCCTGTGCCCTGCCCCCCTGTAGGCCGCTCACTCTCCCCACCTCTCGCCACTCCCGCCTGACCCGCTGCCTTGGTTCTCTTCCATGGGACTGCAGTGGGTCATACTACTGGAAGCCAGTGAAGGATGGCTCCATTCTGGAAGCACTGGCTAGAGCAGGATGAACTACTTCAGAGCCTCAGCAGGCTTTGTTGTACAGGTGATGTCAGAGAAGATCCAACAGCCTGCTGTAGACAGCACTGCCGGCATGAGGACCGTGTCCCAGACGCCTGGGATTCCTCACGAATCTTGAATCTAGGGAGCTCCTACCCCAGCGCTCAGAACAAGAAGCTTGCCTACCTAGCACCCGCTCCCAACCCCCCCCCCCACACACACACACACTCGGCAATGTCATTTCTTCACTGTTTTGGGGCCAATTTCTCTCTCCTGTTATCTTAGCTACTAGGCAGGCTTAGACAGCCTGTGGTTATTCAGAAAATTAGAGCTCTCTGAGATCCGTTTGCACAGACAGACAGAACCTGCCTTGCTTTGATTCACACTAGACAGCCACACCCCTGCAATCACTCAGTGACTCCTGCAATCACTCAGATCTTGAATGGTCCTTGAAGGCCTTTATGTTGAAGGCCTGGTCCCCTTGCCAGGGGTGCAATGGAGGGACGGTGGAACTTTTAGAATGCACTCCTGCCATGATGGGCTGTGTGACTGAAGCAACAGGACAATTAATTAGTCACAGACCAAAACCAAACCTTTATTTTTTTAATTTTGTATCTTTTTTAAAAAATTACATATATATATGAGTATACTGCAGCTGTCTTCAGACACACCAGAAGAGGGCATCAGATCCCATTACAGATGGCTGTGAGCCACCATGTGGTTGCTGGGAATTGAACTCAGGACCTCTGGAAGAGCAGTCAGTGCTCTTAACCACTGAGTCATCTCTCCAGCTTGGTATCATTTTTAATGCTATATTTTCTTTTCTTTTTTTTCTTTTTTTGGCCAGTTATTTGCAAGCTATTGTTAATTATTTTATTTATTTACTGTTGCCTCCTTCTCAGTCCCCCCTCCATGAAACCCCCACACCATCATCCCTCCCTTTTGCCTCTAAGAGGTTGCTCCCCCACCCATCCACCCACTCCCACCTCGTCCCTCCAGCATCCCCCTTCTCTGGGGTATCAGCTGAAGGGGATTATAACCACATAGGAAGAATAACAGTATCAACTGACTGGACTCCTCAGAGCTTCCAGGGACTAAGCTATCCACCAAATAAAGGTTTGGTTTTGGTCTGTGACTAATTAACTGTCCTGTTGCTTCAGTCACACAGCCCATCATGACAGGAGTGCATTCTAAGAGCATACATGGGCCTGTTCCTGTCTCCCACTACATATGTAGCAGAGGACTGCCTTATCTGGCATCAGTGGGAGGGGACACACTTGGTCCTTTATTGTTTTTAAGATGATTTATCTGATATGTGTTACAGTAACAAAAAGCTAACGCATCCACATATACTCTACTCTGAACTCAGCTGTGATTTAGTCCTGGACTCCCTCCTCTAGAGACTCTTCCCCATACTCTTAGCCTAGGCAAACTCCAGACACTCAGCCCTCCTTAGTGTCCCATCAGCTCATCCTCTAACCTGTCAGTAGGTTCCTTTTCTATGTTAGTCTTACAGCTTTTGTGTAAGGGTCCATCCTAGTCTCCTGTCTCAATATTACCTATGACCTACCTCCGCTAAGCACCATCTCCACAAGCTCTACCACTCCCAACAGCACCATCATGGGGCTTCCACATACCTCTGCATTTCAGTTGCAGAAACACACCTCAGGCTCACACCAGACATACTTCTTCCCATGCAGGTGGTTCACGTTATGCTTCAAAACAAGAACCAAGATGGTGGCATATACTGGAAATTCCAGCACTGTGGCAGGAAGATGGTAATAAGTTCAGGGCCAGCCAAGGATATATGGACCTGTCTGTCCTTAGCACACAGCTCTCCTAGATGAGACTAGAACCCTCCCTCCCAGACTTACTACCACATGCCTCAACATTACGGTCCTATATAAACAATTATTATGGTTAAGTAAAAAACTTACTATGGAATCTTGTAAACATTTCAAAGGTTAAATAATAAGGAATTCTTGTTTTTCTATTCCTGTGTTTCAGCAATTATCAACATGTTTCATTGACTTTACGGATTTCTTTATTTCATTTTATGTGTATGTTCCTGAGTGTATATATATGTACCGCATGTGTTCAGGTAGCCTCGGGATCCAGAAAAGGGCATCAGATCCCAGGAACTAGAGTTATGGAAGGTTGTGAGCTGTCAGATATGGGTTCTGGGCACTGATCTGGGACCTCTGCAAGAGCAGCCAGTGCTCTAAACTCCTCTGAACTGTCTCTCCTTGTCATTGGTTTTACAGATTGTCTCCCCACCTCCTATTCCTTCCTCCTCTCTCCTGCTCTCTATCCCACCCTCCTTCCCTCTCCCTCCTTTGTTTTCCCCCTAATCTTTTGACCTAATACATGACATGCTAAGAATTTCCCTGTGAATCCTGGAAGTAAGTGGCATTCTGTTACAAGTTTTAGAGGTTACTGGGGAAGGGAAACCAGCCAATACCACAAACTCAGGTCTGGTGGAAAGACACTTATTATGAATAACAGCCAACATGGCTGGAAAATTCCACTGGCTTCAGTCACTTGGAACAGGGCACAGAGTCCAGATAAATTATCTATCACATACCAGCTGGTATGCCTCTGGAAAGAACAGACTGTAGTGACTACTTCTTTCTCGCCTACTTCCTCTAGGCTATATATCACTCACCAAGGAAGGGACATCAAAGGCTATTACCCTGGACAACTGGCAAGACTCCATTTTGATTACAGTGTGAGGAAGGCTCCAAGGTGAGACATAGCCCTAAATCTTAATTTCTAAGAATATCATCAAAGCTAAAATGATAAGTAAAGGAAAGTGAGCTGCATTATCTTTTCTAAAGATTAATTTTTAAAAATTATGGATGTGCATGTGTGTGGGTATATATACCTGAGGGTAGCTACCCATGGAGGCCAGAAGTGAGCTGCCTCATGTGGGTGCTGGGAATTGAACTCTGGTTCTAAGTAGGAACTGAGCCATTTCTCCAGTTCCTAGCTGCACAATCGTAATAATAACAACAATAATACTGTTAATCACAAGTGTTACTTGGTAGATAGAAGGGGGGGGATACACCAAATTATTAAAAATGTTAGGCCTTCTTGATTTTGGTTTTGTGGGACTTTGAGTGTTGAGGCTGAACCCAACATGAGCTCCATGAGCTCCACCAAGGGTCTGCGTCTCTAGCATTGACAATAACGGGCTTTGTTTGTGCTTTTCACAAATAGTAATATTATTAGTACTTTGTCCTTTTTTTTTTTAATTCTTGTCTATTTCATGGATTTTCTCAAAGGAGAACATAGTACTTCCACAATCAGCAATAAATACAGAATTTTTATTAAATCATCTATGAAATTCAAGAAACATTATGTAGTTTAGAATTCCAGATTAGCAAAACAACTTAAAACTTGCTAGCATTTGATTTCACTCTAAGTAGAGTTATAAGTCTGGTCTACGTGGTTCCTTCCAACCTATGTATGACTTTCATGAAAAGAAAAGCAAAAAATAATAAGTATAGATGTGTTGTCCTTATTTTCTGGTTCAGGAAAGCTAAAACTATAGGAGGCAAAAAAAAAAGTATCAATTTGAGGAACTTATAAAATGTTTGATTTGGGGCAATTTTCACATTCTCTGAGTATCACACTCCCAAATAAAAGAATTGATGTAACATTCTAAGGCAGATAAACCATTTGGCATGATTATCGTCATTTGAATTCATCATCAAGATTTCATGTCTGCCACTTCTGATGTCTCCCTACTTTTTTTCAACATGAAGGTGTTCCCATTCTTTCTATTAGCACGAAAATCCCTTGAAAAGCTTTCTTAGTCTTTGTTGACATCTTTCATTGCTAGACGTGCTGAAACAAAATACATGTGTATTTTCAAGGTCTCAGTGCAGGCCATCTTAGTGTCCCAGTGTACTTACATCCAAGCCTCAAGCACGCCAGGCCTGTAAATGAATACTTCCAGGAGTGGATGAAGTTATTGGCCATTGCATTCAGATTTCTTGTTTGCTTTTATCTTTGGAGGATAGTTGGGGAGGAGCATGGGAAGGTTACAACTGTTCTACAGAACACCAAGGTGAGCCATGGGGTTAGTCTAGCTAAAAACATGCTTTGACTCCTAGATTACAATGGAAATGGACCAGTTCTCCAAAGGTGCTCAGCAAGCTATTTTTGTTTCAATATAGACCCCTCATAGACTTGGCAATTCCACTCAAGAGCAAAACTCCATATCAGCCTCAATTAGACCAGCAAACGCTCTTTCGATACATTTGTTTTAGAAGATTGTCAAGGCCTACAGACTTGTGGCATAATGAAACAACTTACCAAAGAGACTACTCCCTGCCATTTTATGAGACTGGTAAGTGCTATCACCTAGCTGAGATTAACCTTGCCAGTGGGCCAAGATCAGCATGTCATGGGGCCTTACGGCCTCAAACAGCATGACTGGGACCAGTCAGACTAGGGACAGAGATACATGTGCAGATCTAGGAGTTGAAAGAAGTCAATGCCCAAGCCTTCTTCCTTTCTTTCTAGCTCCCTTCATCTGAGACCAAAAGGGTGAAGGCCCTTCACTGTCCCCAGAAGCTAACCCACTGAGCACCGGAAATGGATTCTTGAGTGCACCTGTGCTCTGCTGAGGGAACCCTTTTAAATGCCTATAACAATAATTTACACCATGGTTCAGAGGTTCTCCACTCCCCTGGTAGTACATCTGTATGTTGTGGACTGTGTGAGGGTTCCGAGGTAGGCAGAGGGGATCCTGGGTATTCATGTGACATCCACTTAGACAGTACCCATGTCACCATAGCCATTGATGCTTAACTTTGGCTTGTTGAGTGAATTGCTGAGTTTCTAAATGAGTGATCCCCAACATTTTGGGGGGTGGGATGGTCTCACACTTTGGCAGGCACATTGTCCCTATATGGCTCTCTGGGCTGAGTGCTGTTGTTTTAAACAGGGGAAGCCAAGTTTCCAAGATGTCTCATGAACTAGCCCTAAATCACACCCCAGGAGGAAAGAGGCAAAATTCACACCCATATTGCTTTTCAGCATGGCCCACCCCAAAGCTATACTGCCTGTCATAGCTGGCACTGCTAATTGCATAATCATTTTCCTTTAAAAAAGTTCCTGCCTTTTTACTGAAAAACAGAAAACTGATGATATAAGTATAATTAGCTACTCTAGAGGCTGAAGCTTGCTGATTGGAAGTTCAAAGCTGACCTGGACTAAAAAATGAGTTTAAGAGTGGTAGAGTTGGGAAGGATTTCCCTTCTGTCTCTTGTCCCCAGAGAAGGCAACTGCAGTCTGGAGGAATGCTAGAGTCAGGAGGGAAGAGATGTCCAGGCTGAAAGCCAGAAAAGTAATTATAAAAGAGCTCCGTTCATTCTTCAGACAGCCTTCTCTGATACCTGCTAGAAAATGTAAGACCCTGACCCTCGGTCATTAGTACTTACTTCAACGCCGAGAGACACAGATAGATGCAAAAGCAAGAGGTTTATTTTCTAGCACATCGGGTCAACCCTCAATCAGTCCCTCAAGGCAAGTGACTAGAAAGTGACCCCAAATGACTATTACAAGCAGTTTGTATGCTTTTTAGGGGCACAGGTGACATCAGCAAGGTTACAGTTCAAACGTATTGGCTAAGCATATTGACTTTCAAACCTATTGGCTAGCAAGCATGATACACATTTTCCACCTGGGACGTTCCAGAGGGTCAGGTGACTATCAGTGAGTACATTCTGAGAATTTTTTACTCAAGAATGTTCCTGTGGGTGGAAAATGAAACTTGGCCTAGCCTTTACTCCAAGTGGGAGGGGTATATAAGGAGAGTATGGGACTGGAAAAAACCCTTAGGGTCCCTCAAAAACATTCTAAAAGAGCTGTGTCAGCTCTCTAAGTAATTCTTGGGATTTAAGGTCAGAAATTCTGTTAGAAAAAAAAATCTAGAGCTGGGCAGTGGTGCCGCATGCCTTTAATCCCAGCACTTGGGAGGCAGAGGCAGGCGGATTTCTGAGTTCGAGGCCAGCCTGGTCTACAAAGTGAGTTCCAGGACAGCCAGGGCTACACAGAGAAACCCTGTCTCAAAAAACCAAAAAAAAAAAAAAAAAGTCTAAAAGAGATATAAAAAATTCTAAAAGAGTTGTGTTTGCTCTCTATGGATTTCCCAACTAAAATCAGAAATCCTGTTAGAAAAATATTCTTGAAAAGCTGTGCCAGGCAGTGGTGGCACAGGCGTTTAATCCCAGCACTTGGGAGGCAGAGACAGGTGGATTTCTGAGTTCAAGGCCAGCCTGGTCTACAGAGTGAGTTCCAGGACAGCCAGGGCTATACAGAGAAAGCCTGTCTCAGAAAAAGAGAAGAGAAGAGAAGAGAAGAGAAGAGAAGAGAAGAGAAGAGAAGAGAAGAGAAGAGAAGAGAAGAGAAGAGCTGTGTTTGCTCTCCAGAGATCCTCAGACAGTTCAGCTCTTGCGAGAGAAAAATGTTAAAAAAAGACCTGCTATTTCTCTCTGCTGGCTCATCTCATACAGACCAAAAACTTTTTTTTTATTTACATAGTAATTCAGTTATTTATTCCAGGTTCGCTTTTGATCATCCCATGAATTAGCATTCCTTAACTCCTAGGAAAAGGACAGCAAGTACTTTTTTTTCCTTTTTCCAACATTGCAAAAGAATTCAGAGATCTGCTTGCCTTTGTAAATTTAACTGGGTGGGACCTCGTCCTGAGATTACCACTCTGACCACACCAGGACCTAAATTAGCTCTGTCCCAGGCTGACCCCGAACTCAGGAATCTGCCTGCATCAGTAAGCATGAACAACGACAAAAACTTAGCTGGGTGGGATCTTGCCCTGTAATCACCACTCCCTAAATCTCTCTCCTTCCTTAGTAACTTCCTTGGACCCTTCCTGTTACATACAAGGACCTGCTAGGGATTGCAAAGAGTTATGACTGGGATGGGGGCTCCAACAGGCATGAATTTAGAGACGGCAAGAACTGCAGACACAAAGTTGGTACAGACTGTCCTCCAGACAATAGAGGAAAGGAGAACAGGAGTCTAGGGTTAGACATCAAAATAAAAATCAGGTGATTTTTTATTACATTTTAATGTAATCTAATAATATCAATTCATTGTAAACTAAAGAAAGGAACTTTGATTCAATCCCCCTTTTCTATATTTAAAAATGTTTCAATTGCATTCTTATTTGTTATGTGTGTGTTCATTCACGTGAGCATGAAGAGGTCACAGGTGAACTGGAGGGGGTTGGTTCTCTCCTTCCACTATCTGGGGCCAGAGGATTGAACCCAATTTATTAGACTTGGCTAGAAGTGCCTTTTCCCACTGACCATCCCCCTGTCACCCATATTTTAATTATATCCCTTTAAGTGTCTTAAAATACTTTTATTGCACAGAGTTTCTTAAAAGATGGTGTGATAAAATTTCAGATTGAGTAGCCCTAAAACAAATCACTAATTACTTTTAAATTCCAGGTTGGGATCGGAAATTAGGCACGATTTTATTGAATCCTAGACCAGTTAATTCAGTACCAGAAGTCTACTGTTGTGGTGGTGAGAGAAGCAGCTTTGCAAGAAGCACTTTTTAAAACTAAAGTAAGCATGGCATTCCAAGAAAACAACTTTGGGCATTTTTTTAGTGACTAATAGAACATCATTGCCTTTAAGTGTGTATAGAGATGGATCTAATCCTAAATGAATTTTGTGTTGCAAATTCTTTTTTTTCCAGGGCAAATTGTTTGGGGAATCAAGATCCAACCTTGAGAACATGTCATCTGTTGAAGGGCATGGCTGTGCTGTGCAGTACAAGTGCTTGCCTGTAACACCACCACATAAATGGGAAAATTAAAAAAAAAGATGTCAATGTCATAATTTGTCATAAGCTGTTAGCGTCTTATTGCTGATGCTGACCCAACTTCTAATCACCTAACCTCAGTGCTAATCCATGGCATCAGAGATTATACAGTAACTTCCTATACTTATGATTACGCCAGTATTATATATACACACACAGAAGGAGGACAGGAAAGAGGGAAGAGAGAGAAAGAAGAGAGGGAGAGAGAGGAAAAGAGAGGAAGAGAGAGAGCCAGAGGGAACTGGTCAAGGAAGATTGGGAGACAAATCTGTAGTGGGATTTAAGACCAGTAAAGATGGGAGGAGGGGTGTTGACGAACATCTGTTTACAGAAGAGTTAACTGTAGCTGCTAATATTCTAATGCTAATTATGTTCCCTAGAAAACTGTTTGCACAAGAATGCTTGCTTGTAGCTTCCTGGAACCTGTCCCCAGTTGGTTCTGATTGGTAAATAAAGATGCCAATAGCCAATAGCTGGAGAGGACAGACAGCCAGGATTTTAGGATTCCTGAGCTTGGGATGGGAGGAGGAAGAAAGAGGAGGAAGATCTGTCATGCTGGCAGAGTGTGGAAGAGAGGAGAGATGCCATGACTGAGAAGAGTGGAGAACAGAGAAGCATCACCACCATGTGAAGGAGCCAGGAAAGCATGGCCTAGAGGGTTGCCCAACTAGGTCTGGAGCAGCCAAGATAGATCATAGGATCACTAAGTAACTGCATGGAGGTTAGCCATGTTAAATATAAAGGCTGTGTGTGTCCTTCTTTGGGAACCTAGACCACTGGAGGGGTAGCAGGACCTGCCACTGGGATTTTTTAATTAATTTATACAACAATTAACAACATCCTTCTCAAGAAGCCTTGATAACCAGGCATCAACTCCTCAGGAAAAGAGATAAAGGGTTCCAAAGAAAAGAAATAACCCTAAGGAAAAGGATCCTGCATTCTGGGTGCTGGGAGACACTCCAACACCCGACAATCATTTGGCTTCTTACTCAATCCTCCAAAGTATAGCCTTTCTGTGAACAAATTTCCTCCAAGAATATGGAATTCCATATAGTTTCAGCTGCCTTCCTTAGTCTCTAACATGGTCAACTAGGCATCACCAAGAGATTTGAAAACCTACACAAGAAAGACTAAGGCCAAAATAAAGCCCCAGTCTATCTAAAATAGAATTCAAGGGATGCAAAGGAAAGAAAGCTAGTGTAACTGCTTGTATTAGAGAAATAGAATATATGAATCAATATTATGGGCATTATATATGCAGATGTATTATGGACTCACTCATGTACTTACAGAGATTGAGCAACCCTGTGATATGGTATCTATCTACAAGCTCCCCTGAAGGCTGTAAAGTTCCAGTCGAAGCCCAAAGTTATGAGGACTTGCATGGAGAGTACTGGTGTGTTAAGTCCTGGTCCAAGTCTAAAGGCCTGGTTCAGCCCAAATGAGTTTCCTACATTTAAATACTTAGTTCCTAATTGGTGGCCCTGTTTGGGTAGTTTAAAAAGATGTGGCCTTGCTGGAGGAAATATGTCATTAGGGACAGCATTTGAGATTTCAAAAGTCACATACCACTCCCAGTGTTCTCTCACTTACGGTTATAGTTCAAGATGGAAGCTCTCAGCTTGCTGCTCCAGACACCATGCTTGCCTGCTTGCCATGCCCTCCCATCAGAAGTCATCCCTTGTGTCAGGCAGCAGCTCATGATGGACAGCTGAAGTTGCATGGTAACTTGGTAGCTTAAGGTCAAACATTCAGTCTCTGTTGAGGTCCAACAGCAGGCCAAGAACTATCTGAAAAGGAAAGTAGTTTTCTGCAAGACAGAGGGTCTGACTCTGTGTTCTAAAGACCTGTTCTGTGATTCTGGGCCAGCCAACTTCTCTAAACAGCATCCCTGTTTGCCACAGACAGGCCCACTGGATCATGTGGCTTTAGTGGTGGGGCAGCTTGAGGAATAGCCTGGGTCTACTATAGAGCACTTGCTTTTCATGAATCCAACTTAGAACCATTAGTTTTTGGTAGTATGCAGATCTACAAGACAAGAATTCCCTTATTTCAATAATTTTTTTTTTTGGCAAAATTAGCAGCTTGAAATAACAAGACCAAATGAGGAGTTAGTTATATATAAAATACAAAGAGGCCCAGTAGGTATGGCTCCCTGGGAGGAACCTGATGCAACCACCTAACCTTTCCTTTAGGAGGGCTATCTTTTTTGAAGTTTTATTTTACCTTTATTGCATTTTACTACTTATTATTGTGTGTACATGCACATGGGGGCATGCATGTTGTGTGCATGGCACACACGTGTTGAGATCACGGGACAACTTTGTGGAGTCAGTTCTCACCTTCCACCTACACAAGGTTCCAAGGATTGAACTCAAGTTATCAGGCTTGTACAAGAGCTCTTGCGTAGCATGTACTTTTACGCTCTATCCACCTTTAGTTCCACGATGTGACCGAAATACCAAACCCCTCCCAGCTTCCCTTAAATCCTTGGATAAAATACACACACACAGTTTTTCAATTACAACTTGCCTTCTTGGCACAATGCTGGGCACCACTATCTCCAGCCTGGAAAAGCATGCCCTTATCAATTCCTTATCTTTGCCTCTTTCACCTGCCCTAAACTTCAGTTGCTTCACTACCCTGACCACCCACCTGTAGAAACACCATGTGGTCACTCCATTTTGAGATCTCACATGGTTGTCCGGTTCTCCTCTCTTCAACACATGGCAAACTCCATTCTCCTTCTTTGCCTCTCCCTTTTCCTCCAGGGACCCTGAAGTCCCACCTGTACGTTCTGCCCAGCAATTGGCCCATGGTTTTCTTTGCTGATCTCAAGAACCAACTGGGAAACAGAACCTTAGCATCAGAACTGCCCCCTTAAGCCCTTGCCATTCAGCCATCTCACCAGCCAAAACACTATCTTAATACTCTTCACCACTGTACTATAGAATATTTCACTGAGACAGCTGGCCCCTGAAGTTTGGTTGGACTAATTACTAACATACAAATGCCATATCCCTGAACCTCAGGTAGTTGCTACTTCTTGATTAGTAGGAGATGAACAAGCACACTTTCACCATCGTAAAGGGCCAATGATCAAGATCCAAAATAGATGATGCAGGGCTGGTGTCAAGACATCCCTATGGAAGGACAGTGAAAGTGCATGCAGGAACCAATCCTAAAAGCCTTTAAAAATAGAGATCGGGGAGAGGTCACTCAGAAGCTGCATGCCATCTAGCAAGGGATGTGTGAATTTGCTTAAGCAACGGACCATATGCAGATCACAACTGGAGCAGTCACAGGTTAAGCTTGTGACAATCTGCTGACTCCAAAACCCCACATCTTCTACCCACAGGGAGAGTTGCATGGGCTCTTAGAGGAACCACTACTCTTGTATTTTAATGTGGTAGTAACACCCCTAATCTATTGAGTGTAGTTTTAAGATACTGCCCTTTGCTCTGGGATCCAAGGCACTACGAGCTCCCTCCTGGCTTCTATTTTGCTCTACCGGCCTTTAGCTCTGGGAGGTAATCACACTACCAACCCTCTCCCAGCCTCCCTGAATCTGCAGGTAAAAGACAGACACATAGCTTTTCCTTTATAATTTGCCTTCCTGGCATGATTACTGGATGCTGGTATCTCCTGCCTGCAAAAGCATGCCCCTACCAATTTATTATCTCTGTCTCTCCCACCTGCCCTAAACTTCAGTGGCTAGTCCCACCCACCCGTCAAACATCCTTGGCCACCCACCTGTAGTAGCGGCCACAGGTCCCAGTTTCCCCCAAGATCTCACATAGTTGCTGTGTTCTTCTCCCTCCAAAGCATGGCAGAAACTCCTCTACCTTCCTTGCGGCTTCCTTTTCCTCCTGGGAAAAGGAATTCCTGTTTGTACCTTCTACCTAGCAATTAGGCCCCCAGCTTTCTTTACTGACAAATTAAGAACCAATTAGGGAACAGAACTTAGCATCAGAACCACCCTCTTCAATCCCCCAAGGATACTTACGCTTTGGGTTTACTATTTCCTTAGGCAGAAGCCGTTCTAATGACTTCCAGGCGGTCTCTCCCACCAGCTAGCCCTTTGCTCATGGGTCAAAGCCCCAATATGGGATTCTTTCAGATGCTAAGTATTATTTGCAATTATTCCTTCTGGAACCGGGGTGGGGGGGGGTGGGGAAGATGACAGTACAGGTTCAGAGCCGTGAGACACAGCGCTGACGACCCACACCACCACAGATCCCAATCTCTGTTAAGCTCTGCTTCAGATCTGGAATCAGCCAGACCATACAAAGGTGAACCATTTCTTTTACGCCAATGCACATAACCATTAGTAAAAACCCACATAGACCTTGCCGGGAAGCAAGAAGAAATAGCATCAACCTATATTTGGGTAATGAATTGTTGAGATCATGATCCCCCATCATACACAGTCCCAGGGCCTTGAGCATTCCATGCAAGCAGTCCCCGCACTTGAGCTATAACCTCAATCCCTATTTGTTTCTTCTGGTTAAAAGTTCATCACTCAGACATGAAGTGTGACTGTTTTTCAATGGCTTTTGCCAATCTTTGCCTTTTAACTGCATTTAATCCTTACAGATTGCCAACAATTTACATCACTTTTAGTTTGTCTTTTGTATGTTCTATGTCTTGCTAAATAATTGTATTTCCTATTATTGCCTCTTTTTTTTTTTGGCTTTTTGAGATAGGAATACTTTCTGTTGTAGCCCTGGTTGTTCTGTACTCACTCTAAAGACAAACCAGGCTGGCCTCAAACTCAGAGATCTGCCTGCCTTTGCCTCCCAAGTGTTGGCTTCAGATTTTTAAATTATTTTCACAGAAAGTACAAATTCCTGTTCTAAACCTATATTTAATACCAATTTAGCATCAATAACATACAAAAATCCTGGTGCTAGCAGCAGCTGTCCCTGCTCTTGTCAATTACATTTTTATATATGCACCAAGTACCATAGATTGTTAAAACATTAATGCCAGTTGTCAAGTTGCCTTTTATGGGGAATCTTTGGGTACATTTCATGGTTCATGCCATTTATTCTTTCTGTATTTATTCATTTTTCTACTAGTTATTTTTGTTTGTGGCATCCTCAGTATTTTAAGGGTCTGTATTATAATAGATCTTCAAGTTCCAACCCCCTCAGATTCTTAAAAACGTCAACTTCCCCCTTGATAATACCACGTTTTGATTACAGTATCTTTGTAATGTGTCAACTGGTTAAGGCAGACCTCTTGAGCCAGGTGTGGAAGCACACATATGGGAAGTGGAGTCCAGAAAGTTCAAGGTAATTCTGTGCTTCAAGGTGACTTCCAGGCCAGCCAGGGCCATATAAGACTCTGTCTAAAGTAAACCGACACAACTTTTCTTACTATCTTTTCAAATATCTCTGTTTTAATACCAACTATGTATACTAACCTTCCCTGCTCAAGTTATCTCTTGCTACAATTGAGTACGGTTAACTTTGTGGTGAGTCCCACTTGGAGACACTCAATATACTAAATTTTAAATTTTAAGATGTATATGCCCACTACATGCTTGCAAGTATTCATGAAGACCAAATGACAGCATCAGATCCCCACAACTGAAGTTAGAGGTAGCTGAGAGGCACACAGTGTTGGAGGTGAATTCTGGTCTTCTGAAAAGACAGCAAGTGATCTACACTGCTGAACTATCTCTCCATCCCCGGCTCAGTTCTGCTGCTGCTCAGCTGTAACGGGCATATAATATTTCTACCTACAAGAGTCTCTCATAACAAGTACTGGTTATTTGGGTGAGCATCCCTGAATCCACTGCCAACCTCACCAGCTCCTTCCTAATTTGGTTCCATTTCTTTGCCTCTGCAGACCTTTCCAGTCTGGACCCTGAACATTGCCCCTCATCCCATTCATCTAGTTAGTATGTTTAGCTGTCTCCTAAGAACCTTCTCTGGCCCTTATCAGATGTTTTGATTAGGTTCCATCCATTTCACCATGTATTGCTTCATTGGAGTATATATGTATAAAACATCATTCATCAATGTTTAGGATGCTTCTGTTACTGCATGTTTCAAAAAGACTGTACTTGCCCCAGCTACTGCATATTCAGTATCTAGCAGGATATGGCATATACAGCCTTGCTAATAATAGTTATCAGAAGGGCAGACTATCATCTTGTCTAAGCAACTGATAGTTCATATTCAAAGAGAAACTGAATTATCCAGCAATGGGAGACATTTCCTGACTTGAATGAAAATGTGCTCATTACTGAAAATACGTTTCAATAATGCAATGCCAGGACGACAGATTTTCCAAGGCCTTTCAGTTTCCACAGGGAAAGAAGCAGGATTTACTGCCATTTGTTCTTTTAACATGTTAGATGGCTGGAGGAATCACCTGAGTTATTCATTTATTGAATCCAATGAAACTGCTCCTATTTTAGTTTTTTTTCTTGAACCATGTATTAATTTTTTTTTCAGTTAAAAAAAAAAAAACAACTTTAGATCCCCCCAAAGATTCTACTGATCTCTGCCCACCTTGTCCCAGAGTGCAAGGGAGACCCTTCCTCCCCACTAGTATTACAAGGAACAGAAGAAAAACAACACACAAAGCCTATTGGAAATGTTTGGTTCCTTTTAATCAGCTATTGGTGGTATAATAAAATAATTTCAAGTGATACCTAATTTAAACATTTAATGGTTCACGTAAGGATAATCTCAGCACAACGTAAAGCCTAAGTATCAGATGATACCTTTTTGTTTTTTCAAGAAAGGAGGGATGAAGGCATGATCAAAACTATGGCTGACAACTTGGACTCATGTGGGTTACTTATGGGTCCTTTTGTAGGTAGACGGGCAGGCGAAATGTTGGAACCAAACTCACTGTTCTCAGAAACAATTGTATGCTTAAAAAAGAAAAAGAAAAGATATACATTTGAGCTCTTATCTGAAAACAAAAATATCCACCATCACAACATATTTTTTTTAATAATTATTTTCTAACATTAAGATTGTTATTGTAGGGAAACATCTCTTCTTTTTGAACACTCAACTTAATGTTCACTGTATTGAATAAATTGCAGAGAGAACTAAGTTCTGTGTTCTATACAAATTAAAAGTCCCATGAACATACTCCCCCCACCCTACCAAAGCTCAATTTTGCAATGGTCTCAGCAGAAAAAAAGCAGTTCACAATTTAAACAGAATTATTAGCATTACAAAAGTTGACAGAACCCCCTATCTTTCCATCATTTTTTTTTCTAACAGCAAACATTACAATGACAGAAGTGAATGATCAGAATGTAAAAATATTTGTGCAAAATTGCATTAACTGTTCTCACCATCTAATCGGGGTAAAAACTCAAACACAATGGCCTTAATGAAGAAAAGCTACGCTGGAAGTTCTAGATGTCAAACAGGTATTATACAGTTACTAATCATGGAAAGGACTGTGCGGCACCATGAGCAGCAGAGCAATAGATGCGGCAGCCATGCCAACCGGGCAGCTGGATGAGAGCACCAGGCTAGCCATGGCAGCCATCCGTCAGAGATGGCAAACCAATGCCAGCTGAAAACTCATTTCAATGTCTTTATTCTTGAATTTGCAGATCACAGAGAAAAGTTTAAGTCTTTTCCCTTCCTCTCAAGGAGCGGCTCGTGCACTGGCAGTCCTTAGAAGAGCTGAATCATGGACTCTCTGGATTTACCTACACCAATCCATTTTACTGGAAAACATAACAAGAAAATAGCATTATTTAGGCATTCACCCTTTGGTAAAGAGAGGGCAGACCTGCCTGGCAAGAGCTAAACTCCCAGCTTTCCTACATTTTAAGATCAAAGCAATGCTGTATTTAAAAAGTAAAGGTTCAAAAAAGTTAAGTATTAGGTTTTTCCAGTACTATGAGTGATTGACATGAAATTTTTTTAAAGTTAGTATTATTTCTTAAAGGTTAATGTATACTGTTAATATTATTTCTTAAAGTGCAGTGAAAATTGAGTATCTTTCATCTTAAAAACAAAGTAGAACTATAGGTATAATTCTGCTAGATAATTTATATAACAGAAACCTTTTAGGATGGATTAAGTAATATCCATTAATGTAGATTTTGAGAATCAAAAGGAATAGGTTTCTAGAGAGTTGGCTCAGTGGTTGAGAGTACTTGCTGCTCTTGCAGAGGGGATCCTGGTTCAATTCCTAGCACAAAATGACTCAAAACCATTTGTAACTGTAGATCCTGAAAATCCATAGCATCCCTTCTGGTTCTGTGGTCATTGTACAAATGTGGTGCACATTTAGGAACACATAAAATAATAAACCTTAAAGAGTTCTTCTTCCATGTAATATAATTTTAGCATATTATAAACATAAAACATGATTTGTTACCCTTTATATTAAATGTATTTAAAATTGAAAAACCACATAATTTATTAAGAGTACTTTTTGTGTTTTATTCTAAACTGTCATCTTTAGCTACAGTGATCTGAGGAAGTAAATTGATTTTTTAAGACATTAAAAAATTAAGATGCACATATTTCTGCTTTGGGCTTTATTTTCTATAAAGTTTCATGCTATATAGTGGTAAAAAAAAATTGATGAGCTAGTTTCATTTTCAGTTTTTGTTTTATGATTATAAGTGTTCCATGCAGAAATACAGTGTACTAAATTTTATATATTTTCATTTCTAGACCACAAAGGAATTACTGCTACTCAAAAATAACTTAAATGGATAAAATAAGTATCTCAGTTATGTTATTAGTAAAGGTGAATTCCAAGTATTTTGTTTTGCTTACTGTTTTAAACATTTATTTAATTTTTTATTTTATGTGCATTGGTTTTGCCTGTATGTTTGCCTGTGTGAAGGTGTGAGGGTATCAAATCTTGGAGTTACAGGCAGTTGTGAGCTGCCATGTGGCTGCTGGGAATTGAACCTGGGTCCTCTAGAAGAGCAGTCAGTGCTCTTAACCACTGAGCCATCTCTCTAGCCCTTGAAGTTAGTTTCTTTCTTTCTTTCTTTCTTTCTTTCTTTCTTTCTTTCTTTCTTTCTTTCTTTCTAATAAAAAGCTGTATTCTATGTCAGAAAGAGAGGTAATCCTCCACTTTTTCCATGTTGCTCTTTTTGTCAGGAGCTTGTGCTCGATGCACACTAGAAAGGACCCAGATCTGACTAACTTGCCTTTATTCTGTTTTAACTATGCAGCTTTTACCATCTCTTCACCCTCAATGACCATGACAATAAAGTCTTGGTCCCAATCAGCAGAGATATAAAGAATTTTTTAAATAAAGTTCCTGATAAATAGAAAATATAAGCAAATATAAAAAAAAAAATCCACTGTGAGTTTTGCATTAAAACAGAAACATCTTGATGGTTTTAGACTACAAAGCCGTAGGAATGGCCTAGTACTCCCAGGGGCAGGAGTAATCATCTCTGCCTCAGAGTTCTAGATTATTTGTAGAACTACTGGGTTCCCTATGGTACTGGTTGGAGAAACCTCTATGGTATTTTATAGGGTTCATTAAGAGTCAACTACTTATATTTCAAAAACTGTTGACTGAAAGCCATTAGCAAATATGCCTTGCTAAACTCTGACATCAATCTGGGACAAGAACTACATCTGAAATGAATCCTAATAAAAATGAAACACAAGAGGCAGCGTAAGCATATAGTGTGTGTGTGTGTGTGTGTGTGTGTGTGTGTGTGTGTGTGTGTGTGTGTGTGTAAAATACCTCCCGCCTACTCTTCTTCTCTAGTTCCCATCAACGTAAGCAAAAGGATGAAAGGGAAAAGCAATTCTGGGCATATCATTCTAATCTTTTGTCTATTTGGGTTTTTTGTTTTATTGAGACAGGGTTTTACTACTATAGGCCTATCTGACCTAGCACTCTGAGCAATCCTCCTGCCTCAACCTCCTATGAGCAAGGACTAATGAGTAAACCGATTCATTATTATTGCATTGTATTTTTTGCTAATGAAAGGTACTGGCTAGTTTATGTTGCCTTGACACAAGCTAAAGTCACTAGAGAGAAAGGAGATCCTCAATTGAGAAAATGCCTCTGTAAGATTGGACTGCAGGCTGGGCTGTAGGGCATCTTCTTCATCAGTGATTGATGGGGAAGGCCCAGTCCATTGTGGGTGGTGCCAGCCCTCGACAGGTGGTTGACTGAACAGCCTTCATGACCTCTGCATCAGTTCCTGCCTCCCAGGTCCCTGCCTTGTTTGAGTTTCTGCCCTGAATGAGTAGCAAGATGAGCAGTGATGTGAAAGTCAAATAAACCCTTTCCTTCCCAAGTTGTTTTGGTCACAGTGCTTCACTACAGCAACAGAAACCTTAAGACATGAGATATCCCTTTTATGTATTCTCATTTTCTAATATCTATCCAAGATTTCAACTCTTAAGGGCAGCTTTAGACCAAATGAAAACCACCACCACCACCACCACCACGATGACAAAAAACATTTTCTGATGAGGGCGAAAGCCATAAAAGTATTACTAATCAAGAGAACCGACTACAGTCAACATCCCAGGGGAAAACAAAAATCAACAAAAAGCAAACAAAACAAAACAAAAAAAAAAACCAACAAAACAAAACAAACCCAAAACTAACAGCTAAGAACAGATGCTCATAAAGTATTTGGGTTACCTGGTATTTGAAGCTCATCCTCAATAAACCGAACATAATTTTGGGCGTTGACAGGTAGCTCCTTAAATGTCCTTGCATTAGATATGTCTGTGTTCCATCCTGGGAGAGTCTTATACTGAACTTCCACTTTATTTAAGACTTCATGGTTTGCTAAAAATTAAGGAGTATATGTGTTTATGGAACACAGAGCCTAGTGCCAAATGACTTACTTACTTATTTATTTTTAGAGATATAGTTTCTCTTTTTTCCAGGCTGGCCTTATACTCTTGGCAATCCTTCTTTAAGCCTATCCAAATCCTGGGATTATAAACATGAACCATTATGGCCAATTCAAATGACTGACAAAATAAGGTTCAAGGACATTATCAAAATCCTCAAAACCAGACATGTGTCAGAATTTCATTTTCAGACCTTTAGAAAGGTGAGAACCAGCACCCAGCCATCTAGGGTGGTATTTTATAAGCTGGCATTTCTTCAACAGCATGACTACACACTGTAAATGGAGAAATATTACATGATTATAAATCAGTTACAGTGGCCGGTGAATGGGCTGTACCAAACTATAAGCATTCTGCTTCTGGAGCATTTTGAATTTCTATGGTATTAACTGTGTGAATACAACAGCAACTTCACAGAAGGCTGGTACACCTTCAATCCTCTGAGCAATCTACTGTGGGATGAAAATTCTCTTTATTATTCCACCTGACGTCTTTCTCTATATAGCCCCTACTGGGATCTGCATGTGCACTACAAAGAATGAGCAGCTTCTCATCACACAGACTACACGGTAGACAGTGTGGTACAGGTGCTCAGGTTTCCCTCTTCAGAGGAGAGTCTCAAGAATGACTCATACCAAGTACCAGCTAGAGAGGTTTGTGGAAACTCAGGCTTTCCATAAGAACAGTAACAAAACATAAAACCAAATGAGACAAGTTCAAGATGACCATCCATCAATTCAGTGCTTCCCTAAAGTAAAAACCCACAGTGCTCAGAGGAGGACAGCAGAGTCTGAGTCTCTCTAGTCTCCTCTTGGTATGTCTGATACTCAAGGGAAGCCATGAGACACAGCCATGAGCTACACTCCACGAACCATTGCTCTCAACATAAGCAGTGTTTCTAAGAACATCCTACAAAACACTTTATGGATGAGAATCGCCATCTTGGGAGTATTTCTGGAGGAATCTGGCCCAAGTCAGCTTAATAAAACAAAAACAACAACAAAAGCATAAATTGACAAATTTTATGTTTGTGAGTTTTTAATATTTTAAAGAAATTTGATGTACAATTATGATATCTTGCCATATTTGATTATACTATTTTCTTTGGTATTTGAGCTATATTAGAACTCTTAAAACAGCTTTGAGGTGGCATTAATGACCAGGGTATTAACATATACTTGAATAAACAGTTTTCCAAGTTAACTGCATCATAAACAGATGCCTGGTTTTCTATAAAAAAAATTGGAAAGATGACAGAAAACTATTCTCCACGAATATCCAGTCTTAAGAGTCACAAAAGCTTCCCAGTCTGCCAAGTTTCATTAAGGTCGTCAACATTCCTTCAAATGGCATTTCCTTGCTGTTTAGGAAAACTAATCTGAAATCAGCGATTTCCATTTCTAAAGCTAGAAGCATTTACTGAACCCCCAAGTAACTTAAGATAGGCTTCAAAAAACTGTACTGCCTCAAGTAGGCATCCCCTTCACCTGCAAGCTTCAGACAGAGAGGTTAGCAAAATCACTGTGGGGCGTGGAGGGTAGAGTAAGTTGATGTACCAAGAAAGAGCACACCACAAGACACAAAGGTCTTTCCTTTTATCCTTTTTTCTCCAGGAAGAGAGAACTCTTCCTCTATGAAAGTCATGCTCTTTAAATTTTCTCTCTCTCCCCCACTTTGATGTTGCTAAAGAAAGGGGTCTGTCTTATTATATATTGCCCAGACTAACTCTGAACTCCTGAGTTCACGTGGGCCTCTTGCCTTAGGCTCCTAAGTAGCTGGACTACAGGCATTCAGCACCATACTTAGTTTGTGTGTGTCAATTACTATACGTTAACAAAGCTGAAAGCTTGAAGCAGCATGATCCAAACAGCTTTCTTATTCAGTTAAAGCATGTGCTTGTGACCCAACACTCATGTCAATGCCAGTTTTGAACAAATGCTTATAAGTGAGTTTATCTGCACTATTAGTAAAAATCAAGCCTGTGAGATATAATCTTATAAATAAGTAGCTATTATATATCAAATATAATATATAGTTAACTAATAATATAACTTATAATAGGCTATAGTAATCCTATAAATTTTAGACACAGCTTAAAAAACAAGAGTACCTGGGAAATGAGGTATGATTTCCCCATTTAATTTGTAAGCAACTCCAACTTTGATTTCTGTAAACGTATCCAAAATATCCAACTTGGTAAGGGCCAACCTAATTTTGAAAGAAAAGACATTGTTGAAACAGTATACTTTTGGCATCCAGTAAGACTGATGCAGGAGTAAGGAAATTCATGCAAAGCTCAAAGTTTCAAAGCAAGTCTGAAAACCAGTTAGGACTGTACTTGAAAACGTGCCACACATGAACATCACACTGATGAGGACACTGCATGGACAAGTAATCTTCATCGTACACCCGAGTTACTGTCTAGTAATTACAACAGAGTTCCACTGGTGGCTTCACACTCGCTCAGCTCTCACACTGAGGTGACTGTGGGAAGTCTGCCTGGAGTTAAGGATGCACTTTGTGCCAGAGGGACACAGCGGAACACACGGTTCCACATAATCACAAGATATTAAGTACATTTCCACACAAGCTACCAGCCCAGTTCTTCATTCTGGTTAACATCACCTCCACCCTTCTGGTCAGAAACTGACAGAGTAAGGAAACGACCTCTTCGTGATACATCAAAGTTTCTCGAAAACTGACTGGAAAACAGGATTTTAAGGGAAAAATCTGTGAAAATTAGATAAAACACTAGGTTTGGGATTCTGATCCATAAATTTTGGAGTTTTTTGTTGTTTAAAAAAAAAAAAAAACTTGTTAGAAGTTCAGCCTAAATAATCCAGATACAAACACATTTACAGTGTAGTTTCAATGATCTGGACAGTGTATCTATACATCAGCTATACCATCTATACCATCACCATGATTTAAAGATGATGAAAAGTGAGACGCAGAAAGGCGAGTACATGCAGACATCAGTTGATGTCTGAACCCAGGATGTCAGATACTGAGTTCGTCCACATACTAAATCTCCATGCATCATCTCCACCTTTGTATGTACATACATTATCCACGCTATCCACCCATGTTAGGCATCCATTCGCTCCTACCTGCCTATGGATCTTGCCGCCACCCTCTACGGAAATACTCATGAGGTCAGGTAATAGGCATTCTCTCTAAAGTGCTAGATATCCAGAATAACCTGGGGTCTCTTCCTATGCACTCTTCTCCTGTATCTCATCCCACTTCTGAAACTATAATTTCATTCAGGAGGCAAACAAATGAAGCTTCTCTGTTAAGAGGACTCTCAAGTTTACTTTCTACAGAATCAAATCTATTACCAACTGTCCACCATTTCCTAAAATAAATGTTTCTTAAAAACACTCACGCAGTAAATCCATTGATCATATGAGCATATTTGAGTAAAACAAGGTCCAACCAGCCGCATCTTCTTTTCCTTCCAGTAGTTACTCCAAATTCTCTACCCCGTGTTTGTAATAATTCTCCAATTTCCTGGATAACAGATTTTATGAATTAGACTATCAGAGCTGTGTATATCCAGGGCATTATAACACACACACACACACACACACACACACACAAAACGAAAAAAACCCCAAAAAACCGAAAATATCCCTTTTGATAAACATCTTCATGAAATAATATGAAAACAGGAATTTCATGGAAATGACAGTACTTGGAATATATTTGGTTTTGATTTTATTTTTAAGTTTTTTTATACTAATATTTTTACAATGTTATATACAGGTCAAGTGTATACTGACATAATAAACAGTTAAATATTATCAATTAAGAATAAGTTGTTATGGTCTTAGACAAGTTCCACACAAAGGCTCTCGTGTTAAAGGCTTGGTCCTAAGCAAGTGGCAATACTGTGAGGTGACTGAATCATGAGGACACCAATGTTTTCAGTGGATTGGTCCATTAATGAGTTCAGAGCTGAATAGAGTATTAGGAGGCAGGACCTTGTGGGAGGACAGAGGTTTCTGTGGTATGTATGCCTTTAAGGGTAAGCCTAGTTCTTGCCATGAGCTGAGGTGATGAGCTTTCCTATACCGTGCCCTTCTGCCACAGTGTACTTACTGTCTTACCACTGGCCCAGAAACAGAACGGAGTAATCACAGACTTGAAACCATGAACAACAACAAAAATACATCTTTCCTTCTTTTAAATTTCTCATGTAATTTTCACAACAAAGGAAAAGCTCATAAACAAATACGTTATTAGAATTTATTTAAACAGACAAACCTATCTAATCATTCCAGGATCTAAAGTTTTATAGTTTTCCTGAAAGTTTTAAGGCAAACACATCAAATGATCCTTGTAAATGGAGAGAGAGGCAGGAGTCTATTAAGGTTGGGGTCAGGGGAACATGATTTTTCTTACTGAGAAACAGACTTACGTTGTCTTGCTCTGTGGGAAAGGCACCAATACCAACTCTAGTGGTGTAAACTTTCACAACTCCATATACTTCTCCAACATTTTGAGGCGGCATACCCAAGCCTGTACAAACACCTCCAACAGTACAGTTTGAAGAGGTTACAAACGGGTAAGTTCCTAGAAAATAGAAAACAAACAAACAAAAATCCACTAAGATGAGCACATGGACCCAAACACTGTAACACAGAATTACCATTAAGACCATGCATATGAGTTTACTCCAGGAACCTGACAGACCAGACCATAATTGTCACTGTTCTCTCTCAAGTGCCCAATGTCTTAGCTTTGAGTCTCTTTGTCTATAATGTTAAAACACAGTTAAAAATACAGGTGGCTAGAGGTTTAGTTACAGAGAACCCCAGAGTATGTGCAATTGTTACCTTGGCTCTCTACAGTGCGTACTGATAGAGGATCATATGTAGAAATCCACCTACATATTTTGACTGGGTCCTGTTAATTCCAAGCAAATGACTACCCGGTGGACATAATTAGAGTGCAGCAGGACCCTGGGCAACAGGAAGTTTGTGGTGTTCAATATTTCCCCAGCTTTTAAACTCTGTTCAGAGAAACCCTCAAATCATAGGAACAATTATGAGGGTGCATTTTCCTTCCTGTCATACTTAACCACTCGCCCTGCTAATTATATACTGCCTTTCCAGATCAAGAAGGCATATTATAGGATAAAAGGATAAATGTATCTATTATAGACAAATACATTCTCTTTAATTAGTATCTAGAGCCAATGAAACATCAGAGGGTGAGGGAAGGCTCAGCAGGTAAGAGCACTTGCTGCTCTTCCAGAGGACCCAGCTTTGATTCCCCGCATCCACATGATGGCAACAGCCATCTGTAGCTCTTTCCAGGAGATCCAAGGACTTCAGGCCTCCAAGGCCCCTTCATCCACATGATGTACAAAATACATGCAGGTAAAACACTCAACCCATAAAATAAAAATAAACTAAGAACTGTCACCCAGAACTGTTAACAGTGTAAGAAAACATTTAGACATACCCACCAACAGACTAATGAAGACAGTCATCTAAACAAGTTTAGCTTAACCGTAAGGATGGAAGAAATGCTGAGTCTACCAGAAAGTCTCATGCACAGAGTTAGCAAAAACAGGCTTTCCTAGACCTCACAGTATGTGTAATCCAAATTCTATATTTTAAAAGACTTAAAGGTGATATCATTTTACAGTTCCAGAGAAACAGCAGTTGAATAAATCAACAATTCACAATCTGCAGAACTCCAAACCCACAGAATCCAAATGATTCCATTTTTAATGAAATATAAAACTTATAGTGTTTGCTACAATATTCTTTAAAAAAAAAAAACTTACTATATTGACAAGCTACCTCATTTCCAAATACGTAGGCTAAATGCACTATTTATAACCTCCTTAATGCTAACATTAAATTTATATCTAAGTACTTTGAGCTCAGTCAAACTCCCTATAAATCATATCTCACTTACCAAAATCAATATCTAACAATGCTGCGTTTGCACCTTCTACCAAGATTTTCTTGGGTGGTCCATGGAGGGCCTCATATAGGAAATAAACTCCATCTCTCACCATCGGTTTAATCCTTTCCATATAACCCTACACAAAGACAAAAACCAGTTTCCATGTGCACTAATACATTGTAACCACCAGTCAAAGTGTAAACTACCTGGCCTTCCACAGTGGAAACTGACAAATCAGAACAGAAAGGCGCTGGTGACAGGCTCATCCTAGTGCAACATCTGGATTAGCTCTGGTCCCTCAGAAAAGAGTGATTAGTAATACAAGGGCTAGGGATGTGGCACAGTAGCAGAGTACTTACCTAGCATGTGTGAGGTCCTGAGCAACACACATAACACACGTGCTGTAACATTTAAAAGTTCTATAACAAGTTCACTGGAAATAGCACAAATGCTCACTTCATAAACTAGCTTTCAGGAAGAATAAAAAGAGCTACTATCTCTTTATATTAGATGGCACTTTTAATATTTTTAAGGTATTTGAAAAGCTACATTTATAATCCATGTAACTAACAATTTTCAAGTTCAAATCAGACACCAAAATGTAGTAAGAACACAAACTACATAGCCAAGATTGCAAACATTGGTGACTGAGTGCTGTCATTCTTTAGGACAACACTGTAAGATGTCATCAGTTAGTACCAAATACTAACATGAGTTGCTAGTAATCTTTAACTTCAGAATTCACGTAAAAACTGTAAAGAGTCTCCCTGAGGACTGCAGTACTGCCACAATAAACCCTGGTTTTGACTATGGATACAAGGAACAGTAACCCCAGGAGTCGCTTACCAGGAGCCCGAATGAATACGTTGCACATGTAATGAACGTCTCTGTTTGGCCCTCCTTGGCACTTGTCTTTAATCTCTTATTTATATTTTAGTCCTTTCTGTATGGCTAAAGCAACACCCTGGTTCAACATATGCTACTTACGAAAATCTTTTCTGGTTTCTTTTGTTGTTGTTTCATTTTCTCCCCTTGAGCCCCACCCCACTTCCACCCCCGCCCTGTTCCAGGCTGAGCTCATGTAGGCCAGGCTGAGCTCCACCTCAGTGTGTAGCTGAGGATGAACTTTGACTTGTGATCAACTTCCTGCTTCCACCAGTGTAGGCCACCATACCCAATTTATAAGAATCATAAATAGACCTAAGGTCTACAACTATTAAAGAATGACATATGGTATGTAGATTCTTAGTTCTGAAAACAAAATTAACAGCCTTAAAGAAGTAATCACCAGGCATATTGGAAACAATGTGAGATTTACCAATGACTGAGAAGGCTCTGCTAATTCAGGCGTCAGTGGATCTCACTCACTACGACTATGACTGACTATGGCTATGACTGATGTCTTCTCTGGTAGCCAGTAAAAGTTGTCTCAGGAACTGTTCTCAATCCTACCAGCTGACATTATAAGTTACCACACTGTCCCTTTCTTTACTGATCCACACATCAGTAACCATGCACGGTTTCTACATAATACAAATCTGGGCTTCCTGTGCTTTAAATTCTCCAATAGCTTTCCACGGTCTCCTAAATAACAGCTAAGTTTCCTGCAAGTGCATTTGAGACCTATGATCTGGTTACTTTCACATATCACTCCTTTTCCCATCCAGTATTCCATCTAGACCTAATGTGTGAAGTCACACAGACATGCTATGTCCAGGGATGACTGGTCACTAGTTAATACACAAAGAGCTGAAATGTATGAAAAACTCAAATGTCAGTTTGGCAAGTTAGTATTTAAAAGCTCATTACTGAGCTGAGAAAGCATTACCTTGAGTCGCTGTAATTCACCTTCAATGTCTATTTCCAAAGTCGGGTATATAGATTTATACTGGTTAGCTAGAACTTTGAACCTGAGAAATAAACAGATCACAGCATTAACTATGTTACAGAATAATATCATCCAAGTCAAGTGATTTCTGTGCTTATAAATGATCTTAAAAGCAAATGTTTGGAAACTGAAGTTATTTTTGGAGAAATAAAATTGAAGTAAGGAAATAAACATGAATAAATTATGCACTCAAGATACATTTTCTTTTCCTTTTTTTTAAAAAAAAGATTTATTTATTTATTATATGTGAGTATACTTTAGCTGTCTTCAGACACTCCAGAAGAGGGTGTTAGATCTCATTACAGATGGTTGTGAGCCACCATGTGGTTGCTGGGATTTGAACTCAGGACCTCTAGAAGAGCAGTCAGTGCTCTTAACCGCTGAGTCATCTCTCCAGCCTTCAAGATACATGTTTAAGACAAAATATAATTAAGGTGATATGTGTGATTGAAGAAAAAGGATAGGAATAACCGAAATCTGAAAAGACAAAAGACGGATTATATTGCACTGTGTAAAAAAATGAAAGGGGGGCAGTTTGCATGACTCTCAGACAGCAGCAATTACCTCTAGGACTTTTCAGTGCTGTGGCCTGCCAGTGTATATAACTATATTTCCCATGAAAATCATTCTATAAACAATATGTCAGAATAGCATTTCTACTTTTAAAGATGTATCTAAAACATTTACCAGGATCTGGAAGGCTAATTATTTCTGGATGGATGGGAAAGAATACTGGGTCCCTGAACCTGAAACACCAGAGATAAGATCCTGCCTAAAACATGGCTGGCACATCAGACATGGCTGCCACACTGTGAGCGTGTCCTTTAATGGGAACCAGTCACATGCCAGTCGTCACAGTGTGGCTGGCCCTGTCCTCTTAGGATACCATTCTTACACAATCGCCAGGTTATTTTTTATGAAGTAAATGTGAATACTGATGCTGCAATTTTGTACTCTGGGTATTAAAAATGTTTGTTTGTTTTTTAATATTGAAAAGACAAGTCTTTTACCTCTCAGAGAAGCCATCAAAATCAGAAACAAGATCACACATCCGAAGTCCACTCCGAGCAGCTTTAGAGGAATACACAGGGCCAATACCCTTTTTTGTGGTACCCAAACTTAAAAACAAACCAAAATAGCTTCAAGTTACACAAGGAAGATGCAAGTCTTGTTGTCAGATCTTTTCAAAGAAGGAAGTTACATATGATAATTTCCTATAAGATGATTTGCATAATCTAGCTGGGGAAATACTCTTATCTCTCACAATTTACCCACAAGGACATAGATGTACTCAGACCATATAAAATGAAATGTGGATGTCATACTTTTTCCCTGCTTGCTCTTGTCTCTGCTGTTCCTGGATACCATCAGCTGCCTGATGAAAGTCAAACACTGGGGAGAAATCAGACAGACAAACCGCAGTTGTTACTGAAACAAAGATAACATGCAAAGTAAAATACTCCACTCTCAACTACTCAGACTGGAGATCCTCCCAACCTTGCTTCTGACAAACTGTACCGATATGTTTCTAAAAGTAACAACAGCAACTTACACTTGTAATTTCAGCACTAAACAGGCTGTAGTAGGAGAATCACAGCAAGTTTGAGGCCGGCCTGGGCTACTTGGTGAGTCCCAAGATTTACCTGGATTACACTATATTTGAAAAAAGCAAAAAAGAGGAAAAAGACAAAAGGCCTATTTTAGAATATCCTAACCTAAAATTCAATAAAGTTCAATCTATAAAGATACCACCTCCCTTTCTTCCTCTACACCTTCAAGTTCTGGACCCCGGGTGTTAGAGCTCATCTTGATGCCTCCCCTTTCTTTCTCCCTAGGTCCAAACTTCACATCACCGTTCACTAATGCTGCACTCTAGTCTGGGTGCCTCTTTCCACTCTTGGACATGGATGCATTCTTTAGTGCATCCAAAAATGTCTTGCCAAGACACAAACAAGTCATCACACCCTTGTCTTTGAAACTTAAGGGTTTTCCACTACTCTTCAGAAAAAGCCTTATATGGCAAACACAGTTCTGCGCACAGCAGCAGTCCCTGACTACACTGTGCTCCCTGTGCAGTGTGCCTCTTTCTATATATACATATACACTCACACTCCCTGACGCACTCTGAGTAGTGGGACAAGGTCAGTTTGCTAGTGAATTTCTGTAGCAGCAAGTGCTCAAATATTTACTGACTGACTACATAAGCAGCTTACAGACTGGTGTTTCTCAACTTCTAACTAACGTTTGTCTACTTAACAGCTTTATAATTAACAGACCATAAAACTCACCAGTTTCAGGTATTACGATTCAATGATTTTTACATATTATGCCACTATTTCTTTCCATCAATTATATTATTTCAAAATAAATATATTGAAATATGCAAAAGTTAAACAGAATGATTAAGTTTTTTAGAATTAGGAGAAACATTTGTAAAAGAACAACTTAAAAACATTAAAAGATACACATTAGATATAGAAACTAGAAAACTCTGATAAAACCTGGACTGAAACTGCCCTCTCAGGAGCCTTGGCCTCCAAGCTACGCAGGAAGTGTGTTTCCCTAGTCTGCTTTTTGAGACACTGTACAAACTAGGAGGGCGCCCCACCTGCAGCCTGCTTGGCAAGGTAAAGTTACAGCTTTGTTTGTATGGTTACCAGTTTGCTCTGGCAAGCCTAATGAGAGTTTTGAGATTTTTATATGTCAATTACATTACAGATGCTGAGTTTGCAGTGTGTAAATTAGTATGTCTCAGAACCACGTAAGTAGGTAAAAGAGCATCCTTAAACTTATACTGAAATATTACATATTCAATGATAGCTAAAAGAATGCCACAGCAATGCTATTTTTAATAGACAAATACTGGAAAAATTCAATTTTCATCAGTAGTCGAGGGATAAAAATTTGGGTATATTCATAATAGAACTTTAGGTAACAATTTTTTTTTTTAAACTTACTTCAAGAGCAATAGCAATAGAATTGTAACAATTATAGACAGACTGTTCAGTGGAGGCCAGATGCAAAAGACAGTATACTACAATTTTAAATAAAGTTTCAAATGTCACAATTAATCTATAAGAGAAGTAAGAGCTGTGGTCACTTTTGATCAAAAGAAACAGATAATGACTCAGAAAAATCATAGCAATTTTTCCAGGGACTTGGAAGACTATATATTTTAAAGACTATGGTGATTGAGTATTTTGTTTACTTTTTGTGAATTTCAGTTTATCATGTACTTCAAACTGCTATCATATGATTAGTTTATCTCATGTTCCTATCCTGTTGCCTATACAATAGTCTTTCTAAAGTATTTCAGGAGCCAGAATTGTCCTTAAGAATTGCTTCATTAAACCTTAACTTTGCAAATCAGTTATGACTGAGGTACTAGAATATGCCATACACTTTCTTCTGAATACAACAGCATTTGCATTTAGATACTTATTTTCCATTATCAGAGAAGTTAAAAAAGCAACTATAAAAATCACAAATAAACAGTTGACAAAAAGCAGTTGAGCTGTACTTTCAAAAACTAATTTAGTACCCTGACACAAAGCTACTGCCTTCCTAGGCCCCAGGAAGATATGAGTATAATCAGAACAATGACTTTCATGGTGTAGAACCTTAGTGCCTTCTAACTATTTTTGATTATTCTCTCTGAAGTTGTTTTGAATACTCCTTTTGTTTTCTACAGGTCTAAACATTGAAGGACAAAAACAAACAAAAAAAAAAAACAAAAAAACAAAAGTTGAAAATTAGTCCAATTTTTAAACTGAAAGGTAACTAACTGTACATCCTTTGCAGTTTCATTAGCATCCCTGTAAAAATATTGTTATAAATAAGTTTGGTTGAGTTTTACTTATGCAAGTATTTGATGCTGCTAAGTCTTCATGATTTTCTACCACTTAACTACATTCCCAGCCCTCTACTTAAGCTTTATCACACACTTAATAAAATAATGCACTCAGTATAGCCCACAATACAGCTAACACCTTTGCCTGCTATCTTGTGCCTCATCTCCCCTGGGGTTCTCGGTGAAACCTCCCAGGCACTGCTTCTGTAATTACCGTGTTCCCACACCTCTCCCAATCTGCTTGCTCCTGCTTAGGACTGCTCTGACACACAGCTTCATCTTGAAACTTGAGCCATGACACATTCACTATATATCTATCTTACATATTGTATTGTGTTAACTACTTTACTATAAGCTCTATTAAAGGATTTTTCTTTTTAATAATGTCTTTTCTAACACTCTTGAACCTTCAATGTCTAGTATCATGTCTCGCACAAGTTAGGTATTCAATATATGAATAAAATGACAAACAGCAAATCTGGATTTCAGATGCTTACAATATTTAAGAAGTCTAATCATTTCTCAGGCTACTCTGAATAAACATCTCTTATTACAAACTATATCAGTATGTTAGGACAAGAGATGATGTCAAAAAGTTTGCATTAAGTTGCTTAATTATTTTAATTACAAAATATTTAAAGTTATTTATGTGTGTTTTGTCTGCATGTATGCCTACTGCCCAGAGGTTAAAAGAGGGCATCAAATCCCCTGGAAGTGGAGTTCTAGATGGCTATGAACCACCATGCCAGAACCAGGAATCAAAGCTGGGTTCTCAGCAAAGCAATGACAGCTCCTAAGCCACTGAGCCATCTCTTCAGCCCCTGCTCAGGTGTTTTTAAAACTGCATAGCAGCTTCATCATTTTAAAATGTATTTGGAAGAAAAGCGACAATTCTAAATACTGACATTCTATCAAGTGTCCACTGTAATGATGACATGACATCTATGACAACCGCAGAAAAGACTGGACAAGCAAATGGAAGCATGAATCTCGAGGAATTTTATTGGTGATACATTGTGTTAAGACAGAAGGGAGAGAGGAGGATCACATATTTGAGGCCAGACTAGAATATACAGTGAGTACCAGGACAGCCTGGTAACTTAGCAAGACTGATTCAAAGCCAAAAGAAAGAAGGGCCTTCTGACCCCTTTGCACTGTCCCCACACCCAGTCTCTTTGCCTGGCAGTCAAGCACTGAAGTAATCTACTAAGTATGCAAATTGCATTCTTAGACAAAGTGAGGGACTTTAAGCATCTGTATAGAGAATCCTACTTTAAGTTTTTGAAAACATCACAGTATTTTAAATGTTGTATCTAGTCATACCAATAGCTATCGAAGTCTCCAGTACAGAAAAAATAAATAAGCAGTCAGCTTCAAAACCAAATCATACAGGATACTATTGATATGAAAAGGTTTCACAATATTAGCACAAATTTTCTCTTTGCAGATTTTATAGATTAAGAAGTCCTGTGATGGTTTATCTTCGGCCCAGGGAGTGACACCATTAGAGGGTGAGGCCCTGTTGGAGTAGGTGTGTCACTGTGGGTGTGAGCTTTAAGACCCTCATCCTAGCTGCCTGGAAGTCAGTCTTCTAGAGGCCTTCAGATGAAGATGGAGAACTCTCAGCTCCTCCTGTACCGTGCCTGCCTGGATGCTGTCATACTCCAACCTTGATGATAATGGACTGAACTCTGAACCTGTAAGCCAGCCCCAATTAAATGTCATTCTTATAAGAGTTGCCTTGGTCACGGTGTCTGTTCACAACAGTAAAACCCTAACTAAGACAAGTACCTACTGAACAATATAATGGGAAAGATGACATTTTTCATATAAAAAACTATGTAAATTCAATACAGTTTTCCTCAAAAAGTTATTTTATTTCTACTTTCTTATTGCTTGTGTAATGCACATGTATGGGCACATATGCCAAGGAACTCAGGCCATACGTTTACAAGGCAAGCACGCTACTGGCCGAACTATCGTGTTATTATTTTACTGGGTTACTGAGGTGATGCACAAGGCTCAAATCTGAAGCTGTTACATAGCCACACTGTTATTTGATTTCCATTTTGGTTGAGACCTTATTTTAAATGAGCTAGACAGTAGTGGCGCACGCCTTTAATCCCAGCACTCAGGAGGTAGAGGCAGGTGGATCACTGAGTTCCAACCTGATCTGCAGAGTGAGTTCCAGGACAGCCAAGGCTACAAAAAAAAAAAAGCAAAACCTTGTCTTCAAACAAACAAACAAAAAACCATAAATAAAATAAATAGGGAGAGAGAGAGAGAGAGAGAGAGAGAGGGAGAGGGAGAGGGAGGGAGGGAGAGGGGACAATGCTAAAATTTCAGCAACAACTGTATCAGGACATAAACCTTTTAATAGCTTCAGGTCCATACCAAAGTTCTCTTGATTGCCGGGTGGTGGTGGCGCACGCCTTTAATCCCAGCACTTGGGAGGCAGAGGCAGGAGGATTTCTGAGTTCGAGGCCAGCCTGGTCTACAAAGTGAGTTCCAGGACAGCCAAGGCTACACAGAGAAACCCTGTCTCGAAAAACCAAAAAAAAAAAACCAAAAAAACCCCACAAAGTTCTCTTGATCTAAATCCCCTACTACTCTTTTTAGGTTATCATCTTGTAAACATGTCACTGCTAATTAATCCTATTGGTTCAGGAATGATAACCAAGAAGAAAATACCAAACTTACTGGTGACAGCTGAAATTAATTTTAGAAGCTACTTCTAATTCATGGAGAAAACTAGTGTGAATGAAGAGAGGTAATTTATCACTGTGCAGACAGTTGTTCTAAAGACTGAATTCATCACATCTGCAGATGACATTCTAAAGACTTGCCAAAGGGCAAATGCATTCTTACAGGAATGTCGACACGTACAAATAGTTTGTATCTATATGATTTACTCTTTAATGACTAAAAACGTTACAGACTACTGGTTCCACTATTCATCTGCTTAACTACGCTTTCTTCAGAAACAGGTATATGTCTATCTAGTCTCTGACAAAACAAAACAAAGAAAAAAAATCAAGACCTTATTATTTTAACTTCAATTACAATCCTTAAACAAACAGAAATAATTCATTACTAAATGCTTTCTCTTGATACATCTGACTAAAAGACAGTTATAAACAAATACAAATAGCCTCCTACCAATATGAGCTCTGTCCGATATGATAAGTCTTTTCTCCCAGCCATCTAGACCTAGGAAAGAAAAGATATACTTTATCAAACATTTTGTGCAACAATTTTTAAGACAATTTCTTTATGAACAGAAGGTCTACAAGTGTTTTTTACTGAAGCAATCATGTCTGTATCTCTTCTGCATGGGAAGCATTGGGCTTATCAAGTTTGTCACTGGTCTTAATGAACAAGCTCATTCACATGCTTATCTCCAAATATTTTGTTCTAAATAGTTCCCGTCTTAAATCATATTCACATAAAATATTCCTAAGAACCCAAAAAAAGAAAACAGCAGGAAAATATTTTCTAGACTAGGTGTGGGGATCAGGTATATAGCATGGGGGAAATTCAAGAGAAGGAAGTTGGTTTTAGTAATGCCACCCTTCCCAAAAGAGTTATAAAGAAATATGACTGGACAAAATGAAACTTAATTTTTCTCCACAGTATTGTAGATGACTATATTTAGTATATCTCAGTAATGAGATACATGCATCTCCCCATGTAACTATAGAGATCAAGCTTGCTGTTAGCTTTCACATCTAGGTCTCATCACCGAATACATTAGGGGGAGATTAGAGATTCGGACATGGGTAAAAAGTGAGGGGGTAATTGAGAGCGTGGACAACAGCGACAGTAGGGAGACAGGGTGTCTTAGTCAAGAACATTATAGTGAAGAACACTTAAGGGCAGATTATTTTAAACCCAACACAACTCAAACAAGATAGAGAGCATTTTAAATCTGAGCTCATCTTGAGGGAAACCGTATTAAGAATGTCCCTTAACTGTTTATTACTTGCCTTGTAAATTCCCTCCCACTCTAACGAGTATCCACGGCTGACAGTTAAGGCAAGACTCAAGGATGTTTCTTTTCAGATCAGTGCATGATCCCTTGCTTCGGGGGAAAAAAACCTTTCAATGATGCAGCAGTCTAGTCCAGAAGAAGTTTTAGCAATGTGCAAAAGCTCCAAGAGCTGGTAGTAGGTACACTGTCACTCTACCTACCTCAAGTTCAAGTGTGGAAGTAATGAACACACCAAAGACTTGGTACCTTCACAACAGTCTATGAGGATGCTATCTTGATTAGAAATAGTAACTATGAGTGAGATTTAAACTCATATAAAAATGTGTACTCTAATAATCTGAAAATTCTAAGTACAGGACAAATACTCAATGTATCTGGCATGAGATCTTCCTGAAACTGTATAAAATAACACATTATATATAGTTAGACCCATTCATTCATACCTTTCCCCTTTTGAACATTTTTCTCCACTTCTTCAAACAATCCAGGAAGATGAATTACCACTCCATTTCCTAAAAGAAACAAACAATCCTCTACCTTAAACACCTGTAATTATAATATAGATATACACATAAATGTTAAAATGTAGACATCTATAATAACCATCAATTTTGAACAGAACAAGTTACACTCATTAATAGAACACCAAATTTTATTAAGAAATCCAAAGTACTCAAAGTTTATAGTATACATATAAGTAATAGGGGATATAAAACACTAAAATTATGTTCAAAACAACTTGGAATTTCTTTGTAACAAATGAATCATGTTCTGAAAGAAGCTAAGGGTACAGCTGGGTCACCATCTACACCAATGTCTTTCAGAACCACACTCTGCTAGTGATCACAAAATAAATTTAGTGTGATATGAAAATTTTATACAACAGAATATAAATCATCAGACTGTAAGGGTTTAGAACGAAATATTTCTTATAATGAGTCAGAACTCAAAGTCTTTGGAAAACTCATTGATGACCAGAACCTCTCTACAGAATAAAGGCTATGATGCACACAGGTGCCTGCAAAGTAAACACCCTGGGAACCACTTCTGCAAAAGACCTGAGAGTGATAAGCAGCTTGGCAGGTCTGTCCTATAAGGTATCGCAGCCAAAATTAGTGAGGCATCAAGGAACCATGTGGTCATTGAAAAGTAAAGTCAGTTTTGATAATGAAAAACTACCATGTTGCCCCCAAGAAGTTCAGTTTAAACACTTACCGATAACGGCAGTAACGTTTGGGTTAATTATTCCACTAGGTAAAAGATGAAAGTCATATTCCACAGAATCTACAACAACTGTGTGGCCAGCATTATTCCCTCCCTGAAACAGAATAAAGGGGACATTGAGCCTGATAATAAATCCTTGCCAAAAGTGAATACAACCCAAAGAAACTCAAATATTTGCCATATGTGTATGTATGTGTGTGTGTGAAACGTATAATTGTGTTTTTCTTTCTACACTACAGTATACTTGAGTGATTTCTGTCAAAGGATCAAGAAATTTATGAATTCAAAGTCACATTTATTTTTAAGAGAGAACGGGTAGGAAAGGCAAAACTAATTTAGGTTTTTAGGCTGACTTTTGGCCCTATATAGGACATTTATCGATCTAATTATTTATGACTCTTTACACACACACAAGCTACAGTGAGAGACAATTATTCTAATATCATACTCAGGTAACCCCCATTGCTCTTTGATATGTCAAGCAACTCTAGATCTGGAATTTGCATTCTTGGATGGATTTAAACTAGGATGTGTCCCCAAATAGTTCCCAGTACTGGCCGTCCTAATAAGACTCTAGTTTACAAATCAATCTTAAGCATTTAGTTAATGACAGATCCCTACAACCTTCTCTTTCTAAAAGACATTAGATCAAGAAATCCTTAATGCTTAGAATTAGTCAAAAGCTCAACAGTAACATGTCAAATATTAAATTTCAAAAATTAAATATTAAGACAATATTAAAAGGCCACATACTTTTTCCAACTTTTAAATTAAAAAACAAAGAAATACAAAGCAACTGATTTGACTGTACAATAAACTTTGAAGAGTAAACAGCAAAAGAGAATACAATAGATAATAGCACTATTATGTAGCATTTTAAAACACACAAACACACACACAGCAAAATTGCCAAGTCTTTCTCATATACTTACCATAAAAACCAGTTACAAGTTTTTAAGTATCCTTCTGAAGAAACTTTTTACATAAAAATACATATTTACTTTCTGTTTTGTTGCCGTTTTGTCACCATGTGAGGACTCAACCTCAGAGTCTCCACAGGAGGCCACAGCCACGCTTTACTCTTTTTAAATTTGTTTAGTATTGCACACTCACTGAACAAAGAACTGGGTCTCAAGCATATCATGTATTTGATATTCATTTCCTTTATCTTCTCCTCCTCCCTCAGTTCCTTTTTCCAAGTTGTCAACTCTCATTTTTCTCATACATGTAAGGCAACTATATATGCAAATTATGCCATTTCATTCATAATGAATGAATAAAATATCATCTGGTGACAGATAACTAGATTTGTTTATTTCATAATGTTAACAACCATTCCATAAATTGCAAATAAAACCATTTCATTCTTTTATATCTGTACATACAATAATTAAACTAGTCTCATAAAGAAATGCATGAGTTGTTTCCAGCTTTCTGTCATTATAAGGCCAATCAGTCTTTCTAAAAATCATACATTTTGTGCTTCAAAATAACATGTCTCAAATTTTCAAGAAAAATCTCTTAAGATATGAAACACATTAAAATTTCTAAGTCCCCAGGAAAATGCTAATTTGTCATGACTAAAATTATTTAATTCTAAATTATTATTAAATTAATAAATATTTACATGTTCAATGTATTAGTAACTTTGAGATAAGCCATCAGTTATTTACTCTAGGTTGAATATTCATTCCTAATCCCAAAAGCCTCCAAGCCTGAAACTCTTGTGTGCTAACAAGATAATGTTAGTGGAAAATTCCATACCATGAAACTTCCATCTCATACACAAATTAAAAGTCTGAAATCTGAAACACCCTAGGCCACAAACACCAGGGATGCAGCATACTCAATTTTAAAAATCCAGCCATTAAGGGTATAGTAAATTATGTTCTCAATACCTCTTAATCAAACCACTTAGACTAAAAGGAGATAGGAACTATCCTAAGCAGGAAAATCCTTCTACTTTAAGTGTCCCTCCAAAAACTAAATATCACGCACCTGTAATCTCCTCTTCATGTTTTGTTGCCTATGAAAATGCATTTGCTGAGTCCTGAAAACGTAAGTGGTTTACACCATTTACAGCAGATTACTGGGCATCAAAGATACGCTTATGAACAAAGAGCCTTATTTTCAAGTTCTACGTAATTTTGCAAAACTGTACAATGAGTGGGGTGCAAGTCTTTTTCAGTTTGGGAGAATAAATGTTTACATATGTAAAGAAATTCATATATTGGTGTGCACCCCGGCAATCTCAGCTTTTAGGAGGTAGAGGTATGAAAACCAAGAATTCAAGTCAGCCTCAGCTATAAATGGGCTGCATAAGGCCCTGTCTCAGAAGTACCTCCTCAGTCCATGGTTTGTTTAAAACCTGCATTATTTATTATAATTATTACCTAAGAATGCTCATATTATGGAACAAGCCTATTCTCTCAGCTACTATTTACCATGACAGGCAGTAGTGTTAACAACAGCCACACTTAAGAGTTAAAAACTGACATGGGTATTTTTTAAAGGCAGGTGGTTATGAATAATAATTTCAGGGAGATAAATTAGCTTCCCCCCTAAGTTCATCCAAATCACATAGTTTGGGCTGGAAAAGTTCAATTATAAAAGACTAGAAATTCCATTTTGCTACAAAGTTTGCTCACTGAAATGCTAACTTCCATTTAGAAATAACCAGTTAAGTTTAAATTATTTAAATTTAGTAAATGCAGGAATATGGTGAAAATATCAGGAATAATCTTGAATCTCCTTATTGAGAGTTGAGATATGAAAAATGAATCTTAAAACACAGTGAGATAAGCTTAGGGGGGGTGCTACATATAAGAGGTTTCTTCATGATGTAATCTGTAAAATAAGTTGTAGTACATGGTCATATTCATAAAACACAACAGATAAAACTTCAGATTTGAAGTACCTGTTTGGACACTAACCTAAAATATGTATAGATTGTAAAATGCAAAATTATCTTGAGAGTTCAGGCAACTGTCCTCAAACACAGATATTGACCCAAGGAGAGGACACATACATTAGCAGATAGCAAAACAAGGAGGTTCTAAATGCGAGTATCACTGCCTATGCCCTCAACCTCCTACCTACAAACTATCAGAGGAGATGGAGTCACTTCCAACACAACTCCACTGCCACACGCCCAGATGAGCCTCAGATGGCCTCACTTTTAACCTAGATTTAATCTGAAACACACAAACTTGCTCCTTCCAAAAAATAAACAAAAAAAGTATTAACCTCCAAACACCTTACTATATATTATGTGGAAAGTTTTTTGGGAAATCCTAAATTTGAATGCCTTACATGATGCTTTTATAGTATATACCAAGAATAAATGCAAGTTAACTGCACGAAAATGAACAATAAATACATGAATAAAAAGTGGAGAACCTTTCATCACAAAACACATTCTCACGAGGTATATACCCCCTAATGGGTACTTGTTACCAGTTTTCTTTGACTGCAACTTTTATATTAAGTATCTAGAGGCTGGTATGATGGTTTGAATGAGAATGATTCCCATGGACTCTTATATTTGAATATTTGGTCCCCAGTTAATGGAATTGTTTGGGAAGGATTAGGAGGTGTGGCCTTTTGGAGGAGATCTGTCACCAGGGCAAAAAAATGGCTCGTATTCCCAAGATACTTTGCCTCATGGTTAAGATCAACTCTGAGCTCTGAGCTGGTCCTTCACTCTGCCATCACAGACACTAACCCTCTGAAACCATAAGACAAACAAATTAAACATTTTCTTTAAGTTGCTTGGTCATGGCAATTGAAAAGTAATAAGGACAGAAACAGGTACCAGAGAGTAGATTAATGTGACAGGCCTGACCATGGTTTGTTTGCTTTTGTTTTGTTTTTGGAAGAATGTGGAAGATTTGAGACTTTGGACTAGGCAAATAGTTGAACCGTGTGAGCAGAGTTTAATGGGCCATCCTAGTAGGATCTTGAAAGAGAATAGTGCCAAGAGCTATACAGACTGTGTTTAGCTCAAGAGGCTCTAGAGACAAATAATAATAGCAAGTGGGCTAGAGAGCATTTTTGTGAAATTTTGGCAAATAATGTGGCTGCTTTTGTCCCTGTCCTAAAATTTTGCCTGGGGCTAAATTGAAAAGTAATAGACTCTGAAACCATGAGCCAAATTAAATGCTTTCTCTTGCATGTTGCCTTAGTAGTCATGTTTTTTTTTTTGTTTTGTTTTTGTTTTTTATCACAGCAATAAAAAGTAACTAAGGCATAATATGGAGAGAGGGATCAGAAGTTAAGAGTACTTACTCCTGCAGTACTTCTGTTCAGTGCTTAGTACCCACGTGCCAGCTCGCAACCATATAGAACTCTAATTGTAAGGACTCCAATGCCTTTTTCTGACCTTCAGACCTTCACAGATACCAGTCACAGGTGTTATACAGTCATACAAGCAGACAAAACACTTGTATCCTTAAAATAAACAAGCAGAAAAATAAAAAAAACTGGCACCAGGGAGCCAGGCTCCACAGCCTTCTGTGCTTGGCCTGCCAGGAGAGAGAGATCAAGCACAGAAGTGAGATCTCCACCTTCTCTCTGGAGGGGAACAGCTGGGAGCGCACAGGGCATATGATTTTATCTGCATTATTTTTCATGATAATCTTCAATTTTAACATGTTTTTCTATATATTTCTATTTTATCAGAAATGTTTTCCATGTAAATCTCTGATTTTATAACATGTTTTTAATTCCACCTTCAATTAATTTAGGTTTTTTATGTCTACCATTTTATCTGTATAATTTTCCATGAAAAGTCAATTTTAAGGTGTTTTTCTATATATTTCTTGAATTTTATCAGAAGTATTTTCCATGTAAATCTTCGACTTTATCAGAATATGTTTATAATTCCACTTTCAATCAACTTAGGAATACTTTTATGCCTACAATTATTATATCTATATAAAATTTTCCATGATAATCTTCAATTTTAACATGTTTTTGTACACTTTTCCACAATTTTATCAGAAATATTTTTCATGTAAATCTTCAATTCTATCATAAAATGTTTCATCTTCCTTTTTCAATTAATTTAGCAATGTTTTTTATGTCTACCACTTTACTCTTTAATTTTCCATGAAAATTGTTAATTTTAACATGTTTTTCTATATATCTCTTCTATTTTATTAGAAATATTTTCCATGTAAACCTTCAATTTTATCATAAAATGTTTTTACTTCCTTTTTCAATAAAAGAACAAGCTTTTCAAAAAAAAAAAAAAAGAATAAAAACCCCTGCAATCCCAGCACTCAGGAGGCTGAGATAAAAGAATAGTTAAATTCCAGGCAAGCCTCGACCACAGAGTGAAGCTCTGACTCAAAAAACAAACAAACAAAACCAAGAATTTACATTAAGCTTAATAACTTGGGTATTACATCACAGAGCTTTGGAATAACATTATTACAAAATAACAACAACAAGGTTTATAGTGATTTTTTTTTTGCCTTTAAAAAACTATATTGTAGACATAAAGCTTTCTCAATCTACTTTGATAAGGGCTCAACCTCCCCTCTAGCCCACCACCCACCAGAGGTAGTGGAAAAGGTTATTAGGATTTGGGGGACTTGGTCAGAAATAGTTCTTTGGGGCGATCCCAGTCTTCGTTGTTCTCGGTCTAGTCCACTACCAAGCACCAACAGCGATTCAGCAGCTGCAGTTCAATCTATAAGAAACTGTAGGGCTCACCAGCCAGCCAAGTCGGCTGCAGCAGCAAGAAGCTGCGTGAACCTCATGAGAAGTTCTTCAGCGAGTTACTCTATGACGTCACCACGAGCAAAGCCCAACAGCGCAATGTAAGGTGAACCAATGCATGCAAGTTGTCATCCAAGAAGAATAGCTAGGCTGAGCAAAGCGAATCAATGTCTGCGGGGCCATATTTATATTCCTTCTAAACATCACGTCCTTTCACTTGTCTGCTTTAGCAAAATACCCGTGCGTGTCTGCTTCAGGAAAACATCCTATTCACTGTGAACCCCAACGAACCATCATTTGACATAACTGACTTTCCAAAGAAACCAGAAGTTTAGGACAGCCAGGGCTACACAGAGAAACCCTGTCTCGAAAAAAACAAAACAAAACAAAAAAAGAAACCAGAAGTTTGCACTTCCTATATAGCTAATTTCCACTCTCTGTTTTATCTCTAGAATTGAAATAATAAGAAAATAATTTGGTTCCAAAGATTATTTGATGCGGAAAAGAATATTTTATGAACAAGAACAATCCTAAATTTCCTAGGTGTTTTCTTCTGTCTTGTATTTCCATATGAAATTAACTCCAAGTCAGCTTTAAGAGTATGTTCAGCTACCCCTCTTTTCCCTTAATAGCAATAAACATGCCCCTGGCCACAGTGATTGATCCAGACAAGCACAGTAATCCAATCTTGAGCCAGATTCAGAAAGCCAAGATTTAAAGTGCTATGCTATGAATGCTGAGAGAGAGAGAGAGAGAGAGAGAGACCCCGAGAGAAACCGAGAGAGACCAGAGCAGCCCCATCACTCTCCTCCACCACTAGACAAATCCTTGAATTGCTTGTTTCAGTTTCTTTCCCATCTCTATAAGAAAGAATGCATATGATCCAGGAAGCAAGCCCATTACACACAGTAATGGAGTTCACTTCTCGATCTAGTGATAACAATGTGGGATTAAATGCTGAATTTTAATAACATTTCTATGGTGACTAGAACAATAATTTAAAGAATGGCACAGCAGGATACGGGGATGGAATAACAATTCTTAGTCATCTTGCAATTGTTCTCAGACTTTTCTAACTGATTCTTAAGTCAGAAGACAAACGTTTTGGGTATTTCTTTTCTTTCTGTGCTCTTCAAAACCAAAGGCCACCAAGCCAATTCTACAGTAGAAGTTCAGATCAAATATTGTTGATATGTCTAAGTTTCTAATTTTGAAGTTTTAAAGGTCCCGGAGAAGTTTAAAAGGTGTAGGGCAGAGGGAGCTAAAAGGAAATGAAATCGGTCTGCAATCAGAATGAGTCCATTCTTAGTTTAGTTTGCTAATAGGCCTTCCTGTTCTTTCAAATTACTCTCTCTTTTTAAACACTTAAGTGAGTTCCTGCTGTGAGAGAGATGAAGGCAACCTCTTGGCAGTGTTATGAACACAAAACAATGGTATCTTCTTTTACAACAGCAAAAGCTCAAGTGTCAAGGACTAACAATTTCATACACAAATCCCAGAGGCACTTCTCAGACCCCTTTGGACTCTAAATAATGTCCTATTGAATACATGGACACTACTATAATCGACAGAGCTCAAAGTGAATGAAACAGTGGGGTTCCCACTATAGATTAGAGCAAAAGTCACAATGTCTCAGACCCCACTGAACTATTCCAAAAACCCAAAAAGGATGCTATTTCTCATTAGACTAATCTACAGCCTGGTCTACAGAGCAAGTTTCAGGACAGCCAAAGATATACAGTGAGAAACCCTGTTTTGAAAAACCAAAAGGGAGTTAGGAGGGAAGAACCTGGCAGTCTGAGTTAATGCTTACTGTCAATGACACTTTTCTTGGTACTGAATCCTCACTTTTCCAGAGAACTGTTTCACCAAATCTAATGCACCTGTCAACCCATAACAATAATCACCTTTTAAGCACTAGTTTCAATTAGCTTATGACTCCAAAGTTGACTATTACTACTAGTACACTGATTGAACTATTCAACATAACCAGACACACTACATAGGAAAATACATAAAGGCATCTGCATTACTTCTTAGGAAAGATGTCCAAGTGGTCAGACAAGCTTTGGAAGATTAAAAACATCTACTTGGCCTTTCACCATTATGGCTACTTTCAGTTTCAAATACACAGATGTGGAAATGATGAGTCTCAGGGTGTGTTTCTCACTTTAAATTTCCATTATGAAACAACTCACAATGAAAGCAGCACTCATCGTGGCCTTGAAGGATCGTAGTTATGTTTTGGACCCTAAGTATCAAATTTCAGTACCTAGTTTTTCCTGATCACAGGCAAACCATGTCTGCCATGGTAACCAAGACCAACACCCTTGCTTTCTCTAAGAATAAATACCAAATAAGACTGGCACCAACTACTACAGTCTACTCATCTCTCTAGCTTTCACTCAACAAAATAGAAGAACAAAATACAGTCATTTACTGGGGGAAGGTGGGAACAGTAATAGGTTTCCTAACGAGCTACTTCTGTGCTATCCGGTCTCCACACACTACCACCTTCCTCAGCCCTGCCCTGGCAACGAATTCATTAACACAGCAGTACTTCCCAGACTAGGCATTTCTTGTAGGCAGTGGCTTGCCCTTTCTGCCGGTTCCATGCAGAGCTAAGTGTTGTCCTGTAGATACAAAATAGGTGTTTCCTGGATGAATCGTCTGCGGCTGCCCCTCTACTTACTCTCCTTTCCATTAAACAAAATGTTTATACAACTTAAAACCAACAGCAACACAGCAGTAACGGCCGTGCTTTGATTTGTCCTACACACTTGTTTATCAACACATGTATAAATAACTGTCCATGATCCTGAGGCAGAAGACAGGCCTTCAGGGCTCCACAGTGAAAATGACATTAGCATTGCACCTATTTCTTCCCCAAAAGGAATCTTAAGGTGTATAACAGAGGAAATGCCCCTTTAAAAACATTTCAAGCCATGTTTCATAAGTAAGGGAATTATTTTGTGTTTCTACTTGAAATATGGAATATGTATGTATGTACACTCATACAATATATATGCATGTACACTCTGGAGAAATGACATGTAAACTCTAACACAGGATACATTTTATTACTATAAACCTGTTTGAATATACACTTAATTAGCACCTAGTGACTGTACAAAATGGTTTAAGTTAGGACACTTTCACACAGATGGTTCATGTACTTTGATCACATTCATCACACTTTGTCCCAATCTCCTTCCTCTTCCCAGATAATTCTTTGTCTTTTTTTAATTTTTCCTTTGGATGAGGAAAAATGCTATATTTGTCTTTCTGAGTCTGTCTGTCTTACTTGGCAAAATGTTCTCCAATTCCATCCATTTTCCTGTAAGTGACATAATTTTTTCTTTATACCTAAAAACCAAATTATGAAATAAACTCAAAATCGATCCAAGCTCAAAATGTCTTTCCCATCATTGGCTTTCTCCACTCTATTCATTCCATTGTCTTCAGTGTTGTAACCTAAGAGAACTTCGGTAAGTAGATACTGAGTTACTAATGCTGGACAAGTAAGTTAGTTACAAAGATGAATCATCGCAAAAGAGAAATGCTACAGGGTCAACTGGTACCATAAGGAATTTGGGAGGCAGGTGCAGGCTGACCTCTTAGTTCCAGGCCACCCAGGTCTACTGAGTGAATTCCAGGTCAGCCAGGGCTATACAGAGAAACATGTCTCAAAAAAAGAAAGAAAGAAAGAGAGAAAGAAAGAAAGAAAGAAAGAAAGAAAGAAAGAAAGAAAGAAATGCATAGGTCTATTCTTCACCTTCTTAAAGCTAATGAGATCAGTAAAAATCCTAAAGTATACAAGAAAAAAAAATGTAATGATTATATAAGTAGTAAGGAGTTTCTAAGTGAGAAGTCTGATCATTTATTTCTCTGCTAGCCTCCTCCCCAATCATTCCTCTGGAGATTCCAAAGTCATCAGATCAGACTGATACATAGCCTCCCTCACGAACACTTTCTTGGTAACATAGTAACACTATCAGTCTACAAACTGAATCTATAACTTTTTAAAGGTCTATTATTTTGAAACCCCTTTAGAGAAATGCCACAATGGCTACAACCATACACTCTACAATGCAGCTGGACCTGTGCACATTTCCAAGTAAAAAGGCAAGCAGGCTCAAGTCCGTCCTTCTGCCTAGCAAGAGTTTGGGTGCTTTCCTAAGTCTTCAATCCAGCTACCAGGTCTGATTTTAAAAGTGAAAGGTGAAGGCTGGGTTTTGGATCACTTCGGGGCGATGGCGAACACCTGGGAGAGCACCATTAAATATGCATGTCGCCAGACAAGCTGCAGGGAGAGAAAGAACCATGTGAATGGAAGATTGGTGGTAGAGCGGTAGTTGGAGCTACCAGGTGTGTCGTGTGTCTGCACACAATAAAAAGGAAGATGACCCAAGTCAAAGCACCTGGCTTTTTACAGGCCGGTTTCTTCACAGGCTTCAATTTTAGGTAGAAAGCTTCCCAAGACTAGCCTAGACCACAAGACATCCACACACAAAAACCATGTACCTTCAAGGAGAAAATTTTTCTTTTTTTTTTATTTTTCGAGACAGCGTTTCTCTGTATAGTCCTGGCTGTCCTGGAACTCACTCTGTAGACCAGGCTGGCTTTGAACTCAGAAATCCGCCTGCCTCTGCCTCCCAGAGTGCTGGGATTAAAGGCCCGACGAAGGGAGAAAAATTCTTACAACCTAAATATGCCACCATTAACTTCCAACATTGCACCTTGTTTTGAATGTGGGAACTGCTCATTTATTTTGAATTCTGAAACAGGGAGATAGTTTTCTGACAGCCTTTTACAAAGGCCTAGCCTCTAGGCTGCTTTAAAGCAAATGACTAATAGGAAAAAAATTAACACGAAAACCCACGTGTCTCCGGGTAGGAAACACTGGATTTCCTGAAAGTCAACTTTTTTATATTACCGAAGCCTTGCAAATATTTCTAAATATCCGATTTGAAATCTCCGTATCTACTTGCCTCGCACTCTTCAATTTACAGGGGATGAGTAATTAAAAACAAATCTCCCTAAATAGTTATCTATGAAATACGGAGTTAAAAACAAAAACAAACAAAAGCACTGGAGGACCCCCAAACAGTCTCATCGCCCCGCAGAGGACTCGGATATCAACAAAGTGGACCAATGGAGGCGAGGTTCTGCGTGCCTAAGCCTGCAGGAAATGCAGTGCTGAGTCTCGATTTCAGGGAAATTGGGGAAAAGGACCCTTCCTAGTCCGCGCCGGTGGGTGGGCCTGGCCGGGTCCAGCCGGAGTCCGGAGCAGGCCTCGGGCGGAAGCTCCCTCTACTCTGCCCGCGGCGCACCGCCAGCCCAGTCCCCAGACCCCGAAATGCTGCTCGAACATCGCGCATCTTCCAGGTTCCTCCAGAGCCACCCGGAGCTCCGCGTCACCCGAGACTCCAGGGCAGGGGTTCCCCGCAGCTCCCAGCCCGAGGGGCGCACCTCAAGGTGACACCTCACCGCGCCGGCCATCCCAGAAAGGGCCCGGCTTCCCTCACCTGGCAGCGGCACACGATGTCGGCGTCCTGCGCCAGCAGATCCACCACCTTCCCTTTGCCCTCGTCGCCCCACTGCGCTCCCAGCACCACAGTCACCCGGTTCCCTCCGGGCCGCGCCCTGGGGCGGCCGCAGTCGCCGTTGGGCAGGGAGGTAGACGCCGGGCTGCTCTCGGAGATCGACATGGCTCCCGGCAGGGCAGAAGAGCCTTGAGGAGACGGGACAGGAGGACCGAGGGTGAACCCAACTGCTGCGCGGCCGCCAGCCACATGCGGAGGAAGAAGGAGCCAGAGGCCGGCCCCGCCCCCGCCCCGCGGGCCACCACCCTCCCTCCAGGCCCCGCCCCACGCTCCGCCGCCCGCCGCCCGCTCAGGGCGGAACCACTTGGCGCAGGCCGGAGCCGCTGCACGACCCGCAGGCGCCACGGCCTCAACTGCCGCCACCCCAGGGCCGAGGCCACACCCCATCCCCGGCCTGGCGCGCTGCTCCAGGGAGAACCGCGCGAGAGCAGAGGCCAGGGGGCGGGGCGAACGGAGAGTTCCGCCCTCTTTGCCCCGCCCACCAGCCTCTTTGGCCTTTCAAACTCGCGGCGGGGAAGGGGGCGAGGGCCTTGAGGGTGTGGAACTACAATTCCCAGCATGCAATGCTTTGTGAGGCGGCCAAGGCATTGCACTACGGTGTCAGGGTTCACTGGTTTCGGTCTCTAAAAGCCAATTTTGTTTTCTGTGTTTAAACCCCTGGATATCTTAAAGAATGAAATGTCCTTACAAAAACGCAAACTGGGATTTAAAAATGTGTGGAAACTGGAGTGGAGCCGAACATGTTTAGAACTGAAAAGGGACTAAAAGCGCAAACTCAAAACCAATAAAAATGAAATCTAGAGATACGAGTCCTAACCCTTCTCACTTTTACAGTATCTGAGGCACAGAGATGAGTCAATTGCCTACGTCATATCCGAATGCACCTGGGTTATTTCAACCCCACAATCTTAAATTTTACCATATTTTATAAAATACGGTTTTTCTACCAAAGAAATTCTTTTCTGCTCCCATTTTTTTCTCTCTTGACGTGTTGGAGAAAAATTCAGAACCTTGTAATTTGAGGCGAATACTCTACCACTGAGTTATTACCCTCAGACCTTCAAACTCTTAAATAACACTTTAATTGCTGTCATGAGGCTTGAAAATAGTACCTTGGACAGTCTGCAGATTGAGTAAACCTATGTGCTTCTGTATATATTGCTCTTAAGTGTTTCAGTGGTCACTGGTTCCAGAGTATGCCCATTGTCCATCTAATGTGGGTTTATCTATGTATTTATTTTTTATAGTATTTGTGTGTGAGAGATCACATACTGTGTTGTCTGTCTGTCTGTCTGTCTGTCTGTAGGCTAGCAGAGGGCATCAGATCCCTGGAAACTGGAGCAACAGGTGGTTGTAAGACATCTGAAAATAGTTACTCTCAACCTATGGGTTGAGACCCCTTTGGGAGTCAATCCACCCTTTCACAGGGGTTGCATATTAGATGTCCTATCTGTTAGGTATTTACACTGTGATTCACAACAGTAGCAAAATTACAGTTATGAAATAGCAGCGAAGTAATTTTATAGTTGGGGACTGGGGTCACCACAACATGATGAATTGTATTAAAGGGTCACAGCATTAGGAAGGTTGAGAACCACCCAGATAATAGGTGCTAAAAAGGGAATCCAGATGCTCTCCCTGGAAGAGCAGCAAGTGCTAACTGCTGAGCTACTTCTCCAGCCCTGATCTAATGTTTTCATTGCAACCCAAGCTAACTGTGACATTAAATTTTGGTAAAGAAAATAATTGCTTTGGAAAAAGACTAATAATAAAGAATGTAGCCCATTGCTTACTAGCACATGTAAGACCTAGGATTTAATACTCACCATTACAAACAAATACATATGGCATAGAATCATATTCTGTGTACTGTCTCCCAGTGTAGGTATACTGTCCTGATCTCTGAGCATCTATAGGGCCCAGTTTCACATTGCATAGTTCTTCTCCTCACATACTGACTAGACCGGTCTCTGCTTAGATTCTATGGCAGGCAGGGTTTTGGGTGTGATCATAATAAGGAGTACTTATTGGACCTGTCCAGGTCTTATCATTAAACACTGAGAACCTACTATATACTAAGACTTCTGGGCACAAGTAACACAGTGAGACAAGATCACCAGTTAAGACACGGAAGATGATTTACTACATCTGTTCTCCTGGTTCTGATTTCTACCCCCATGACGGTTCTTTTAGCCATTTAAAAAGTTTCTCCACTTTGGTTAAACCATGTCAATAACCTTGAAACCACAGGAGTTGACAATAGAGAACTGAGGTCATTTGTTCTCCTAGATTCTTGCCACATGCCTGTAGAGCCTGATAATGAATGGCCATCCAGAGTACTTCTTAATCACCTAACATTCTTGACTATTCACTTGGTAGTCGCTGCAAAGGCCAGTATGAGGCCAACAGAGGAAACTTACCACGTTCCCCTGGCCACCCATTCTGTGATGGTTAGCATATGCTCAGCCCAGTGGAGTGGTCTGTTCATAGCAGTAAAACCTGAACTAAGACAGAAGTTGGTACCAGAAGTTGGGTATTGATGTGATAGGCCTGACCATGCTTTTGTTTGAAAGAATGTGGACTTTGGGACTTAGGGTTTGGAAAGCAGTGGAATGCTTTAAATGGGGCTTGATGGACTATCATAGTAGGAATATGGAAGAGTTTGTTACTGAGAATGAATTGAATTGTGCGGAACTGACCCAAGAGGTTTCAGTAAAGAATTTCAATATGTGGCCTCGAGACTCTTTTGTGGTGTTTTGGTGAAGAATGTGACTACTTTTTGCCCTTATCTGAAGAGTCTGCCTGATGCTAAGGGGAAGAGACTCAGATTAATTATATTCAGACAAAAGAAGTCTCAGAAACTCCCATCATAGACTTTGTTCTCTGGTTAAGTCTCATGAAGAGCATTTTAAACAATCATAGCAAGCTGAGAAAAAGAAAAATATAAAATATAGGGTTTGAATTTTAAAGGGGATCCAGGAAGTGAAATGGAACTGAAATCTTTGTTCAAGGATATTAAATTGAATTAAGGGAGGAGTAACCTTAGGGCAAGACACCCTACCCCCCAGCTAAGTTTATGGCCAAGCATGATTGTGGAAAGCCTTATTGGGTTACTGTGCTGCCTGGCAGGAACCTGACATTGGCCAAGGACAAGGGCTTCAAGCAGGAATCTGACATTCAGGCATAATAGGGAAGTAGGTAAAGGCAGGAATTTTAATCTTAGGGTGAATCTTAGGAGTTGAGAAGCAGACTTCAGGCAAGGTCTTGGGCTTGGATGAGGAAGTAGGAATTTTGGTCATTCTGACAAGCCCTTTGTAACAACCCTCACAGAATTTTGCTTACTGCTTTGATGATTTTGTGTTTACTATCTTGCTTGTTCCTTACTGTACCACTATTGACCTTAATTCCTGCATGTAATTAAGTTGGTATAAAAAAGTGGACTCAAAATTATTAAACCCGCCTTCAGTCTCAAAATTGACTGGGGTCATGCTGCAGTTTTGTCTAATTGTCTTCCTTTTAATCCTCACTCCTGCGCCGGAGAACCTGTTGACTGACTGAGCAGGCTTGGTCACATGATGGCACAAACCTTTAATCCCAGGAGGCAAAGACAAGCAGATCTTTGAGTTTAAGGCCAGCCTAGAACAGAGCAAGTTCTAGGTGAAGAAAAACTTAAATCCAGGCTTGGTGGACCATACCTATAATCCCAGTGCTTAGGAGGCAGGCATGCAGATCTGAGTTCAAAGCCAGTCTACAGAGCAAGTTCCAGGACAGTCAAGCTGAGTCAGAGAAGGAGTTGGAAAACAGAAAGCTGGTTATAACGTAATAGAACAAGAGGGCCTTGTTCCAGCTCTAGCAAGTAGCAGAACTCAGCAGCTTCACCCATGTGGCTCTGGCTTTAGAGTGAAAAGTAGAAGAGACTACTGGGACAATCGATGCTGGTTAAACTGGAGCTAAGAAATTAGCTGTGATTCTGAAGAGATCAGAATCAATGTGTTCAAGGCTCTTTCCCACTTTGCTCTTCTTTTAGATTCAGTATATCTGGCTTTATGAGGAGGTCCTTGATCCATTTGGGCTTGAGATTTGTACAAGAAGATAAGAATGGATCAATTTGCCACCTGAACCAGCACGATTTGTTGAATATGCTGTCTTTTTTTCCACTGAATGGTTTTGACTTCTTTGTCACAGATGAGGTGACCATAGGTGTGTGGGTTTATTTCTGGGTCTTCAATTCTATTCCCTTGGTCTGTCTGTCTCTGTACCAATACCATTTGGTTTTTATCATTATTGCTCTGTAGTACAGCTTGAGATCAGGGATGGTGTGATGGTTTGCATATGCTTGTCGCAGGGAGTGGCACTATTAGAAGGTGTAGCCTTGTTGGAGGAAGTGTGTCACTGTAGGGTTAGGCTTAGAGTTCTTCCTCTTAGATGCCTGAAGATGTCCAGTCTGTTCCTGGTTTCCTTTGGATAAAGGTGTAGAACCCTCAGCTCCTCCTGCACCATGCCAGCCTGGATGTTGCCTTGCTTCTGTCTTGATGACAATGGACTAAACCTCTGAACCTGTAAGCCAGCCCCAAGTAAATGTCTTTTATAAAACTTGCATTGGTTCACAGCAGTAAAACCCAAACTAATACAGATGGTGATTCCCCCAGAAGTACTGTTATTATTGAGAATAGTTTCTGATATCCTGTGTTTTTGTTATTTCAGAAAAAAATTGAGAATTGCTCTTTCTATTTTTGTGAAGAATTGAGTTGGAATTTTGATGGGAATTGCATTAAATCTGTAGATTGCTCTTGGTAAGATGGTCATTTTTACTATGTTAATCCTGCAGATCCATGGCCATGTGAGAACTTTCCATCACAGGGGAAATTTTCCTGAACAGAACACCAGTGGCTCAGGCTCTAAGATCAACTATTGACAAATGGAATCTCATAAAATTGAAAAGCTTCTGTAAGTAAAAGGACACTATCAATAGGACAAAACAGCAATCAAGAGATTAGAAAAAGATCTTTACCAACCCTGTATCTGATAGAGGACTAATATCCAATATGTACAAAGAACTAAAGAATTTAGACTCCAGAGAACCAAATAACCATATTAAAAAATGGGGTGCAGAGCTAAACAAAGAATTCTCAACTTAGGAATCTCAAATGGTCTAGAAGCACTTAAAGAAATGTTCAACACCCTTGGTCATTAGGGAAATGCGGATCAAAATGACCCTGAGATTCCATTTCACACCGGTCAAAATGGCTAAGATCAAAAACTCAAGTGACAGTAGGTACTGGTGAGGATGCAGAAAAAGAAGAACACTCCTCCATTGCTGGCGGGATTGCAAGCTGGAACAACAACTCTGGAAAACAGTTGGGCAGTTCCTTAGAAAATTGGAAATAGTTCTACCTTAGGACCCAGCTATACCACTACTGGGCATATACCCAAAAGATGCTCCAACATATAAAAAGGACATGTATTCTACCATGTATATAGCAGCCTTATTTATAATAGCCAGAAGCTTTAAACAACCCAGATATCCCTCAGCAGAAGAATGGATACAGAAAATGTGGTTCATTTACACAATGGAGTACTACACGGCTATTAAAAACAATGACTGCAACACACAGGAATGGCAGAGCAGCTGGGATGGGGTCCTTCCAGGCTCCATCTGCATTCAGGAGCTGGGCTGCTCCACAGCCATCTGTGCACTGGTCCTACCAGGGGAGAACTGGTCTCCAGGGAATGCTTTGACTCCCGGGTTTGGAGGTGAGACTGCCATTTTCTCTCCGGTGACTGTGCAAGGCGGGTATTGCCAGGAGCACAGGGAGCACAGGAGTGACAGAGCAGCTGGGACAGGGTCCTTCTGGGCTCCATCTGCACCCAGGAACTGGGCTGAGACACAACTCTCTGTACCACAGGAGGGCTAGTCTCCCAGGGGTGCCGAGACAGCCTTGTAGGGCCACAGGAGGGAAAAGATCCAGCCAGAAACAGCAGGACCAACTAACACCAGAGATAACCAGAAGGTAAAAGGCAATCGCAAGAACATTACCTACAGTAACCAAGGCAACATGGTACTATCTGAACCCAGTTCTCCCACAACAGCAAGTCCTGGATACCCCAACACACCAGAAAAGCAAGAGTTGGATTTAAAATCACAGCTCATGATGCTGATAGAGGACTTCAAAAGGACATAAATAACTCCCTTAAAGAAATACAGGAAAACACAAACAATTGAGTGAAGGAATTGAACAAAACCATCCAGGATCTAAAAATGGAAGTAGAAAGAATAAAGAAATCATAAAGGGAAACAACTCTGGAGATAGAAAACCTAGGAAAGAAGTCAGGAGTCATAGATGCAAGCATCAACAACAGAATACAAGAGTTAGAAGAGAGAATCTCAGGTGCAAAAGATACCATAGAAAACATTGACACAACAGTCAAAGAAAATGCAAAATGCATAAAGTTTATAACCCAAAACATCCAGGAAATCTAGGACATGATGAGAAGACCAAACCTAAGGATTATAGGTATAGAAAACAGCAAAGATTTCCAGCTTAAAGGGCCAGTAAATGTCTTCAGAATTATAGAAGAAAACTTCCCTAACCTATAGAAAGAGATGCCCATGAACGTTGTGGTGGTTTGTATATGTTTGTCCCAGGGAGTGGCACTATTAGAAGGTGTGGCCTTGTTGAAGGAAGTGTGTCACTGTAGGGTTGGGCTTAGAGATCTTCCTCTGGTATGCCTGAGGATGCCCAGTCTGTTCCTGGTTTCCTTTGGATAAAGGTGTAGAACCCTCAGCTCCTCCTGCACCATGCCTGCCTGGATGTTGCCATGCTTCTGCCTTGATGACAATGGACTAAACCTCTGAACCTGTAAGCCAGCCCCAAGTAATGTATTTTATAAAACTTGCATTGGTCATTGGTTCACAGCAGTAAAACCCAAACTAATACAAACGTACAAGAAGCCTATAGAACTCCAAATAGATCAGACCAGAAAAGAAATTCTTCCTGTCACATAATATTCAAAACACCAAATGCACTAAACAAAGAAAGAATATTAAAAGCAGTAAGGGTAAAAGGTCAAGTAACATATAAAGGCAGACAAGTCAGAATTACACCAAACTTTTTGCCAGAGAATATGAAAGCCAGAAGATCTTGGGCAGATGTCATACAGACCCTAAGAGAACACAAATGCCAACCCAGGCTACTATACTCAGCAAAACTCTCAATTACCATAGATGGGGAAACCAAGGTATTCCATGACAAGAACAAATTTACACAATATCATTCCACAAATCCATCCCTTCAAAGGATGATGAATGGAAAACACCAACAAAAGAAGGGAAACTACACCCTAGAAAAAGCAAGAAAATAATATTCTTTTAACAAACTAAAAAGAAGAGAGCCACATAAATATAACTCCACCTCTAATAACAAAAATAACAGGAAACAACAATCGCTTTTCCTTAGTATCTCAATATCAATGAACTCAATTCTTCAACAAAAAGACATAGACCAACATACTGGATACATAAACAGAACCCAACATTTTGCTGCATTCAGGAAACTCACCTCAGGCACTAAGACAGATACTACCTCAGAGTAAAAGGCTGGAAAACAATTTTCCAAGCAAATGGTCCCAAGAAACAAGCTGGTGTAGCCATTCTAATATCAAATAAAATAGACTTTCAACTTAAAATAATCAAAAATGATAAGGAAGGACGCTTCATATTCATCAAAGGAAAAATCTACCAAGATGAACTCTCAATTCTGAACATCTATGCTCCAAATGCAAGGGCACCCACATTCATAAAAGAAAATTTACTAAAGCTCAAAGCACACATTGCATCTCACACAATAATAGTGGGAGACTTCAACACCCCACTCTCATCAATGGACAGAACAGGGAAACAGAAACTAAACAGAGAAACAGTAAAAATAACAGAAGTTATACTTTTTTTTTTTGGTTTTTTTTTTTTTTTTGAGGCAGGGTTTCTCTGTGTAGCCCTGGCTGTCCTGGAACTCACTCTGTAGACCAGGCTGGCCTCAAACTCAGAAATCCGCCTGCCTCTGCCTCCCAAGTGCTGGGATTAAAGGCGTGCGCCACCACCGCCCGGCTATAACAGAAGTTATAAACCAAATGGATTTAACAAGTATCTATAGAACATTTTAACCTAAAACAAAAGAATATACCTTCTTTTCAGCACCTCATGGTATCTTCTCCAAAACTGATCATATACTCGGTCACAAATATAAGAAGATTGAAATAATTCCATGCACCTTATCAGATCACCACAGACTAAGGCTGGTCTTCAATAACAACAAAAAACAACAGAAAGCCCACATACATGTGAAAACTGAACAATATTCTACTCAACAATAACTTGGTCAAGCAAGAAATAAAAAAGAAATTAAAGACTTTTTTTTAGAATTTAATGAAAATGAAGGCACAACAAACATAAACTTATGGGCCACAATGAAAGCAGTACTAAGAGGAACATTCATAGCTCTGAATACCTCCAAAAAGAAACTGGAGAGAGCATACACTAGCAGCTTGACAGCACATCTGAAGCTCTAGAACAAAAAGAAGCAAATACACCCAAGAGGAGTAGATGGCAGGAAATAATCAAACTAAGGGCTGAAATCAACCAAATAGAAAGAAAAAGAACTATACAAAGTATCAACCAAACCAGGAGCTGGTTCTTTGAAAAAAACAACAAGATAGATAAACCCTTAGCCAAACTAACCAGAGGGCACAGAGACAGTATCCAAATCAACAAAATCAGAAATGAAAAGGGAAGCATAACAACAGATACTGAGGAAAACCAAAAAATCATCAGATCCTACTACAAAAGCCTATATTCAATAAAACTGGAAAATGTAGATGAAATGGATGATTCTCTAGACAGATACCAGGTACCAAAGTTAAACCAGGATCAGATAAATGATCTAAACAATCCCATAAAGAAATAGAAGCGGTCATTAATAGTCTTCCAACCAAAAAAAAGCCCAGGACCAGATGGGTTTAATGCAGAGTCCTATCAGACCTTCAAAGAAGACCTAATACCAATACTCTTCAAACTATTCCACAAAATAGAAACAGAAGGAACACTACCCAATTCGTTCTATGAAGCCACAATTACCCTGATACCTAAACCACACAAAGACCAAAGAAAGAGAACTTTAGACCAATTTCCCTTATGAATATCGATGCAGAAATACTCAATAAAATTCTTGCCAACCAAATCCAAGAACACACCAAAATGATCATCCACCATAATCAAATAGGTTTCATCCCAGGGATGCAGGGATGGTTCAATATACGGAAATCCATCAATGTAATCTACTATATAAACACACTCAAAGGAAAAAAAAAAAACACATGATCATTTCATTAGATGCTGAGAAAGCATTTGGCAAAATCCAACACCCCTTCATGATAAAAGTCTTGGAAAGATCAGGATTTCAAGGCTCATACCTAAACATAGTAAAAGTAATATACAGTAAACCAGTAGCCAACATCAAACTAAATGAAGAGAAACTTGAAGCAATCCCACTGAAATCAGGGACTAGACAAGTCTGTCTACTCTCTCCCTATCTGTTCAATATAGTACTTGAAGTCCTAGCCAGAGCAATTAGACAACAAAAGGAGGTTGAAGGAAAACAAATTGGAAAGGAAGAAGTCAAAGTATCACTATTTGCATATGATATGATAGTATACTTAAGTGACCCCAAAAATTCCACCAGAGAACTCCTAAACTTGATAAACAACTTCAGCAATGTGGCTGGATATAAAATTAACTCGAACAAATCGGTAGCCTTCCTATACTCAAAGGATAAAAAGGCTGAGAAAGAAATTAAGGAAATGACACACAAATAATATAAAATACCTTGGTTGTGTCTCTAGCTAAGCAAGTGAAAGATCTGTATGACAAGAACTTCAAGTCTCAGAAGAGAGAAATTGAAGAAGATCTCAGAAGATGGAAAGATCTCCCATGCTCATGGATTGGCAGGGTTAATATAGTAAAAATGGCCATCTTGCCTAAAGCAATCTACAGATTCAATGCAATCCCCATCAAAATTCCAACTCAATTTTTCATAGAGTTAGAAAGAGCAATTTCCAAATTTATCTGGAATAGGGGCCGGAGAAATGACTCAGCAGTTAAGAGCACTGACTTCTCTTCCAAAGGTCCTCAGTTCAAATCCCAGCAACCACATGGTGGCTCACACCCATCCGTAATGAGATCTGATGCCCTCATCTAGTGTGTCTAAAGACAACTACAGTGTACTTACGTATAATAATAAATAAATCCTAAAAAAGAAATAGTGCAGCCGGGCAGTGGGGGCACATGCCTTTAATCCCAGCACTTGGGAGGCAGAGGCAGGTAGATTTCTGAGTTTGAGGCCAGCCTGGTCTACAGAGTGAGTTCCAGGACAGTCAGGGCTATACAGAGAAACTCTGTCTTGAAAAACCAAAAGAGAGAGAGAGAGAGAGAGAGAGAGAGAGAGAGAGAGAGAGAGAGAGAGAGAGATGCTTACTGCTAATATATCTATATATAATCTATCTATCTATATCTAGATAGATAGATAGATAGATAGATAGATAGATAGATAGATAGATAGATAGATATAGATATAGATAAAGATATAGATATAGATATATGGAATAACAAAAAACCCAGGATAACGAAAACTATTCTCCACAATAAAAGAATCTCTGTCAGAATCACCATCCCTGACCTCAAGCTATACTACGGAGCAATAGTGATAAAAAGTTCATGGTATTGGTGCAATGACAGGCAGGTAGATCAATGGAATAGAATTGAAGACCCAGAAAAAAAAACCCACACACCTATGGTCACTTGATCTTTGACAAAGGAACTAAAACCATTCAGTGGAAAAAAGACAGCATTTTCAACAAATGGTGCTGGGTCAACTGGCAGTCAACATGTAGAAGGATGCAAATTGATCCATTTTTGTCTCCCTGTACAAAGCTCAAATTCAAGTGAATCAAGAACCTCCACATAAAATCAGATACACTGAATCTAATAGAAGAGAAAGTGGGGAAGAATCTGGAGCACATGGGCACAGGGGAAAATTTCCTGAACAGAACACCAATAGCTTATGCTCTAAGATCAAGAATTGAGAAAAGGGACCTCATAAAATTTCGAAGCTTCTGTAAGGCAAAGGACACTGTCAATAGGACAAAATGGCAACCAACAGATTGGGAAAAGATCTTTACCAATCCTATGTCTGATAGAAGGCTAATGTCCAATATATGCAAAGAACTCAAGAAGTTAGATTCCAGAGAATCAAATAACCCTATTTAAAAATGGGGTCAGAGCTAAACAAAGAATTCTCAACTGAGGAATGCCAGATGACTGAGAAACACCTAAAGAAATGTTCAGCATCCTTGATCATCAGGAAATGCAAGTCAAAACAACCCTGAGATTCCACCTCATATCAGTCATAATGGCTAAGGTCAAAAATTCAGGTGATAGCAGATGCTGGCGAGGATGTGAAGAAAGAGGAACACTCCTCCATTGATGGTGGGATTGCAAGCTGGTAAAACTACTCTGGAAATCATTTTGGTGGTTCCTCAGAAAATTGGACATAGTACTACCTGAGGACCCAGCTATACCACTCCTGGGCATATACCCAGAAGATCCTCCAACTTGTAATAAGGACATATGTTCCACTATGTTCGTAGCACCCTTATTTATAATAGCCAGAAGCTGGAAGGAACCCAATTGTCCCTCAACAGAGGAATGGATACAGAAAATGTGGTACATTTACACAATGGAATACTACTTAGCTATTAAAAACAATGAATTCATGAAATTCTCAGGCAAATGGATGGAACTAGTAAATATCATCCTGAGTGAGGTAACCCAATCACAAAAGCACACAAATGATATGCACTCGTTGATAAATGAATATTAGCCCGAAAGCTCAGAATACGCAAGATACAACTCACAGACCACATGAAGCTCAAGAAGAAGGAAGACCAAGGTGTGGATACTTTGATCCTTCTTAGAAGGTGAATCAAAGTATCCATGGCTCACAGCCAACCAATAGACTGAGCATAGGGTCCCCAATGGAGGAGCTAGAGAAAGGACCCAAGGAGATGAAGAGGTTTGCAGCCCCATAGGAGGAACAATAAATGTACCAACCAGTACTCCCAGAGCTCCCAGTGTCTAAACCACAAACCAAAGAGTACACATAGAGGAACCCAAGGCTCCAGCTCCATATGTAGCAGAGGATGGCCTTTTCAGACATCAATGAGAGGAGAGGCCATTGGTCCTATGAAGGCTCGATGCCCCAGTGTAAGGGAATGCCAGGACAGGAAAGGGGGAGGGGGCAGGGGCCAGGGGAGGTTGGTAAGCAGGGGGAAGTGAGATGGGATGGGGGGGGTTGGAGTGGTAACAAGGAAAGAGGATACCATTTGAAATGTAAATAAAGCAAATATCTAATAAAATGAAAAATAAAAAAATAAAAACAAACAAAAAAACCAATAACTTCATGAAATTTGCAGGCAAATGGATGGAACTAAAAAATAACCTGTGTGAAGTAACCCAGTCACAAAAGAACACTCGTGGTGTGTATTAGCCCAAATGCTTGGAATACCCACAATACAACTCACAGTCTATATGAAGCTCAAGAAGAAAGATCAAAGTGTGAATGCTTCAGTCCTACTTAGAAGGGGGAACAAAATAATCACAGAAGGTAGACGGAACTAGGGACCTGGGAGGGAAAGAGGAGGGAAAAGGAAAGAGGGGAGCAGGATTAGGTGTGGAAGGAAACAGGGGAAAAGTACAGAGGGTCAGGAAATTGAAAGGAGGTGTGTAGCAGTGGAGTATGGGTAACTTCAGGTAGCCAATAGAAAGTCCCAGATTCTAGGGAAGCAAGAGGTTCCCAGGACACAATGGGGATGACATTAGTCATGATACCCAAGAAAGCAGAGAGAGAACCTGTAGAGATCATATCCAGTGGATAGGCACTGCCCCCGGTTGAGAGATGGGGCCACCCATCCATCTCAAAAATTTTAATCCAGAATTGTTCCTGTCTAAAGGAAATGCAGAGACAAAGAGTGGAGCAGAGACTGAAGGAAAAACCATCCAGAGACTGCCCCACCTGGGGATCCATCCCATCTGCAGACACCAAACCCAGACACTGTTGCTGATGCCAAGAAGTGCTTGCTGACAAGAGCATGGTATGGCTGTCTCCTGAGAAGCTCTGCTAGAGCCTGATCAATTCAGATGCAGATGCTCACAGCCAACCATTGGACTGAGCACAGTAACCCTAATGGAGGATTAGGGGAAGGACTGAAGGAGCTGAAGTGGTTTGCAACCCCATAGGAAGAACAACAATATCACCCAACCAGACCCCCCAGAACTCCCAGGGACTAAACCACCAACCAAACAGTATGCATGGAGGGACCTATGGCTCCAGCTGCATATGTAGCAGAGAATTGCCTTATCTGGCATCAATGGGAGGTGAGATCCTTGGTCCTGTGGAGGCTCGGTGCCTCAGCATAAAGGGATGCTAGGGTGATGAGGCAGGAGTGGGTGGGTGGAGGAGCACCCTCATAGAGGTGGGGGGGAAGGGTGATTTGAAATGTAAATAAATAAAAGAACCAATTAGAAGAAGAAGAAGAAGAAGAAGAAGAAGAAGAAGAAGAAGAAGAAGAAGAAGAAGAAGAAGAAGAAGAAGAGGAGACCAGTACTACTGAGGTGAAATCTTCTGGGAAGTATTTTCTAAGAACACAAAGAAGCTGTGTTCCAAAGATAGCCAAGGTTGTGCCTCGTGCTGCAACTGGACTTAGTAATGTGTAAGAGTCACCCAGGTGGTACTGGTCTTGAAGTCATGAAGGAGTCATGGAGAGCAGCTGAGGCTTGGCACTGTGAGAGGCCATGGAAGGCCATTGGAGAAGGTGCAGCCTCAATTACAGTTGATGGTCCAGGACTGAAGGGGTCATGTTAAGGAGTTGAGGCTTGGCACCATGAATAGAGCCTATGAGAGGCTATTTGCAAAGCCTAGTTACAGCAGAAAACCACAGATCATCCCAGTACCATGGGATGATCACCAAGAGTAGCAGCAAAAGTTGGGTGGATCTGCTGTGGTAAATCTCCAACCCAAATAAGCCCATGCCAGGAAAACACGGCTTAATATGAATACAAGCTGCACGCCTAGGTTGGGCAGATCTACCACTACACTACTATATTCCCCGTATATGAAATCCCTTGCAGTTTGTGTTTTTTTAAGGCCACATGCTTCTGTTCCATGATCCTTCCACCTCCTCTTCTTCTGTCTTCCTCTCTCTCTCCTTCCTCCTCGTCTTCCCTCCTCCTCTCTCTCTAAAACTTTCAGCTCCACCTTTCCTTCCACTACCCAATCACCAACTCTAGCCTTTATTTTACAAGTTAAAATGGGGAGAAGGTTCACATGAAGTCACCTGAGTATATTCACTCCTCAGCCTAGGCAGCCCCTCTTGGGGAAGCGGAATTAGCATCAAAATAAACAGCACCAGGGCAAGCCACAATAGTTCCCCCTTTTTGTCCAATTAAAAGTTTTTTTTCTCAGATATAAATTGAGTACAACTATTATCATCCTATAATTTATAAAGTATAAGATACACATAACACCCAGTTCATCAATTTTGTCAATTAGATAAAGCCCTTTATCATCTATCCTAACTTAAAAGGCTTTTAACTCTTCACCTGACTTATGTCCTGATTGTAGATTGTATACCACCTGAAAACCATCCTCTCAAATTTATATCATCTTTCTTTTTTTTTTTAAAGATTTGTTTATTTATTATGTAAGTACACTGTAGCTGTCTTCAGACACACCAGAAAAGGGCATCAGATCTCATTATGGATCACTGTGAGCCACCAGGTGGTTCCTGGGAATTGAACTCAGGACCTTCGGAAGAGCAATCAGTGCTCTTAACTGCTGAGCCATCTCTCCAGCCCTATATCATCTTTCTTAATGCTAAACAGCTTGGGTTGGCTATGAGACTACAACCAGTCTTCAACCCCATCAGAAATCTGAGAACAACTAATATTACCTGAAAATATAAGGAGCACAGAACATAGCTTCCAAAATGTAGCTGGTTTATAGAGACAACTGATTACCTGGACAGTCTTTCATTCTTCAAAACATCGGAGCATCAGTCTTTAGCCTTCTGACCCAGGATCATCTGATTACCCTACCTTGGCAGAGATTCTTGGTCCACTATTCCGCATAGTGTGTCCTTTTTCTGAACAGTAGTCTATAGATGAATTGAGGCAACTCTTGCCTAGCGACTGTCTTGCCACTACTGGAGCAACTCCATTGTTGTTCAATTTCTTCTTTGAATCCAAGAAAGAGGTGTGGTCAGGAGCAGACAGGTCTCTAGTCAAATAATCTTTAATAAAGACATGGCCATAAACCTCATATTCTGTGGACTTCTGACACCTTTGAAGACCATCTATGCAAAGTATTTCTGAAAGGTTAAGCCTTGACTACTCTCAGCCATTTCTAATTGAAATATCTCAAAAACACACTTCAAATTAACTCAGAACCATGAGTTTGCTATCTTGCCCTTAACTCGTATTGTTTAATCATCTAAAAATAGTTTTTAATAGTAGTTATAGAAGGACTGGGTCTAAGCTTTGTCTTCTTAAATGTGTTGTATAGGCAGAATGCCTATATGAGAGTAACAATATTAATCCTGATTTTATATCAATAAAGAAATTCATACTAATGAAAACCTTAAATTTGTATCAAGTAAATTCTGTACCAATGTAAGAGATTATAACTTTAACTTTGTATCAATTATAAAGATTTCTACCAATGTAATATACATTTATGTAATGTTGTGTTTAAGAGTAAATTTGATAACCTACCCCTATTTGCCGATTTCTTTAACTTCTATATTACAATATCCCCCCTTTTCCACCCCTTCCCCTTTACCTAAGAAAGAAGGATAGAGAAGAGGAAAGAAAAGGTGGAAATCCCTGAGTTTAAGCTCTCTAGTTTCCTCCCTGTCCAAAGCTGCATTTGTAAAGTATCCCTTAAAATGACAACATATCTATAAATCAGAACCATCCACTCCAACAGAAGGAACTGGGTCGACGATCTTCTTTTGTCTGATTCCACCTGAATTGGGGCAAAGAATTCCCTTCTGGGGGCCAAAGGGAAATAGGAAAATTGGCTTTGTCAAAGGAGAGCTAGCTGGCATTATTTGCCTTCCAGTCACTGTATGCTGAGAAAGTTCATTGCTTAGCTGACATCTTGACTATGACAGTCTGAAAGGCTGGATAGGCAAGCTAACTGTTCTGGAGAAGTTCCGGAAGCAAGTCTTTAAAGAATCGGCTTCAATGTAATTGAGGTCAAATCCAACACAGCTGGAATGGAAGGTCCCAGATCCTCAGCATCCCCGAGTATGAATCTTTTCAGAGCTTTCTCTTCTTTCACCCTGCAGGGTATAAAATTTATAATCAGCATATATTCCTGTAAAGACATTCACATGGTGTGCAGGGTGCACAGATTGGTTACTGAAGATAATAAAGAAAGACGACTGCCTTTCTTCGGAGGTTAGTTCGATCACATAATAAACTGCAATATAACTTTGTATACATGCCATCTTAATGGATGGTATGTAATAAGAAGTCATGAGAAATTTGTGCCCAATAAGTGTTATTGGCTGTGTATAGACATTTTAGTCTCAGCCAGTTCCAGAGCTGTCTCCATATACAGAGACATAAACATCACCACATATACATCACCTATTTTGGTGATTTTGTTAGTCTCTCTTTTCTTCTCTGTCGCCAAGGTCTTCAGGAGGTCTCCCTTTGTCATGTCTGAATTTTATTAACTTGGAAGGAACCCATATCTTTTCTTTTCCTGTGGAACATAGGCATAACCCCTCCCCCAGCATAACACATTTCCCATTTTCCATTCTGATGTCAGAATATCCTTAATATAAACAGGCTGGCTTAGTTCAGTAGTTTTTTCCACAGTCCAAAGTCTTTTAGCAGCTGTGATGTTTTGTTCATTAGCATTTAAAAATTTAAGGTTAATAAAAGCACTATGTAATCTATCTTTGGGGTTTTCTTGCTGCCTATTAAGCATCTCCTTTAGAGTTTGATTACATCTCTCCACAGTCACTTGTCCTGTAGGATTATGTGGTATGCCTGTAACATATTTTATATTATAGTATGCAAAAAACTGTTTCATCTTATTAGAGATAAATGCCAGAATGTTATCCATTTTAATTTGTATGGATATTCCTATAATAACATAACATCTAACAAATGGGTAATTACAAAATCAGCCTTTTTTTGAAGCTAAGGCAGTTAGTTGCCCATTGAATATGTGTCTCTAATATGAGGCACATATTTCAGTTTACCAAACTCTGTAAAATGGAATACATCCATTTTCTGAATACCATTTCTTTAGATACCCTTAGGATTAGTTCCTGTAGGTTATAGAGTTTGGCTACATAATGGGCAAGTAAGACATTGCCTTACAATTTCCTTGGCTTCTTGCCAAGTGATAGAAAATTCTTTTTTTAAACCTTTGCTGTTAACATGGGGCTTTTTATGAAATTCTGAGACCTTTAGTACACTTCTTATCAACAGCTGGTCAATTTCATTATTACCTTGTGCCAGAGGGCCTGGCAGACCTGTATGGGATCCTATGTGTGTTATATATAGTGGATAACTCCTATTTCTGATCATTTGTTGTAGCTGAATTGATAGTGAAGTCAATTCAGAACCATCCTGAATAAGTTCAGCAGTCTCTATGTATAAAACACCACTTTCTGCATATTGGGAGTCAGTTACTATATTAAGAGACTCTTGAAAATCTGACAACACCATGAGTATTGCATATAATTCAGAGTTTTGAACTGACTTATAGGGACTCTCAGCTACCTGATTTATATCCTGCCTTTCCTAATTTACTGGTATCAGTGTAAAATGTAGGGGCTCCAGATATTGGAGTTGCCTTTATTATACGAGGGAGAATTCAATTAGTTCTTTTTATGAACTGAAGCTGCTTGCTTTGAGGGGATCTGTTGTTAATCTCTCCCAAGAAGTCACTGCATGCTCTTTGCCAGTGTTCATCCTGGGCCATGATGAGGTGATTTCTGCATTAATGAAAGGTACCACAATTTCAGCTGGATCCATTCCATTGGTGAATTCTCATTTTTCCTTTAAGTATCAATTCAGACGTAGGATTGGTAAAGATCATTTCCCAGTTAGTTGGTTGCCGCTTTGTCTTTTTGACAGTGTCTTTTGCCTTGCAAAAACTTTGTAATTTAATGAGGTCTCATTTGTCAATTCTTGATCTTAGAGCATAAGCTATTGGAGTTCTATTCAGGAAATTCTCCCCTGTGCCCATATGTTCAAGGTTCTTCCCTAGTTTCCTTTCTATCAGTTTCAGTGTGTCTTGTTTTATGTGGAGGTCCTTGATCCACTTGGAACTGAGCTTAGTGCAAGGAGATAAGAATGGGTCAATTTGCATTCTTCTGCATGTTGACCTCCAGCTGAGCCAGCACCATTTGTTGAAAATGCTGTCTTTTTTCCACTGGATGGTTTTAGCTCCTTTGTCAAAGATCAAGTGACCATAGGAGTGTGGATTCATTTCTGGGTCTTCAATTCTGTTCCATTGATCTACATGCCTGTCACTGTACCAATACCATGCGGTTTTTAACACTATTGCTCTGTAGTACAGCTTGAGGTCTGGGATACTGATTTCCCCAGAGGTTCTTTTACTCTTGAGAATAGTTTTAGCTATCCTGGGTTTTCTGTTATTCCAGATGAATTTTTGAATTGCTCTTTCTAACTCTATGAAGAATTGAGTTGGGATTTTGATGGGGATTGCACTGAATCTATATATTGCTTTTGGCAAGATGGTCATTTTTACTATATTAATCCTGCCAATCCATGAGCACGGGAGATTTTTCCATCTTCTGAGGTCTTCTTCAATTTCTTTCTTCAGAGACTTGAAGTTCTTGTCATACAGATCTTTCACTTGTTTGGTTAGAGTCACACCAAGATCCTTTATATTTTTTGTGGCTATCGTGAAGGGTATCATTTCTCTTATTTCTTTCTCAGCCTGCTTATCCTTTGAGTACAGGAAGGTTACTGACTTGCTTGAGTTGATTTTATATCTGACCACTTTGCTGAAGTTGTTTATCAGCTGTAGGAGTTCTCTGGTGGAGTTCTTTGGGTCGCTTAAGTATACTATCATATCATCTGCAAATAGTGATAGTTTGACTTCTTCCTTTCCAATTTGTATCCCTTTGACCTCCTTTTGTTGTCTAATTGCTCTAGCTAGAACTTCAAGTACTATATTGAAAAGATATGGAGAGAGAGGGCAGCCTTGTCTAGTCCCTGATTTTAGTGGGATTGCTTCAAGTTTCTCTCCATTTAGATTGATGTTGGCTACCAGTTTCCTGTAAATTGCTTTTACTATGTTTAGATATGGGCCTCGAACTCCTGATCTTTCCAAGACCTTTAGCATGAAAGGATGTTGAATTTTGTCAAATGCTTTCTCAGCATCTAATGAGATGACCATGTGGTTTTTTTCTTTGAGATTGTTTATATAGTGAATTACATTGATGGATTTCCTTATGTTGAACCATCCCTGCATCCCTGGGATGAAGCCTACTTGATCGTGGTGAATGAATGTTTTGATGTGTTCTTGGATTCCGTTGGCAATAATTTTATTGAGTATTTTTGCATTGATATTCATAAGAGAGATTGGCCTGAGATTCTCTTTCTTTGTCGGATCTTTGTGTGATTTTGGTATTAGCGTAATTGTGGCTTCATAGAACGAGTTGGGTAGTGTTCCTTCTGTTTCTATTTTGTGGAATAGTTTGAAGAGTATTGGTGTTAGGTCTTCTTTGAAGGTCTGATAGAATTCTGCACTAAAACCATCTGGACCTGTGCTTTTTTTGGTTGGAAGACTTCCAATGATGACTTCTATTTCTTCAGGGGTTATAGGACGGTTTAGATGGTCTATTTGATCCTGATTTAATTTTGGTATTTGGTATCTGTCAAGGAAATTGTCCATTTCCTCGAGATTTTCTAGTTGTGTTGAATACAGGCTTTTGTAGTAGGATCTGATGATTTTTTTGAATTTCCTCAGTTTCTGTTGTTATCTTTCCCTTTTCGTTTCTGATTTTATTAATTTGGATACTGTCTCTGTGCCCTCTGGCTAGTCTGGCTAAGGGCTTATCTATCTTATTGATTTTCCTCAGAGAACCAACTCCTCGTTTTGTTGATTCTTTGTATGGTTTTATTTGTTTCTACTTGATGATTTCAGCCCTGAGTTTGATGATTTCCTGCCTTCTACTCCTCTTTGGTGTATTTGCTTCTTTTTGTTCCAGGGCTTTCAGGTGTGCCATTAAGCTGCTAGTGTATGCTGTCTCCCGTTTCTTTTTGGCGGCACTCAGGGCTATGAATTTTCCTCTTAGCACTGCTTTCATTGTGTCCCATAAATTAGGGCATGTTGTGCCTTCATTTTCATTAAATTTTAAAATGTCTTTGATTTCTTTCTTTATTTCCACCTTGACCAAGTTATCATTGAATAGAGCATTGTTCAGCATCCATGTGTATGTGGGTTTTCTGTTGTTTTTGTTGCCATTGAAGACCACCCTTATTCCATAGTGATCTGATAGGAGGCATGGGATTAATTCTATCTTCTTATATCTGTTGAGGTCTGATTTGTGACCAATTATACGGTCGATTTTGGAGAAGGTACCATGAGGTGCTGAGAAGAAGGTGTATTCTTTTGCTCTAGGGTGAAATGTTCTATATACATCCGACAGAGGGCTAACATCCAATATATACAAAGAACCCAAGAAGTTAAACTCCAGAGAGGCAAGTAACCCTATTAAAAAATGGGGTACAGAGCTAAACAAAGAGTTCTCACCTGAAGAATATCTAATGGCTGAGAAGCACCTAAAGAGATGTTCATCATCCTTAGTCATTAGGGAAATGCAAATCAAAACAACCCTGAGATTCCATCTCACACCAGTCAGAATGGCTAAGATCAAAAACACAGGAGACAGCAGTTGTTGGCGAGGATGTGGAGAAAGAGGAACACTCCTCTACTGCTGGTGGGATTGCAAGCTGGTACAACCACTCTGGAAAGCAGTCTGGCGGTTCCTCAGAAAACTGGGCATGACACTCCCGGAGTATCCTGCTATACCACTCCTGGGCATATACCCAGAGGCTTTACCTGCATGCAATAAGGACACATGCTCCACTATGTTCATAGCAGCTTTATTTATAATAGCCAGAAGCTGGAAAGAACCCAGATGTCCCTCAACGGAGGAATGGATTCAGAAGATGTGGTATATTTACACAATGGAATACTACTCTGCAATTAAAAACAATGAATTCACAAAATTCCTAGGCAAATGGTCAGAACTTGAAAATATCATCCCTAGTGAGGTAACCCAATCACAAAAGAACACACATAGTATGCAGTCACTGATAAGGGGATATTAACCCAGAATCTCGGAATACCCTAGACACAATTCGCATATCAATAGATTTCCAAGAGGATGGAAGGAGAGACCCCTGGTCCTGGAAAGACTGGATGTAGGGGAATGCCAAGACAGAGAAGCGAGAAGGGTTTGATTGGGGAAAAGAGGGAGGGAAGGGGGCTTATGGGACTTTCGGGGAGGGAGGAAACGGGAAAGAGGAAATGATTTTGAATGTAAATAAAAATTTAAAAAATAAAAAAAAGGAAAAAAAGTATCAATTCAGAGATGTTTTCAATGCAGACTTTTAGTTTCTTACTCTCCTTATGTGCTAAAAATATCCATTCTAAGATATATTTTTCCCTCTGCATGAGCATTCCTGTAGGTGAATGAGTAGAAGGTAAGATAACTAAGATGCAGGCCATTTTTGAATCAATACGATCTAGATGTGCATCCTGCAGTTTCCTTTCTTCCATAGCTAACTCCTTCTCAGCCTTGACTGACAGTTTCCTTGGGCTATTTAAATCTTTATCACCTTGTAAGGTTTGAAATAAATTGCTTAGCTCTTGAGTAGCCAAACCAATCACAGGCCGCAAGCAGTTAGTATCTCCCAGTAGCTTCTGAAAATCATTAAGGGTCCTTAATTGGCTTCTTCTGATTTGCACCTTTTGTGGCCTAACATTTTGCAGACTTATTTTATACCCTATATTAATTAAAATAGAATCCCCTCTTTGTAATTTTCCAGGGGTGATTTGCAAGGCAAAGTTTTTTTTGTTTTGTTTTGTTGTTTTTTTGTTTTGTTTTGTTTTTTCTTCATCAAACATTCTTTCCAGGATATTTATATCTGGATCAGCCAGTAGGAGGTCATCCATATAATGATAAATAAATAATGGATTGGGGAAATTGTGTGCAAGTCATCTCCAATGGCTGGTTATACAAAATATTGACACAAGGTAGGGCTATTTAACATTCTTTGTAGAAGGACTTTCCAATGATATCTTTTTATTGAGGGAACTCTATTGAAGGTAGGTACTGAGAAAGCAAACCTTTCCTTATCTCATTCATGTAGATGAATTGTGAAAAAAACAATCTTTTAGATCAATCGCTATGATAGGTCATTCCTTAGGCAACAAAGAAGGCAATGGGATTCCAGGCTGCAAGGATCCCATTGGCTGAATAATCTTATTAATCATTCTGAGATCTGTCAACATCCTCCATTTGCCAGATTTTTTTTTTTTTTAATGACAAATACTGGAGAATTCCAAGGGCTTATAGACTCCTCCATATGCTGAGCCTCCAGATGCTCCTGCACTAGCTGTTTTAATGCCTTTAGTTTTTCTTTTGTCATAGACTGTTGATCAATCCAAATGGGTTGGTCAGTCAACCACCTTCGTGGTGAGGCTGTTGGTGTCTTATCAGCAGTGGCTCCTTGGGGTAGAGCTAATTGTCAGCCTCTGCTGTATCTTGTTTATGGTCATTCTGGACAGTGTGTAGCTGCCTTTGATAACGTACCCTAAATAATTTAAAATTTTTATTAGGAGCCTGACTAGTTTCCTGGCCAGACACTGAAACTGAGGGGATATTAATTTGGGTTTTCCACTGCTATAACAGATCTTTCTTCCCCATATGTTAATGGATATATCAGGTACACGTGGCCTCAATTTTCCTTCCTGACCTTCTGGTCTTGGTCATTTAAGCCATTTGTGCTTTGCTTTATTCAGGATAAAACCCCAACTCCTTGAAACTGGATGTCTATTTCTTGAAGTGGCCAACTTACTGGTCAAGATTTTGGAGAGATAATGGTGACATCTGCTTCAGTGTTGACCATTCCTTCAATCTCAATATTGTTTACTAGTATTCTTAGTTTTTGCCTTTGATCCTCTATAGAATTTTGACAAAATATTTGTTTTGGGCTCCCTTTTAGGTTTTTTGAATTGTCTATAAAACTTGCCTCAGCCCTGTTATCTGCTCTCACAACATCTGTTTTTGAAGCAGTGATGTTTGTCCTAAGAATTCTCTCCCTGCCTGGCATTGGGTCCTGCGAGAGGCCCCCTGGGAGTTTGTTGACAGGGTGTTGCCCCGTTTGTCTGTTGTTGCTCTACATTACCTAGCCAAATGTCAGCCTTTGCCACATCTTTGACATGTTCCAGAAGGCATAGGCCCTCCTTTTGTATTACTTTGTTTTTTTTTCTGCAGTTATTTCTGAGATGACCCTGCTCACCACAATTAAAACACTTGAAATCTAGGTGTCTAGTGGCAGCTTCTCTTATTACAATCATATCAGGCGAGCAAGATCTAACATAATCTATTGATTCTGACCTTGCCCTCAGTGGTCTGGTTACTTCCTTGCATTCAGCATTCACATTTTCTAAGGCTAAAGACTCGATTATTGCCTTTCTTGCTGCTGAATTTGATACACTCCTTTCCACAGCTGAGGCTAGCCTTTGCAAAAAGTCAGGGAAAGTTTCTTTTGGACCTTGCATGACTTGAGTAAATGGTTCAAGTCTTTTCCCTGATTCTGTGACTTTGTCCCAGGCCTTTAAGGCTGACAATCAACACAATGTCAGAGTTTCTTCATCAGCAAAGCTACCTTCACCAAGTAGCTGATCTGTGGACTCTCTCTACCCTAGGCTCTATTTTGTCATGTTATCTCCCTCGCCTCATCTCTCCACCATGAGAACCCTTGTAAATGTGCAGCTGGTTCTACTATCTTTTCTAGCTCCTGTCTCCCACCTTCATTTTCATCTTTCTTTCTTTTTTCTTTCTTTTCTTTTTCTTTTTTTGTTTTTGTTTTTCAAGACAGGGTTTTTGCCAGGAGCCACTCTCTTTGCAACTCATAGCCCCTTACCTTGACTTACATATTTGCTAAATTAGAAAATTACTGCTATAAGCCTTAGCCAAACAGGATACATGCTTGCAGAACAAATGCAGCTCTCCTACAGTTGTGTTGCATAGCAACACAACATACACCTGGATTTTTTAGTAGCCAATATCCTGTAGCTGTGGCCAACTTTCTTCTTAGGTCCTGGGAACAGGTCATAGCAAGTCCCCTGAAACAATGTCTGCTCCCTCCCAATGTTCTGTAGCTGTTGCTAGGTCCCCTGGAGCATTAAGAACAAGTTAGAACATATTCTTCTAAAGCCTCACCCACTCCCCATTCCCCATTTCCTGCTTTCTACCCTTTATAACCCCGTGTGAGAAAAATAAAATTTGACAGATTGATCAGGATATTTGATTTGCTGTCCGTTTTTCCGTGTCTCCTGCCTTCATTCTCTCTCAGGTGATTCCGGGACCCCCATGAACTGTCCTGAGGGTTTCTCTGTGTAACCCTGACTGTCCTGGAATTCACTCTGTAAACCAGGTTGGTCTTGAACACAGAAATCCACCTGCTTCTACCTCCCAAGTGCTGGGATCAAAGGCAAGCACCACCACTGCCCAGCTCATCTTTCAGTTTCTTATTCTGATCTGTAATTTCCTGGGTCTTCAATTCTAGTGTTTCCTCTAGGCCATGTTGCCAAGTCTTAAATTTCTCTTTCTGTTGTTCATGATGCTCTATAATTTCCTGTATCTTCTGTTCTAAGCCCTGCTTCCATAACCTTAGCTTCTCTTTATGTAGTAATTCTAATATTGCAGCATCTGCCTTATATTGATTTGCTAGCTTTAGTAAATTATCCTCCAGACTTTGCTTCCAAATTTTATCTCTATTTCCTTGCTGTTCAGTCTGATCTGTGAATTGTCCAATTCTTTTTTTCTAGCATCTCTTCCAGCTCCTGTCTCCAACCTCCATTCTCCTCTTTCTGTTGTTTATTTTGACCTATAAAGTCCTGAACCTTTAGCTCTAGTTTTTCCTCTAGGCTATGTTGCCAAGTCTTAAGCTTATCTCTCTGTTGCTCAGATCATCTATGAACTTCAGAAATTTCTGTTCTAGTATCTCTTCCAGCTTCTGTCTCCAACCTTTATTCTCCTCTTTCAGTTGCTTATTTTGAGCTATAAAATCCTGTGCCTTCAGTTCTAGTGTTACCTGTAATCTCTTTTCTAAGGCAAGGAATTTTTTATCTAGGGTCATGTCTTTGGAGGAGTCATAGAAATCAATAGAATAAATATTGCAATACCAGTAAATGACAAGGTGTCTATTTCCTTTAAATCCATCCCTGTCAAACCGTTCAAAATATAATCCCATAAAGCCCAAAAGGTATTTATTGTGTTTCTCATCTTTAAGTATCAAAAAGTTATGTATCTCCCTTTATTATCAATGCATTACCTGATCCTGGGCCCTTTGCACCTTTGTCTCCCTCTGCTGTTCAATTAAGAACACTGCAATCCCGTCTGATTCTTTTATTCACAGGGAGGAGTGACTGTAGAAAGACCCGTGGCTTCCATGCTTCCGTTTGGGTTGCAGCTGGCAGCCTGTGCTTGTGTGCTAATCTCAGGCAGCCTGCAGCACAAGCAAGAAGTTGGGAGATTCAGTCTGGCTGTCCGATACCTGTGTAGACAAGGGGGGATACAGGGAACCGAATGCAGAAAGGCCCTGATCAGTTCACTGTGTCTGCCCGAAAACTACCTTGCAGGCAGTTGTGCTCCAGGGTTTCCTGTCCCTCCCTGAGATTCTTACACAGCACTGCCAAGTCCAGCGCCAGGCTGGGGTGCTGCCCCTGGTTGTAGCTCTCTGCCTGGGGTTTGGGGGAGGGAGCCCCTCTGCAGTTCTCTCTAGGGAACTCAGACCCAGTCAGCTTTCAAACCACACACTGCTGCAGCCTAGATTGACTTCCCAGCTGTGTATTTGAGGGTGTGTGTGTGTGTGTGTGTGTGTGTGTGTGTGTGTGTGTGTGTGTGTTGGGGGGGGAGGGGAGACAGTGAACTTTTATCTCAGGTTAGTTGAGTACTAATGGATTCATTGGGTGCCAATTTGTTGCGGTAAATCTCCAACCCAAATAAGCCCCATATAAGGAAAACACAACTCAATTAATATGAATACAAGTTGCGTGCCTAGATTGGGCAGATCTACCACTGCACTACTATATTCCCCATCTATGAAATCCCTTGCAATTACCTCTGAACCTGTAAGCCAGCCCCAATTAAATGCTGTTCTTATAAGAGTTGCCTTGGTCATGGTGTCTGTTCACAGCAGTAAAACCCTGACTAAGACACCTTCCCACCCACTTTCTGCCCTGTAACAACCCCAGCCTGTAAGTAAATACACTCTGACCCTTACAGGAATCCCTCTGCAGCTTTTCCTTCCACTTAACGGTGTTTTCCTGTCTGAAGCTGCTCAAGGCCGCCTGCCCTCCCTTCTGTCATTTAACCAGAGCTGCTAGCACTTACCTTTCTGAGCTCTACAATAAGACAGTTAAATGGCTAATAAACTACGCCTTAATGCTTAAGTATGACAATGTCAGGGCCCCTTTGATCCCTGTTTTCTCTCCACTCGCACTCCTGTAAGCCTGCACAATGTACCTTTGATGAGCCAGCCTGCCTCCTTTTAAGGCTCAAAGGCCATCACCCTTTGTGATGTGAGAAATGTGAGTGCTCTGCTAAGCACACATACCTTCATGCCAGAAGAGGGCGCCAGATCCCCGTATAGATGGCTGCTGTGATCTTAACCACTGAGCCTCTTAAAGGTCATCTTATAATAAAGACAAAGTAAGTTCATTCCTGTTTATGGTTACACCTGTGTTTCTCAAAGACAGGGCTGGGCCCCACCTGTAACCTTAACTTCAAACAGTTCTGGACTGCATGTTCCAGGAAGCAGCAACCATGTCTTTGTTTCAAAAGTAACTGTCCGGCAACCCCATGACTACCCGATTCTGCCCACCTTACAACCGTGTCTGTCCCTGGAGGTCCTCAGGACTAACTTACTACATGTTATGCTTACTTTCTGCTCGGGCAAGGTCACCTGATTTATCCACCAGATTCCCCTTTTGGTGACCCCTTACCTGAACTCTATAAAAACCTTGTCTCCCTAATGTCCAACACTGACCTCTCGAAACCCAACTTGGGGGCGTGGAGGAAATGTATAGGAATAAAAAAAAAAGTTTGCTTTAATTAGTTGCCTGCTTTAATTAAATTGATCGTGACGATTTGGGTTGGTGGTTTTACTCCTCCCGTCTTTGGGATTAACACATTGCAAAACAATCTCTTCAGAGATAGAATTCAGTAGATAAGACAAATATACCAGCCCACACTTTCCCTAATACAAAACTTTAGTTGTGGATTAAATTGACTTAGTGTACCTGCATTGCTAGGAACATTGAGCTGTGTTTCCTGCTTATAGTGACGATACAAAGAATGAAGATTCAATTGCTTCCCTCAACATGGAACTCATATTACTATATGATAATTGAGTTTGTTTCAGTTTTATCAGAAGTTTACAAAGCCTAAGACAGCAAAAATGACACCCCCCCACCCCGTGTAATTGGCTTTTAATTGTGGGAACAGCCATGGCCACTCATTTCTGTTCCTTTTTCCCCATGAAAACAAGAAAAAACAATTTTGCTTTATTTTTTAAATTAGATATATTTTATTAATTACTTGAGGATTTCATATGAACTGTCCTTGGTTAGCTTTTGTCAACTTGACACAAACTAGAGGTACCTGGAAAGAGGAAATCTTGTATAAGAAACAACCCCTCCCCGCCCACCCCCCGCCAGGCAGTGGTGGTGCACCCCTTTAATCCCAGCACTTGGGAAGCAGAGGCAGGTGAATTTCTGAGTTTGAGGCCAGCCTGGTCTACAGAGTGAGTTCTAGGACAGCCAGGGCTACACAGAGAAACCCTGTCTGGAGAACCCAAAACCAAAAAACCAAAAAAAGAAAAGAAAGAAAGAAAGAAAGAAAGAAAGAAAGAAAGAAAGAAAGAAAGAAAGAAAGAAAGAAAGAAAGAAAGAAGGAAGGAAGGAAGGAAGGAAGGAAGGAAGGAAGGAAGGAAAGAAAGAAAAAGAAAAGAAAGAAAAGAAAGGAAAGAAAGAAAAAGAAAAGAAAAGAAAGGAAAGAAAAAGAAAAGAAAAGAAGAGAAGAGAAAGAAACAAGACCCCCGAGAGCAAGCCAGGAAGTAGCCTTTCTTGGTTACTGCTTCAGTTCCTGAGTTCAAGGCCATCTTAGGCTACACAGAGTTGGAGGCCGGTCTGAGCTACAGGAGAAAAACAAAACGATAATCATTTATAATTTCTCTTTTATTAGTTCTCGGATTTTTCAAGACTGAGTTTTTGTTCTGAAAATTGGGTTCATGAGTTCTCCCAGTTGCTGACTTTCAGGGCAAACCAGGAGACTCCCGGCGTGCAGGAGCCCTTAAGCTCTCCGTCCCTGCGCGTGCCGAGTGCACGGTCAACGGAAGCTCCAGGAGCCTGCTGTCCCTGCAGCTGCAGAGGCGGTTGCTTAAAGGAGGAGTTGGCACCATGTTTGCCCGGCAGGTGGCGGCGGCGCTGCTGTTGTGGCTGAGCTGCTGCGTCTCAGCTCTGTGGAGGTAGAAAGATGCATCCCGGGCCACTGTCCTTGAAGACCACGCCCCCACCCATCCCCGCTTGGTCCCCAGCAGATGGCATGAGCTCCCTCTAGGAGTCTTTAGAGATGAGGGTCTGGTTAGCCCTCTGAAACGCTGTTCTGCAGAATTGCGGTGGTACCTTCACCTTGCTGCTGCCTTAGATCATTTCAAAGAAAATTTAGAGAGAGACAGATGGATATATGTATATGTGTATATAATTTATTTATTTTGAGCATATCCCACCATACACTATTCTTTTTCTTTTCCGTTTGTTGCTGGGTATCGAAGCCCAGCTTTCCCTTCTCAGATGAATTCTTCAGTTCTTCCTGTACCCTTGTTCCTCCCCAGAGTAGAACCAGAGATGGCTAGGGAAGGGCACATTACTTCTGACTTATATTAAGGAGTTGAAGCAGAGTGATTTTTCCTAAAATACTGTATAAACAATAAAAAAGAAGTCAATTTCCATATAGAGTATTGATTTAGATACTAAAGATGTTATGAAGTCCTAAGAGATCCTTAATGCAGATATGATGGTTCAGTATTCAGTAATCACTACCTTGAAAGGGATATCAAAATAGTTTGTGTTTCACAAGGGTTAAAATGCACCTTAGGCCAGATGGTGAGGGGCACATGCCTTTAATCCCAGCACTCTGGAAGCAGAGGCAGGCGGATCTCTCTGAGTTTGAGGCCAACCTGGTCTACTGAGAGAGCTCCAAGGACAGTAAGGACTGTACAGAGAACCCTGTCTCGGGGGGGGGGGGAAGAAAAAAAAAAAGAAAGTTCTGTAGAAAATTACATTCTTCAAGTATGCTATATAAAAATAAGAATTATTCCCCTCCCCCTGAAATTAACCTTTAACACGACCAACAAAAATTCAAACAACTGAGCCAGGCAGTGGTGGCACATGCCTTTAATCCCAGCACTTGGGAGGCAGAGGCAGGTGGATTTCTGAATTCAAGGCCAGCCTGGTCTACAGAGAGAGCTCCAGGACAGCCAGGGCTACACAGAGAAACCCTGAATCCAAAAAACAAAACTACAAACAAAAAAGAAATCAAACAATTGTAAAGTTTTCTTTACAAGGAGAGAGGGGTTCTTTTTCCCTAAGGGATATATTACTTGAGTTGGTGCATGTGAGTCCCAGCATTCAAGGGGACAACAATTCAAAGCAAACTTGGGATTATAGTTAGACTCTGTTAAAAAATAAAATCTGAATTGAAAATCAAATATAGGGCCTGCAGAGATGCCTCAGTGGTTAAGAGCACTGGCTTACAACAGTCTGTAACTCCGGCGTCAGAAGATCCGTCCTCTGTGGACATTGCATACACGTGGTGTATAGAAATGAAAGACACAATACACATTACTTTTTTTAAAAAAAGTTAAAATTTTGAAATTAAATATTAAAAAGAGTAGCCTTTGTGGAGAGATCTGTGAGAAAGAGCAAAGGCACTGTGCTCTGATAACTTCGTAAGCCTTTTTCTCTTTGACAGAGAAGATAACGCGTTTGTGAGTCTAATGCAGTGATTCTTGACTGTCAAGTTGATGATATTAAACACTAACTCTCACTCCACCCCCTTTATTTTATGTTCAGGACTGAACCCAGGGCTACATACTAAGCACATGCTCTATATCTGAGCTATGCCCCAAGCCCTCTTCTCAATCCTGTGATTTTATTTTACTTTTTACTATTGAATCTCCTAGTGCTTCCAAGTGACCTCTCTCTTCCTCAGGGTTTCTGGTGGAATGGCAATTCCCTGTTGATCAGTCATCTCTACTGAGTGTACGATAGGTTGTCCTGTCACTGGGTAGGCAGTCTCTTGCATTAAAGACCCTTTTAGGTTTTGAAGTCACACAAAAGTTTGTCATTTTCTCCATGTCCTGAAATACTTATATGATTTATTCTCTTTGATATTTGTGGTGTGTTTCATCTGTGGATTTTCCTAATTAACAACTACTTAGTATAAATCCAGCTCCTTACGGTTTATGTCCCTGCCTATTTGAATTCAATCTGCAAATATTTACTTTAGGATGTTTCTATCTATGTATTTGGGCTTTGGGTTTTGTTCTGTTCAGGTTGGTTTTTACAAGAGACATTTATTTGTATGATCATACGTGTTGTATATGCGTAGAGACATGACATGTGTCCAGTTGAGCACAGCACCCAAAGGCTAGAGGTGTCAGGTTTCCTGGAGCTGAAATTACAGGCAGTTTTTGTTTTAGTTTACTGTTTGTTTGTTTGTTTCTTTGTTTTTGAGACAGGATTTCTCAGTGTAGCCCTGGCTGCCTCTGCCTTGTGAGTGCTGAGACATAAAGGGGTATTTAGGGGGCGGTTCTGATGTTTTGATCAGGAATCTTCAGGTGAACACTGAAGGTCCTGTTCCCGAATTAGATCTTGACCGATCAATAAAGATGCTAGCGGCCAACGAGCTCGGGAGAACAGGCATAGGTGGGACCTCCAGTTTTCTCTGCAGGCAGGCTAGCGGACACAGGGGAGGAGAAAAGTATTCGCCCTGCTTGGGGGACAGGTCAGAGGAGAAGGAGCCATCAGCTGTGTGAGGTCTTGGGTGGAGTGGCCATCAGTGAAGTAGACCTGGGGGGTAGCAGGTGGGATATTAGAAACAAAATTAAGCTGAGGGCAGATCTACGGTATTGAGCTAAGACTAAAGGTAACTGAGCAACTGAACTGAGGGTAGAGTTAGAGGTGTTGACCTGGGAGTTAAGAAAGGGGCAGGTGAGCTGAGAGAGGCTTAGAAGAGCCTGGCCCTTGAGCTAAATCATATCAAAAAGAACCTGGGCGGGACTGGTAGCACAGTCTGCCCAGAGCTTAAAGTGGGGTAGAAAAACCACATGCTACAGGGGTGTGCCACCACCACCCAGCTACAGGCAGTTTTTACCTGCCCACTATCGGTGCTGGGAAATGAATTCCAGTTCTCTGTAAGAACAACATCTACTTTTAGCCACCGAGCCATCTCTCCAGCCAACCTCCTACTTTCTTTTTCTTTCTCTCTTCATTTTCTTTCTTTTCTTTTTTCTTTTTGGCAAGGTCTCTCTGGCTGATCTAGAACTTGCTATGAGTATCAGAATATGGTCTCACACTCACAGAAATATGTCTGTGTCTGCCTCTCGAGTGCAGGGATGAAAGGCAAGCACTAACATGATCTGTGTAGTCTGGCTTTGTTATTAGTGCAGCACTAGACTTAGGAAAACCATCCGCACAATGTTGGCTCTTTTCCAGTCTTTAGAAAGTGTTTGCTGCAGATCAGATTAATTTGTTCCTTGAAAGTTTTTTTTTTAACATTTTTGCCTGATTTTATTTAAACAGAAAAGTGGTTCATTAGAATATAGACATTTTTTGTTAATTAAGTGTCCTAAAATTAGTTGATAGACTGCTTTTGGTCATTGCTTGGTACTTCTGGTTTAATTTATGCAAGAACATTTATATGATATTGTCAGTAGTAATGGAAGTTTCTGTTAGAAAGCAAATACACTAATTGCTTGTCATATTGTTCTTGTATTGTTAGAGATAAGGCTGCCATAGGTGGCCAGGCTGGCCTTGCATTTGTGCCCTTTCTCCTTCAGCTCCCCAGTACATGTATTACAGGGAAATGTCACTATGCCTGGCTCTGTTTATAACATTTCAAAAATAAGAAATTTGGCAGTTATATATTTGCATGCAGCAGAAAGCAAGGATCAGACCTTTCTATTAAGAAGTATAGATTTATGTGGGAAAGAATCTTTTCTTAAGAATTAGAGTTCAATGCAGGGTCAAACATCGGACTGAGCATGGGGACCTCAATGGAGAAGTTAGGACAAGGACTGAAGGACCTGAAGAGATTTGCAACCCCATAGAAATAACAATACTATCAACCAATGAGACCCCCCCAAAACTCCCAGAGATTAAACCACCAACCAAAGAATACACATGGAGAGACCCATGCCTCCAGCCGCATATGCAGCAGAGGATGGCCTAGTCTAGCATCAGTGGGAGCAGAATTCCTTGGTTCTATGGAGGCTTGATGACCCAGGGTAGGGGAACGCCAGGGCGCTTAGGCAGCAGTGGGTGGGCAGGTAGGGGAGCACTCTCACAGAGGCAGAGGGAGGGGAGAGGGAAGAGGGGGTTCATAGAGGGTAAATTGGGAAGGGGGAATAACATTTGAAATATAAATAAATAAAATGACCAATAAAAAATAAGAATTAGAGTCTAGAAGGGAACGGGCCATTCCATTGCCTTATCCATGGGAACATCGCAATAGACAGGTCAGTTAGGGATGCTCTTCTTTTTTTGTTTTTGTTTTTTTGAAAATTATCATGGAAAATTTTATATAGATATAATAATGATAGGCATAAAAGTATTCCTAAGTTGATTGAAAGTGGAATTATAAACATCTTCTGATAGAGTTGAAGATTTGCATGGAAAATATTTCCGATAGATTGAAGAAATATATAGAAAAACATGTTGAAATTGAAGATTATCGTGGAAAATTATACAGATGAAACAATAGGCATAAAAATGATTCTAAGTTGATTGAAAGTGGAATTATAAACATTTTCAGGTAAAACTTAAGTTTTGCATGGAAAATATTTCTGATAAAATTCAAGAAATATATATGAAAACACGTTAAAATTGACTATTTCATGGAAAATTATACAGATAAAATGGTAGACCTAAAAAAACCTTTCTAAATTAATTGAAGGTGGAATTAACACTTTGTGATGAAATCAGAGATTTACATGGAAAACATTTCTGATAAAATAAAAGAAATATATAGAAAAACACGTTAAAATTGAAGATTATCATGAAAAATGATGCAGATTTAAAATGGTAGACATAAAAAATTACTAAATTAATTGAAAGAGGAATTACAAACATTTTCTGATAAAATTGAGGATTTACATGAAAAATATTTCTGTTAGTCTATGTCTTTTTATTGGGGAATTAAGTCCATTGATGTTAAGAGATATTAAGGAATAGTGATTGTTGCTTCCTGTTATTTTTGATGTTATGTTTGTGTGGTTATCTTCTTTTGGGTTTTTTGGAAGAAGATTACTTTCTTGTTTTTTCTAGGGTGTAGTTTTCTTCCTTTTGTTGGCGTTTTCCATCTATTATCCTTTTTAGGGCTGGATTTGTGGGAAGATATTGTGTAAATTTGGTTTTATCATGTAATATCTTGGTTTCTCCTTCTGTGGTGATTGACAGTTTTGCTAGGTATAGTATTTTGGGCTGGCATTTGTGTTCTCTTAGGGTCTGTATGAGATCTGCCCAGGATCTTCTAGGTTTCATCATTTACTGGCCTTTTAAGTTGTAAATCTTTGCTCTCTTCTATACCTGTAATCCTTAGGTTTGGTCTTCTCATTGTGTCCTGGATTTCCTGGATATTTTGGGTTACAAGCTTTTTGTTTTCTTTGACTGTTGTGTCAATGTTTTTTATGGCCTCTTCAGCACCTGAGATTCTTTCTTTCATCTCTTATATTCTGTTGTTGATGCTTGCATCTATGACTTCTGATTTCTTTCCAAGGTTTTCTATCTCCAGAGTTGTCTCCCTTTGTGATTTCTTCATTGTTCCTACTTCCAATTTTAGATCCTGGATGGTTTTGTTCAGTTCCTTCACTTGATTGTTTGTGTTTTCCTGTAATTCTTTAAGAGATTTTTGTGTTTTCTTTTTAAGGGCTTCTGCCTGTTGACCCATGTTTTCCTGTATTTCTTTAAGGGAGTTATTTATGTCCTTCTTGAAGTCCTCTATCAGCATCATGAAATGTGATTTTAAATCCAGATCTTGCTTTTCTGGTGTGTTGGGGTATCCAGGACTTGCTGTGGTGGGCGAACTGGGTTCTGATGTTGCCAAGTAGCCTTGTTTTCTGTTGGTAGGGTTCTTGTGCTTGCCTTTCACCATCTGATTATCTCTGGTTTTACTTGATCTTGCTGTCTCTGGCTGGAGCTTGTCCTTCCTACGGGCCTGTAAACCTGTGTCTGTACTCCTGGGAGACCAACTCTCTTCTGGCAGGGTCTGTGCACAGAAGGCTGTGGAGCTACTTGGCTCCCTAGTGCAAATGGCGGCTGGAAGACTCCTGTCCCAGCAGCTCCACTGATCGTCTGCCCTGTGTGCTCTTAGCTGTTCCCCTCCAGAGAGAAGATGGAGATCTCACCTCTGCGCTCAGAAGTGAAAGCACTGCTGGGAGATCACTCTTTCCTGGGGGCCTGTGCACAGAAGGCTGTGGAGCTGCCTGGTTCCCCGGTGCAAATGAAAGTTTTAGTAGCACTCTTCAGCCTCTGAGCCCTGTGTTTCAGATGAGATTTTGAACAAGTACTTTGTATCCTCTGGGAGCTATACAAGTATTTAGGCTTTTTGTTTCTTCTTGAGTCAATTTTGGTAAGATGTACTTTTTGAAAGCAATTATATAATTGAGGTCACATATATGTGCATATATATGTATATGTATGTATATATGTGTGTGTGTGTGGTCTATATACAGACCATATATGTGTTTATATATGTGTGTATTATATATATATATATATATATATATATATATGTTATGCATACATACATACATATGAGAAAGCTAGACTGATTCTGTGACAGACTTCAAATTGGCAGTTCAAGAAATGAGGTCTAAATCTCTGTTTCCAAGAACTGGGCAAGTTCAGGCAAGTCTAGGCCTCGGCTACCTGGTGCCCAGCCACCTGGCCCAAGGCAAGGACAATGGGCCCGCAGCAGTTTCCAGACTTTCTCAGCAACAGTTTTCAGGCCCCACACTCCAGTAATGGTTCTGGAATGTTCCTAGAGGTGGAGCAAAATAAAGGTCACCTACCCTGGAATTTCCCTAATGTACTTTAAATCTGCCCTGAATGCTCCCTTGGTGGTCTCTCTATTTTGATAATGGGAGACCCATACAGAATAAAACATTGTGTTTGCATACTATTTGAGTATGGGGTATCATTCTTATGTGAACCTTGGACCCTTACACACACACATATATACACACATGTATGTATGCATGTATGTATGTATGCATGTATAGTTTGTTCTTTGAAACAGGTTCTCACTCTATAGCACACTCTGGCCTCGAACTTAGGATGTGTTCAGGTTGACCTCCAATTATTATGATCTTCCTACCTAAGGCCCAAAATGCTGAAAGTATAAACATGAACCACCAATCAGTTCTCTCCTTATGCCTGTATTGTTCTTGTTTGAGGCAGGATCCATCTTATCTGTGTCACTATATTATGTACTAGTGCATTCCAGCTTATTCTGTCTCCTGTCTTACATAAGAGTGTGGGATTGTAGAGTAGAGAGCCACTGCACCTGGCTTTTTACATGGATTCTAGAGACCAAACCTGGGTTTTCAGGATTACACAGCAAGTTCTTTCACCTGCTGAGCTATTGTGATGGCTTGAAAGAAAATGGCCCCCATAGGACTAGTAGGTGTGGCCTTGTTAGAGTAGATGTGGCCTTGTTTGGGTAGATGAGTGGGTGTGGCCTTGTTGGAGTGGGTGTGGCCTTGTTGGACTGTCTTCCTGTTCCCTGCAGATCCTGATGAGGAACTCTAAGCTTCCTCTCCAGCACCATGTCTGCTTACATGCCACCGTGCTTCCCACCACACGACAATGTACTAAACCTCTTAACTGTAAGCCAGCCCTGATTAAATGTTTTCCTTTATAAGAGTTGTCTTGGTCATGGTGTCTTCACAGCAATAGAAACCCTCACTAAGACAGCCAGCTCACTGGCCCAGTGACTACCTTTTTAATATCTGCTTTATCCTCTAATTATGCCACCTTCGGTTAGTATTATTTGTGTCTTTTAAAAATCTTGATCAATCGCTTCTCAGCCTTTTGGCTAAGATCAAGCGTAAAAATCTTGATCAATCTTGTCATCAGCTTTCTTGCCATACTCATCTTTGTATCTCTGTTTTCTGTTTGCATATTTAAAAATCCCTTCTATCTTGATGGGCTTATTCTGATATGCATTCTCTCTCTAGCTCACTGGCATCCTCTCCCATTTTCTCTGTTTTTTGAAACAGGGTCTTACTGTGTAGCACAGGCTGATCCTCCTGCCTCAGTCTCCTGAGTACTGGATTAGAAGCATTTACCACCACATTCAGCAATAAGTTTTTCAGACATTTAACTAATAGTTTTGAGTTGTCTTTCCTCATAGGATTCTCTAAAGGATGGATTTCCCTTGTAGAATCATTCAATCACACCTCACAAAAAGTAACATGAAATCCTTCCATCATTTGTATTTTGGTAGTTTTAACTTACATCATTCTCTACAATGCTTGAATTATTTATCAATATGTTTGGGGATGGTTTTGTTTTGCCCTTTGTGAAAGGTCTCACTCTTTAGGCTAGAATGAGCTGGACCTCCTGATCCTCCAGCCTCAGCTCAATAGGTGTGTGTGAACATGCCCAGATCCAGCAATATGTTTTTAAATTCCATAGATAGATAGATAGATAGATAGATAGATAGATAGATAGATAGATAGATAGATATAGATATAGATATAGATATAGATATAGATTTTGCTTTCTTCTCTTATAATATTTTATTCTGAGACAGGGTCTCTACATATCCCTGGCTGCCCTAGGACTCACTCTGTAGACCAGGCTGACCTTGAATCCACAGAGATCTATCTGACTCTGCTCCCTGATTGTTAGGACTAACAGCATGGGCCACCATGCCTGGCCTTGTAATAACTTCTTAACCAAGCTGCAAAGCCACAGGGTATGTCCACATGATGTCTTTCTTGGAAATATGTTGGTGCTTGCCTTGAACCAAGTAAGTGATGAGGTTATATTCTGAGTGCGCTTCAAAAGGATATGTTTCCTCTAGTTTTCCAGCAGATATATGGAGTCGAGCCTGTAATGAGTAGAATGATTTTAGTCTCCAAATGTTTTCTCAGTATTTTCGCAGTTTATCCATAAGTAGGCACAGAGTTTGAGATAAAAATGGTTCACCTAAAAGGCATAATCCATAAATTGTACAAATGGGGGAAAAAACCATGAAACTAGGAAGGGAGTTATCTATTAAGAGATGAAGGAAAGGTCAAGGGTTAGTCAATTAATGCTCTTTAATTTTTTAGAGGTGCCCAGGGCTAGAAATCAAAGCCAAGACCATAACTCATCTGCACACACCTCATCTATAAGTCTTCTCAGATCCATTTCCAACATTAACACATTAAGTAATTGACACAAAGAAGGAAGCAGGAAGGAGAAGGCATTATCATTAACAGAGCCATCTAGATTAGTAAGAAATATGCAACTTTTATAGCATCTCTTGATTCCATTCCCTGATGGAGGTGAGGTGAAGCTGATGGAGGATCAGGTAGCCAACAAGTTGTCAGGAAAGGGAGCACCTTCATTTAGCCACCAGCACATTCCCAAATTACATTGCATACTTCAACTCTGTTAGTTAAATGCCAAAACTGCCACTTGTATTTTTCCTGACACTTCCAAATACAATGTAAAGGATCATATATTAAATCCATAGGAAGTGAAAGATGGTTCGCAGTTGCTGTGAGGAAAAAAGCTATGGTGAAAATCTTTCTCATTCAAATTTATAGTGCTATATACAAGCATGCATTTTCTTTTTTGATCTGTACATGTCCATATAAAATTTGTACTGATGGTGAATATCTGTTGAAATAAAAATTCAGAGGACTATTAAGGCTCATGTAATTTTGACAAAAGAATTACATAATAGCACCCTAGCAACTTCCGCCTATGTAGGAGAAAATTTAAAGGTGTTTGAGTTTTTTCTGATCCCTGCCCTAGCTTCCAAGGAATAAGAAACAGAGACCTATTAGATTTATTCAACAGACTTTAAGCACAGTAGCTGGGCATATATTCATCTGCCCGAACCCTCTATGCTAGTCTGGGTACTTCCCAGCCACAGGTCTGTTAACTTGCATTTAATCTGCCTTGGCTACTCCTGTCCTGTCTATCTATCCTCAGGGCAAACTCCTTTTGGCCACCTGCTCATGGTGACCTCCTTCTGGACCTTCACCTACCTCATGGCAGATTCCTTCTTTTCTCTTTTCTTTTCTCACTTCCCCTTCCCTCCATCTCTCATTACCCCCTCCCCTCTCTCTCCCACTGGCTGGGAATCAGAAGTCCAGCTTTCCTATCTCCTCTACCCAGTCATTGGCTGATCAGCTCTTTATTAACCAATCACAGATAATTGAAGAGCATTCTTTACACAGCATAGAAATAGGAGATTCTTTAATAATCATGGCTGTGCCCGTGTTGGGACTAAAACCAGATCTCAGGGCACAGAAATGAGCATCTGAATACACAGTGCACAAGACCATCCTGCAGCACCTACACACAGGAAAAATGTTTCTAAATTAAAATTTTAGGAGTGGGGCCAGAGAGATGACTCAGCGGTTAAGAGCACTGACTGCTCTTCGGAAGGTCCTGAGTTCAAATCCCAGCAACCACTTGGTGGCTCACATCCATCCATAATGAGATATGACACCCTTTTCGGGTGTGTCTGAAGACAGCTACAGTGTACTTACATATAATAATAAACAAATCTTAAAAAAAATAATTCTTAAAAAAATTTTTTAGGCGTGGACACATTCCAATGGCAATTAAATATGCAGGGTAGATGTGAAATAGATCATCAAACAGAAGGGAAGGCAGACAAATATTAAAATGTTTTATACAGAAATTAGGTCTGGTTCTACCCCACCCCCCAGGCTCATGCTCTCAGAATTAAGACTCAGACTCAAAATATATTTACTGATAACTTGCCCATATAGCTAGACTCTTCTCTGACTATATCATAACTTAAATTAACCCACTTATTCTGATTTACATTCTGCCATGTGTCTGAAAATGCATCACATTTTCCCGGGCAAATCTTTTACACTGTCTCGACTCTCCTTGTTCTATCCCAGAATTCTTTCTGCCTCCTGGATGTTCTACCTAATTCCTGCCTAAGCCATACACCATGAGATTTATTATTGACAGGTGTCACGTCCATACAGAAATAAGGATGTTCTCTACAGTTTTACGAACTTCTCCAGTCACTTGTGACCTGTGAGCCTTTGAAATATATTTCAAATTGAGACAGATTTTAAATGCAATACATACATCAGATTTCAAGGAATTAGTAAAAAGAATGTAAAAATACCTTATTGATCATTATTTTACAGCGATTACATTTGTAGTTGAATATGTTATGAAAGTGAATTTGGTCTGTTCTTATACTTTGTGATTACTTGACAATGTTTACTTAATTACATTCACACAGTGGCTCATGTTGTATTTCTTGTCTACAATGCCTCTAGAGATGGGTGAATTTTGCTGAAATTAAGGTATCTGGGATAATGAATAGTATAAAAATGATCATGAACAAGGACTTTGGTTTTCTAAATTCTAGCTGAGTTCATTAAGTGAAAGAACCAAGCATAATATATCCAGTAGTATTTGTTCTAATGTATGTAATGTGTAATGTATGTAAAATATATGTAACAAGTATAGCAAGTGGGCACCTGAAATCCAAGCTCTCAGGGGAGTGAGGCAGTTGGTTTACCAGGAATTTGAGGCTAGCCTGGGCTACATAGTGATTGCCAGACTAGTCAGGGACATGTAGTGAGAATAAGGGAGGGGACTTGCCTCTCATTTTACCCCATTTTAACGCCCCCGAACTGAGCAAGCCCTGACCAGCCAGACTGATGGTAGCGGTCACTGACCTTACTTTTAGCTCTAGGTTCACTTCCAAGGGAGGGCAGAATCCTGGGCATCCCCTGACCATATGTAGAATCTCTCATATGTCAAGGAGAAATTGCTGTTAATATTCATATCTTGCCTTTTCCTCCACAGATACTACATGAATAGCCCAGATTATTCCATTTTTAGTACCAGGAGTTCTGTAAGTATCAAATATCTTTTTAAAAGATTACTATTTCTGAAGTTTCGAAGAGGTGGTCATACTTTGTTTTACTGTTATCTCTGCTTACGAGATACTTAACTCTGTGTCTTCTTTTTCTTCTCATTATTACCCTTCTATTGTTACCCCCTCTGATACATGCCCTTAGGTAGGTACATAGTTTCATGACCCTGTGGTGTGGATCTGGAATCCTGACTCATGGTAAGGTGAGAGAATGAAGAAAGGACAGACACAGTTGCTAAAGCTGGGGGTTCAGTTGGTTGTACACTGTAATGGAGTCACATCTACTAATGCACCAACCTGGGACCCGGCATGTTTATTGTACACAACACAGGAGAAGGGTTTGCTAGTCTGGTTAGGAGATCTCTGTAGGTCAGCAGCCTCAGGCTGTAAACAAGAGAGGAGGAAGCTGCAGTTGCCAGGTTTTCCACAAACTGAGTAACTGTCTGTGAACACTTGGACCAGAGGAAGACAGTTTTGACAGCTATGCCCTGACCCATGTGGAGACAAGCTCTGCTAATTTCCCGAGCTTCAGATACTCTGGTTTTTGTCATGGCTGTGCCCGTTTGCGCAGTGCACACTCACTTAGGACTTCCTATGTTCCCTACAGTATAGAACAATAAGAACAGTAACAACAGTACCAACAACAGGCAGGGCTATTTTATGTGTTTATATTTCCTAACTATTGAGAAGAAAATAGTAACCGTTATTCAACAATTGTAAGTTTACAGCAGATGTAAACCTGAGCTGTAAATGTAAGTTCCTCTCAGGTATAAACCTCAGTCTCTGTATTACTTTTAAAAAATGTTTAACACCATATCTAGTTCCTTTTTCTCTTTTAAAGAATTTTTATGAGTATATGAGTATTTTGCCTGCATATAAGTATGTGCACCACCTGTGCAGTAGCCTTGGAAGCCAGAAGAAGGCTTTGGACCTGGAAGCTAGAGTCACAGTCTTCCAGTTGGGAGCTGTCAGAAGGACGCAGAAGATCAAACCGGAATCTCTGCAAGAGCAGCAAAGGCTTGTAATGGCTGCGCTGTCTCTGTCGCCCCGTCGTTCATTTCTCTTGATGCGGTCTACTTACAATGATAATTTATGAATTCAGGTATACTTACATGCCCCCCTAGTGATGGACATAGGGCTCCTTACCATCACAAACAACTCTATGATCTTCTCCACGGATCTCTGCGGGTTTTTGTTTGTGGAGGTTTTGTTGGTTTGGTTTTGTTTTTTCTCTATGTAGCCAAGAGCTGAGTTAAAGATGACAGAAACTCTATAAGACACTTCCCACAATGACGAATAACTTTATACTTTCACTCAGTGTAGATCTTTGCCAAAAAAAAAAATAGGTATTATTAGATTTTCTAGTTTTTTTTAACCAATCTATTACTAGGTCAACATTGGATGTCTTCCTCAAACACCCTACATCTTGTTTTTTTTTTAAATGATTTGTTTGTGTGAGTGTTTCTGCATGGATACATGTTTGCCCTGTGTGTACCTCCTACTTCTAGAAGTCAGAAGAGGACGGTGGGTACCCTAGAACTGAAGTTATGGATGGTTCCTGTGCGAGAGCAACAACTGTTCTAAGCCCTGAACTGTCTCTCCAGCCCACCTCGAGACAAGAGTCACTCAGAGTTCTCCAATTGGCTAGCTAGCTAGGCAGCAAGTATCAGGGATTCTTTGGTCTCTGCTACCACAGTGCTGGGATTACTCATATTGCTTCCCTACCCAGCTTGTTATATGACTCCTGGGGATTGAATTTAGGTCTTCATGTTTGTACAATAAGCACTTTACCAATCAACTAAGAGTCTCTCTCTCTCTCTCTCTCTCTCTCTCTCTCTCTCTCTCTCTCTCTCAATAAATCTGCTTGTTTGTTTTTCTTTATAAATAGTTGTAGGCCTAAGAGAACCTGCAAAGAAACATGGTACCCTTCATTTAGCTTTTTTCAATAGTAATATCTTATATAATTGGCACAAAATATTGAATGTTGTTTTTAAACAAAATCCAATCTTTTGACTCGGGAGCCAGAAGCTGGGATGAAAATCTCAAGAGAGGCAGGGTCAGCCCCCAGCCGCCCTTCCTCAGCCGGCATCCCAGAAGGGAAGAGCCAGTTCTCCTTCCCCACACTGTCTCAGAAACCCTTCAAACTCAATGTCCTTCCTTTGTACTGCCTGTGTGCCTCTCTATCTGTTCTCCTAACTTCCTCTTACTCTCTCTGGTGTTTTCCTATGTTCATTCTCTGTCAGCTGGTTGCTTGCTCCGCCTCCTGACCTGTGGTGGACTTTAATTAATCCCGCTGACAATAAACGGAAAGCTCTTGGGTTGAAGGTGTGTGCTAGGGCTGAGCCACACCACAGCTAGAGACAGGTTTTTCCCAGTCAACAATCTCATGGTGTGCAGTGTGATCAAATATCTTGTCGAAAGAGGCTTGCAGATTTGTTTCCTCATGCGCTTGTTTGTCCAGCTCTGTGCAGGTTTATCACGGGTTCTTTTACATAATTCCCACACAATCATGTTATAGAATCTGCGCTGTCCCAGGACTCCTCCAGCTCCAGTTCTCACTCTGTCTCCTCAGCCTCGGCCTCAACGCTCCTCGAGCCTTGGAGGGTTGAAGTATCCCATTTGGGGCTTAAAGCTAATCAATCCCTTCTCGGCAATAGGAGAATACTTCTTGACTGCAGTCTTCCACAGACATCTCTATATGTTCTCATGCTGTCTTTTCCTGACAAATTTGGGCTTCGACCCAGATCCTCCTCCTATCGATTTTTTTCCTTCGAAATGTTTTTATTTTATTTGTTATTTTACTTGCTATGGGGGGCGGCGGGGCGGGTGGATCCATGCCATGGCATTCCTGGGAAAGTCGGAGGACAACTTTAAGTGGGCTGTAGGGGTCAAACTCAGTCTGTCACACTTGTGGACCGGCACCTTTACCAGCTGAGCCACCTTGTGAGGCTGAGTATTAAAAAAAATCATGAAATCATCTTTGCCTACTTTAAGTTTGGAAGAGTCGTTAAGAATAACTCTGCCTTAGTTTTACAAAGTGCACAGAAGCGAGAGTGCCTTCCATGCCAGCTTTCCTGTTGGTGACTCTCCTTCAGTGTGTCTCTCTCTTCCTGGGCAGTGCCATATCTTTTGCCAACACTTCTGTGCAGTCTCTGGCCAGCTGGTTTTGACGTTCGTAGATTCCTTATCTGCTCCTGTGGTAGTCTAGGACTCAAGGGTAGTCCATCCCAACCTGGTTAGAGCATGGGCCTTTTGCTGGGTGCTTTGTCTCTGAGTGTGAACCCCTGGTATCCACTGAGGGGGTTTGCTTTCCTTCAGGTTTGGATGTTTTCGGTTCTACACTAGAAGGTTTGTTTTTAGAGAAATGTGTGTGTGGCTTTAAAAGACTGCATCACTGATCCTACCTAGTCGCATTGATTATTTTCCTTATTGCTGGGATATAAGCAAAATACTTCACAAGAAGCAACTGAAGGAAGAAAGGGGGAGGGCTTGCACTTCAAGGAGATACATCCCATCGTTGTGAGGAAGGTATGGGGCAGAGTGAAAGACTGGCTCGTTGCATCTACAGTCTGGAAGTAGAGAGTGAATATGAAACGAGGTCCTGTATAACACCTCATGGTCTGCATTTAGTGACACAGTTCCTTCAGTAAGGCCAGATAGTCCTAAAACCTTCCCCGTTGCCACCACCAGGTGAGGCCCAAGTGTTGAAGCACATGCGCCAAATGAGAGGATAGTTCACTTTCAAACCACAATAGGAGTATATTCAGTCAGAGTTGATGAGATTTATTAGACTGGCTTACAGCCTGTGGTCTGGGTAGTCCAACATTGGCTGGCCCCTGGTGGAAAGACCAAGAATCCGATAGTTGTTCAGTCCAAGACACTGGATGTCTCAGCAGTACACTCTGGTGTTGGGAGACCCAGGGAATTCCTAGAGACATTCAAAGTTTTCCCTCTGCATTGGAATCTTGAAGAAGTATGTTCTAACACCAGCAAAAGAATGTCTCAGAAACAGGATAGATTTACTTACCACCAACAATGAGAGCAAGCAGGCAAAAAGCAGTAGCTTCTTTTGATGCTACTTTGTTTCCAACCCAATTACCCGGTAAAAGAACTCTAAACTCAATCAGTAGCAATACAAGCTATAAGCCTAGATTGGGCAGATCTCCCACTACACTACTCTATTCCCATCTATATTATCCCATATAACTTGCGGTTTCTCCAGGCTACGAGCTTCCCTCCAGCCTCTCCAACGGTCCCCTGTCACTCCTTCCCCTTTCAGTCGATCCTCCGTAGCTCCTCCCCTCTTCTGTTGATCCTTTTCTCCTCCCCAAACCCTCAGCTCCTCCTCCTTCCTCCTGCCCAATCATTGGCTCAAGCCTTTATTTGAAAAGTTAAGGTGGGGAGAAGGTTCACAAGACAACTCTGTAGCCCCTCCCAGGAGTGGAATTAGCATCAAAATACAAGCCCAGGGCTATCCACAACAAGCTTCCTTATTCATTTCTTGATCTAATCAAGAAAAAACCTCATATATGTGCCCAGCTGCTTAGGTTTTATTTGATTCTAGATGTAATCAAGTTGATAACCAAGGTTAGCCATCACAACAGAGATTTAGACACATTTTTTTTTTTGCTACAAATAAATGTTATTTTCTTTCTACAAACTCCTTTTTCTCCTTTCAAAAAGATCTTTCTTCTGGGTGTATGTTTTCTGCTGTTCTCTTATTTTCATACCGACAACTGAGTTTATTTTCAAATATATTTCTTTTATACACATATAATTCTATAAATATCCTTTTAGCCGTTACTTATATGATATATGGTAAATTTTGTAAAAAATAAAATGCTACCACTTTTTTTTTTGCAAATATTATTTGACTTACATTGATCGTTTTCTTCAAAGAATCATTCAGAAATCTACACTGTTTGATTTATTTTTGCTTTAAGATTACAGACACTGTAGAATTTTTTCCACCTAAGTTAATGAGAACTTCTAATTTTATTTTGCTAATATTTAAAAGAATAATTTTGTACTGGCTGGTTTTGTATCAACTTGACATAAGCTACAGTCATCAGAGAGAAGGGGGCCTCAGTTGATGAAATGCCTCCAAGAGTTCCAGCTGTAAGGCATTTTCACTTGGCGATCAATGGAGGCAGGCCAAGCCCATGGTGGGTGGAGCCATTCCCGGAAAGGTGGTCCTGGGTTCTACAAGAAGGCAGACTGAGCAAGCCATGTAAAGCAGTTTAGTAAGAAGCACCCCTCCACAGCCCTCCTCTGCATCAGTTCCTACCTCCAGGTCCCTGCCCTGCTTGAGTTTCTGCCCTGACTTCCTTTGGCGATGAATAGCAATATGGAAGTGTGAGCTGAATAGCAATCCCTTTCCTCCCCAACTTGCTTTTTGGTCATGGTGTTTCTTTGGAGCAATAGAAATCCTAAGACAAGTATGTATTACAATACTTCAATGAGGTTGGTTAAGCCTTTCTTTATAAATGTGATCAATTTTGCTAAATAATCTACATGAGAGTAAAATGTATATATTTTATATTGCCTAATTTTAGGACTATTATATATAACTTATTCTGTTTGTCTGGGTATTATATATTTGACCCAAACACACTGAGTTACACTACTACCCCCCCCCCTCACCAAATGCCTCTACACTCCGGGGTGTGTGTGTGTGTATATGTGTGTGTGTGTGTGCGCGCGCGTGCGGATTTAGAAATAGGTAACCCATAAAGGTAGAAAAAGGTAACCTATAAATCATGATAGCATTTGTAGTGTGTGCCAGTACTCCTGGAAGATAGAAGAGGAACTAGGATCCCATGAACTGAAGTTACAAGTACTTATGAGCCTGATGTGTGTGCTGGGAATCAACACTGCCCCACCCCAGGAGGAGCCATCTCTCCAACCTCAGGTGTACGGACTGATGGTGTGTCACAAATTCTCCTTTGACATTCTACTTTGCTGAATTGTAGAAATAATATTTTAAAAATGCCAGCACATGGGGGCTGGAGAGATGGCTCAGCAGTTAAGAGCACTGACTGCTCTTCTGAAGGTCCTGTGTTCAAATCCCAGAAACCACATGGTGGCTCACAAAGATCTGTAATGAGATCTGACGCCCTCTTCTGGTGGGTCTGAAGACAGCTACAGTGTACTTACATATAATAATAAATAAATAAATCTTTAAAAAAAAAAAGAAAAGAAAGAAAAAAAAAATCCCAGCACAGGGTTTCTTCCTGCCTTTTACCATTTGTGTTCCTGGATGAAAGACATACAGCCTTGTATTTTTAAATATGCCTCAGGCAGTAGCAACTATCCACCCTCCATGCCATTACTTTCCTACAGATAATTTCGGTGTTCCCTCTGGGTTGCTCTTAACTCCAAGTGGTAGGCCACATGGCCACGTTTTTTATGACTCTGCTATCCCCTGGCAGCTCTCCTTCTCCCTCCTGCTTGTTCTTTTTCTTTCATGGTGGCTGCTTTCTGCTTCTCCTTCTTCCTCCTCATGGCCCCGAGACAGGGAACCTAAACCCTGCCTAGGTCTCTTCTCCCCAGCTATTGCCTGCTGACATCTTTATTTATCCAACAGAATTAACTGGGTGCAGGGTTCCTCAGTGTCTTACCTGCAGACTCTGTAGTCTTTGGGGCAAACAGATTCTGGAGACCCAAATTAGCATTAGAATACAAGCAGCCCACTCCACATACTATCAAAGGAACTGAATTTTAGTTCGTTTTGTTCTTTTTTTTTTTTAAAGCAATGGAAACCAGATAGTTGAATCCACAACCTAACACTGAGATGAACAATGTTTTGCTGTTGTTTTTATTAACATGAACTTTCATCTTATGTCTTAGATTAACCTGGAGTATGAAGGAACCTCATTTGTATCATGGAAAATACCAGAAAGGTGTAAAGTTCAAAACGCTACGTAAGTTTTTTGTTGTTGTTTTGCTCTGTGTGTGTGTGTGTGTATCAATCCATTTATTCCTATATTGTAAAAATGACATTCATTCACATAATGTAGCTGTTCAGACTTCAAAGCTCTGACTTCATGTAAATCTCCTTCCACTAAACATGTGTGCAAAGAAAGGCTAGCTCACTTAGAAAGCGGAAGGAAAATGCCCCCTGGAGGTTTGAATGAAAATAGTCCCCACCCCATCCTGATTTCCAATAGGCTATACATTTGCCTGTTTAGTCCCCAGTTGACTGTTTGGAAGGATTAGGAGGTATTGAAAATATTCCTTGTTGGAATAGGTGTGTCCTTGCTGGAGGAGGTGTGTCACTTGGAGTGAGACTTCAAGTTTCAAAAGCTCATGCCTGGCCCAGTGTCTCTCCTGGCCCGCTGTGCATGCATCAGAAAACACAACTCTCATCTGCAGATCCAGTGCTTGTCTGCTCCCCACCATGATAGTAAACTAAACCTTTGAAACTATAAGCAAATCCCCAACTAAATGCTTTCTTGTATATGAGTTATCTTGATCATGGTGTCTCTTCACAGCAATGGAATGGCAGCTTAGACAGTTGCTATATTAGAGGATTTTTTTTTAATTTTTTTTTGCTCTAGCATCCACTTGAATTGCTTAAGCTTAAAAGTTGTGGGTGGATTTTTTTAATCAGCCTCATATACATTTGTAATTACTTCCTCTTCTCTGTTCTTTCTAAACACTAGATCACCCAAGACAGTACTACACTGTAAAAGCGCTGGAATTCACAAGATACAACCAATGGCTGGAACCCAAGTAAGCTGATTTTAGTGACATTTTATTGAATCTTGAAAAGCGATCTCAAGTACAATTTGGGCTCTTTTGGGACAATGTATTTTCAATATATTATATATTGAAAAAGAGAAAAGCAACCACAGTCGCATTCTCCTTTAGTTCTCCCATCACAAATTGCTTCAAACAGTTTTAGTCGTAACTAAAAAATAAGAGCCATTTGAAGGTTTCGGCCAGTCTGTCATTATTTTCCATGTCAGTATAAATTGTGAAATCTGATTTTTACTTCAGTTCCCATTTTTAATAGTTTGTTCACTCACTCACTCACTCACTCACTCACTCACTCACTCACTCACTCGCTCCTTATGCTGAAGATTGGACCCAAGGCCTTGTATGTGCTTGGCAATGTCTCTCCATTTAGCTAGCACCTACTACTTAGCTTCTTCATCGTTAACATGCTAGAGGCTGTTAATGGTACCCTTGGATGAACAAGGCTAAGTCACACATGGCAACCGCAATGGCCAAAACCAAAGGCAAATTTGAGACTTATTTTTGACTCCTCCTCCTTTCCTTCAATTCAAGAGAACGTGTAAATGCAGAAGAACGAAGGTGGCATTGACTCTGCTGATGTGCGGAACAGACAGCTGTGACAACCTGAAGCATCTCCACACATTGTCAAACATACCCTGTCCCCTGGGCGGTTGAGAACTGCTGAGTCAGAAGAGTGATAGAGTTGAATGTCAACAAGGGAGAAAAATATGATAAAGACAGTGAGGAGGGCAAGTTGCCAGACTTGCCATTTAGTTTAGTACATTTAGGCTTATATCCATATTTGAATCTATTCCAAATATTACATATTTTTCATTTGTATTTTCTCATACATCCAGGAAGAGGAACGGCATCTGACTGTGGATAATTCTTATGTTTGCTTCTTGTGGTATTTCACAGTTGTGTAAGTAACATGCAAAATAGAGGTAATTACGGCTTTCAGAGTATTTAGCTCTTGCTTAAAAAAAAAAATCAATCACACAAATGCCTTATCCACATCATGATTTGCATGCATACATCTATTCACCAACCAAGATATTCTTAAATGTATTGTCAAAGTACTATTGAGTTAGAAGTTATAAAAAATATCAACTACAATTTGAGCTCTTATGGCATTTCCATATCTGTCTATTTTTTTCTTGTTTTTTTTAAAATTTTATTTTATGTTCATTGGTACTTTGCTTGCATATATGTCTGTGCAAGGGAGTTGGATCCCCTGGAACTTGAGTACCAGACAGGTATGAGCTGCTGTAAGAGTTTGTTGGAAGACCCCCACTCAATAAGGCCACAGAGACCAGAATCGCTGCAATCCACAAGAGGTTTACTGTTCCAACGTACGTTGAGGTCCCCCAGCAGGCAGGCAAGAAGAGACCCAGAACTCCCAAAGCATAACCCTTTTTTAAAAAAAGATTTATTTATTATTTATTATATCTAAGTACACTGTAGCTGTCTTCAGATGTACAAGAAGAGGGCGTCAGATCTCATTACAGATGGTTGTGAGCCACCATGTGGTTGCTGGGATTAGAACTCAGGACCTTCGGAAGAGCAGTCAGTGCTCTTAACTTCTGAGCCATCTCTCCAGCCCCAAGCATACCCTTTTTTTATAAACATTTTGGCGGGGAGTTCAGCGGTCCCCTGAGTTGGATGACTGTGATTGGTTACCCTGAGCAACATTTAAAATTATTGGTCAACTCGAATGGGGAGATTGTCTCCGCCATTTGGCCCTGTCCTGCCCACCTTGTGGTATTTTTGGTATTTCCTGGCATTGTCTTTTTTGTCGAGTCACTTCCCTCTCTGTCCTCACTCTAGGCAGGGTAGTTCTCTATTTAGGCCATTTCCTTATCTGTTCTCCCTCAGGCAGTCCTGGGTGGAATGGAAAGTTTCAGTCTGGCTGTGAGCCCCCATCCTTGGTCGTGGGGAGCTGGCTTGCTGTTTCTTTTTTTCTTTTTTTTTTTTTAAAGATTTATTCATTATTATATGTAAGTACACTGTAGCTGTCTACAGACACTCCAGAAGAAGGTGTCAGATCTCGTTAAGGATGGTTGTGAGCCACCATTTGGTTGCTGGGATTTGAACTCAGGACCTTTGGAAGAGTAGTCAGTGCTCTTAACTACTGAGCCATCTCTCCAGCCCTGACCTGCTGTTTCTGACAGGGTTCTCACACTGCCATTGTAAGACTTTGAAGAGCCTTAACTTACTGGAGACCCCTGAGTGAACCATGTGGAGATGGAAACCAATGCAAAACGCAAGAGGAATTTTATTTAATATCCAGCATGCTGGGGTCGCTCTGCACATGGAGAGAATGACCCTCCTGCTCACCCAGAGACCACACAGCGGGCCTTTTATACAGTTCTCAGGGCAGCCACCATTAGGTACAATGTGATTGGCAGAACAGTGCTACCTTTAAACTAATTGGTTGTTAGGGATGAGGTAAGTGGCCAACGGACTCTTGGCCTTCCCTAGGCTCAGGAACCTCCCTGTGGTCTGAGAAATGTAATTTAGCCTCTCCCTTCTGGGAGGGGCAAGTGTTCCATGACCTTTCCAAAGTTCCTGAGTTAACCTTTTCACCATGTGGGTGCTGGAATTGAACTCACATTCTTTGAGAGAGCAGCCAGTGCTCTTAACCACTGAGCCATGTCTCCAGCCCCACCTGTCTGTTTTTATCCAGAATCTCCCTGTATACCTCGGGCTAGCCTGAACTTAGCTTATTGACCAGGATGGCCTCCATCCTGTGATGATCCTCTTGCCTCTGCTTCTGGAGGGCTGTGACCACAAAGTGTCCAGTGATGCCCAGGTTCAGTTTTATGCATGTATTCTTTCTCTCAGTTTTCATGATGATGATAGACATGTAAGAACCATTATCCTTATTTACTAGGTAAGGATGTACATTTGGGTGGGTTGAATATGAGAACAAAAATACAAAGGCACTGGAACAGCGCCAGACTTGACCTCTGACTTTTCAGATCATGGCTCTCATCTGTTTTGAAAGTCTCTGTCTTGCATAATTCTTCAGTCACTCCTTAACACAAGAATGGGTGACTATAACTAAAAGAAGGAAGCCATTTGATAATACTTGATGAATCATGACCCACAGGTTGAGAGCCATGGCTGTACACCTCGCCTTGTAATGCTTTTTCTATTCAGAATGCAGTCCACTAATCAGACGCCAGGAAGTTGTTAGAAGTAAAGAAAGTTAGACCAACCCATTTGTCCTAGACCTGCTATATGAATATTATTAATGAGACCCCGTATTATTTGTACATGTGCTATAACTAGGGAATACTGGTCTAAATATCAATTTCTCTAAAGAATGTACCTCAAATACAATTGTCTAAACAACAGAGAGCTGGGCATGTCACTCACTGGTAGAGTGCCTACTCAAGCATGTGCTAGCCTCCAGGTTGAGATCCTGAGGAGGGAGGGAGGAACACAGAGAGAGAAAGAGAGAGTCAGAGAGACAGAGAGAGAGATGCATTTATTTTATAAAGCCCCAAAACATAATAGACTCCCATCCTATTACTGGCTCCCCAGAGTGTGACACGTGAAGCACTTCCCATTGCCTTAGCTTTTAAGCCTGCGCAGCGGAGTGGATGTGAAATTACGTTATTTATTTTCACTTTACTGGTGTCTCAGGATTTCATTGCTATGAAGAGACACCATGACCAAGGCAATTCTTAGAAAAGACAACATTTAATTGGGACTGGCTTACTGGTACTGAGGTTCAGCCCATTATCATCGGGGCAGGGAAGTATGGCAGCATCCAGGCAGGCATGGTGCTGGAGATCAGAGGTCCACATCTTGATCTGAAGACAAACAGGAAAAGACTGTCTCAGGGGTAACTGGGAAGAGGGTCTCAGAGTCCACCCTCACAGTGACACACTTCCTCCAAAAAGCCAAAGCTACTACAAGGTCACACCTCTAACAAAGGCACACCTATCCAACCAGGCCACACCTACTCCAACAAGGCTATACCTCATAATATCATCACTCCCTGGGCCAAGCAAATTCAAACCAATGCAACTGGTTACTAATGACATTGAGTGTATTATAGGCTTGTGGGAAATACTCTCCTTTGTTAGTAAGTATATTGTTCCACTCTTGAGTTACTTTTCTTTTCCGTAGTAGATTATGAGACTTTTCACTAGTTCATTATCACTCACAATTGTTTAGATTATTTTATGTATCAGTGTTTTGTACATTGTTACTTCTGCTCCCTCTTATTTACAAAGACGCTTACTCTTGCAAATCAATCTTTAAATTCTTCCTTTGTGAGTTTTTGCCTACTAAAATCCATTTAAGAATAATTTCTGGGTCTAGAGAGATGGCTCAGCAGTTAAGAGCACTGGCTGCTCTTCCAGATGTCCTGAGTTCAATTTCCAGCAACTACATGGTGGCTCACAACCATCGGTAATGGGATCTGATGCCCTCTTCCTGTGTGACAACAGCTATAGCGTACTCGTATACATAAAATGAATAAATCTTAGAAAAAAAGAAAGGAAGAAAGGAAAGAAGGAAGGGAGGAAGAAAGAAAGATTTCCTTACCTGCTAAATTACAGTCTTCTACATTAAGTTTTATATTTTTTTTCTACAAAATTCTTAATGTGCACAGAGAATGCTGGCACATGCCTTTGATCCCAGCACTTGAGAGTCAGAGGCAGGTGGATCTCTATGAGTTCAAGGCCAGCCTGGCCTACAGAGTGAGTTCCTGGACAGCCAAAGCTACACAGTGAGACTCTGTCTTGAACCCCTCCTCCTCCAATTAATTAATTAATTAATTAATTAACTAATTAATTAATTAAATCTTAATCCTCTTTGAATTAGTTCTGAAGAAGCTTCAAGGTAGAAACTCACTTCTGTTTTTTAACATGAATAATTGATTTTCACACCAATTTACTAAATAATACATATACAGTGTCTACCTCTTCATAGCTCAGTTTTCTATATACGCCTGGCCTCCTAGGCTAGCTATTCTATTTAGCTGATCTATTTGC